>OZ005648.1:87886873-88486873 GCA_963930645.1 Salticus scenicus
CACAAATTTTGTGGACGCTGTATCTCACGAAACAATGAACGAAATTTAACCAAACTTGATATTTAGTTGACTTAAACAAGGCCGACTACATTCCAGGATCAACAAGTGGCTCTGTCATCCTACCTTTTCACAATTTTAATATAGTAATGTAGGATAAATTTAGTAAAATGTACACGAAGAAAATTATTTTTAACGAAAGATTGTGAAGTTAATAAGACTTATTGATAATAATAATAGTAAACTAGGGAAAAAAATGTGTATATATGTAGGAATATCCCCCCCTCCAGGGGTGTAAATTTTTAATATGGGCACCTTTCAAAAGAACTAGTCAATATCTTTAAAACGAATGGTTGAACCATCGATCTATGAAAATTTAATTCAAAAATATTGATTTTTTTTTTTTTTTAATTTTTAAGGGAAAAAGAAATCCTCTGATGTCAACACAAAACTGGCTTTCTTTTGGCATTTGGGGTTATATTTCTTTGAGATGAAAATCGTCTGCATTCATTATGAAAAATAATTTTTATGAATAATAATTTAATAAATAATTTGTACTGTGTGAATTTGTATGGGAAAATGTAAAAGAATGTCTTGTGGCGGCCAGAATATACTAGTTTTCACTTAAACTAGTGTTATTCTATAACTGATGGATGGTAATATTTGTTGTCGAAGACATCAGTAGCAGATGATTGTAACACCAGTTTTAAACATTCCTCAAACCTTTGCAAGTTTTAGAAAACTTGTTTTCAGAATTTTAATTTAAAAGTATCCACTACTGATGCTCTTACCCTAAATAGCAGAGCTGCTTTGTTTTTGTTTTAGTATAATAACACTAGCTGGGAAAAAAAAAAAAAAAAAAAAAAAAAAAAAAAATGGGGGGGGGAGAGGGGGTAACAGAAATGAAGTTAACTATTTTCAAATAATTTTGTAGTGCAGAATTAAAAAATAATAGTGAAAAATTTGAAACACGTACAGTTTTTTTGTTATGATTATTTAATCTGTACTGGAAGCAATGTACAAAAGTCTTTAGAAGTCATGCATTATTACTATCAATATTATTAATCTAGCATGGAATACTGTTAATGTGGAGATAATATACATATTGTAGACTAAGTAGAACATAAAAACATGGAAAATACACTAAATGATTGAATTGTTATTATTTGTTATTTTAAAACCAAAATACAAAAAATAGGCTTTTTTACGTCTTGTGTTAAATGTCTACCTTGTGATTTTAATATGAATAGCTCACAAATACAGCAAAACTTATCGGGTACGGTTTTACAAGTTCTACACAGAAAACTCGCCATTTTGAACATGAAACTTTAACTATAAAACAACACAATCATACTTAACAAAGAATATCTGTTAACTAGAATACCAGAAAAAAAAAAAAAAAAAAAAAAAAAAAACAGATAAGGTACGAATACAGGGTTGCCAAACAGAACTGTTTACATGCTATATTTTGCTATTTAAATATTTTTATATAAATTTTAATATAATGACTTTTTACAAAGAAAATGCTCATAAATTTTTATTTCACGATTGAAATAAAACAGTAATTTTGAATGATTTGTTTAAATAACTAAAGTGGCTGGAATGAATTAAAATACCGGCTGTGTGAGATGGTTTGTTGATTGGTTGATTGGGTTTTACGGCGCACTAGTGATGCAGAATGGGCAATTGGCGTACTTGTGTGTGTGAAATGGAAGGAAGGTTAATTGATTGTTTCGTTGTTTATTTAAGTCATTAATCCTAAATATTTTTTATAATGCATGCCATATTTTTAGTTAGTAATTTATTATAGCAAAAAGCTATTTTCATAAGTGGGCTAGATTGTAATAGAAACAACTAATCTCCGAAAAACAATAAAGAAGATAATTTGAAATGAAAACATAGACAGTCATTTCTAATGAAGACCATGACTAAAAGTCTCTAAAATAATAGCATGGACCATAAATTAACCAGGAGAAAAAATCTAAGGATAATAGAGGCTTCTATAACTCTAACCGTCTGTATTCTTTGTTTCAAACACAAAATGAAAACGGAACACATTCTTGTCACTTGTAACTGCTTTTATAATATCTCTAATAAATTTGAACCGAGCTTAATTTAGTTATGCCACACACGTCCTCTAATGAAGCCAAAGCAGTAAATGAGGAACACAGCCCCGGCACACACCCTAATGGAGCCCCCTCCTACCTAATAGCGAAACAAATGAGCCAAGGTATCACCCGCAGTTACCATTACCATCTGACGTCCGGCAATTTGATTGCAAAAAAAGTAAGAGAAGTTAAGACGATAAATATATACCATCAGTATAAGGGAAACAAAATGCTTTTCACCAGAAGATAAAAAATGCTCAAAGCACCCAGTTTCGAGGGAGGAGGAGCCCTCTTAAGTGCCAAACTATTTTTTTGTCTGAAAATTAGAAGACGCTTTCGAAAAAAAAAAAAAACTAGTGAAAAATGTCTGAAAGGAAAATTTTACGTACATTCTTAATATAATTAACTTCTAAATGTTATTTGTCGCTGAAAAATGGGCTATTTAGCTTCTCTAATGATGTTATGTGTTAATTGTTTCAATTACGGGCTAAGACAACTTTATTGTCTTGAAAAGAGCTGAAGAAATTATCCCCACGAAATTTGTGAGATAATTACATGTGTCTTGTGTTTAAAGGGAAAAAAAATCGAGGAAGATAAATATCCCCATTTTCAAAACACATTTCTAAAGTAATACATTTCTTATATCATAATTTGTTACCCAAGTATCACTTATTTTACTTATAACAGATCTTGCGGAATGAAACAGATTTTCTTCACATCAAATAATTAAAAGAACATTTAATGCTAACAAATGTAACATCTACAACAAGTTAAGCCAATTATTTTATTAATCATATTAAAAACTTCATATTGAAGTTTATTTTCTACTTTATTATATTAAAGTATGCTCAGAAATTATAAAATGTATCTTGAATGTTAAATTTTGAATTATTTTCTAATTGTTTTTGCCAAAATAAAGACTTGTGACAAACGTAACATGTTTTCAACCCCATTAAATAAAACTTCAATTGTCAAAATTATTTCTCTGAAATTTACAGCCCTACAATATTATAATAACGTATTTTCAAACTTGAAAATTCTTGAGTGCTCATAAGCCTTTACTATTAACTCTGAGCTCTTTTTTATGACCATTTTTTATAGTGTTAAACTAATTTGAATTGATCAGAACTGTTAATGTTGTAAAGTTTCTGTTAATAGCATTGAAAATAGTATGTGTAAAATTAGTACTTTTTTATAGTGGTGCACAAAATTATAGGGATATTTTGTGATCTATAAGATGCAACCGTTTAAAGTGCATTTTTATAATTGTGTATACTATTTCAAATGGAATCAGATTAATATATTTCATCGAGATTTATTATAACATCAAAAAATGCATTTCATGTTCATAGTTCTATTACTGGAGAACACAAAAGGATGGAAATTTGGGATTATGCATGCTTTATATGAAGATCATCGTTGTTTCAAGTACGATTTAAGTTTGTATTACATAACATCAGCTTAGTTTATTAATGTAGATTGTTATACTTGACTACTTCTTCACACAGGAAAATTTTAAAAACACATTATAAGAAAAGCGTTTATATAGTAGTTCTGTGTGCATCTAAATAGTCTACGTTCATAGCTGAATGCCAAAAATAATTTGAATGCAATACTATCCTTATAATGTTGGATAGTGTTTCATATTCTATGCGCAATGCGTGATTACTTTTCCTATTTTAAAGCCCATCAGGTATCATGGGTGATTAGCTCTCTGGTCATCATTTTCTAGGTACCGTGTTCGAATCTCGGTGCTCGGTTGCATATGCACAATTCGCGGTCTAATGAGCCATAAAATACAAAAACTGATCGTAAAGTGACACGCCCACCTCCTATTGTAAAACTTTCAAACGACACAAGTCAAAGACAGTTATGTGCAACTAACGAAACAAGTAAAATATAGATTTTTTTTTTTCCTTTTTAAAACACTAGTTCACGGAACAAAAGAAATCCAAGGACATACAGGCAAATCCACGCCGAAAAAACAGATGACATCTGAAAGAAAAGAACTATCAGTTTTCAGAATAAACAGCGCTAATCCAATCTTTGATATCAATGAGGAAATTCAGCAGCACATGTATGCATATGTCCGAGATAAAACTATCCGACATGTTTTAGTTTTTCGTTCAAAAGTAGCATTTAATAGCCGACATCTTGCTTGAGTCATTGTTTTCTAAGAATGATAGAATTGCCAAATTAAGCTAAGTGACCCAAGTGCTTTGCTGAGTGCGATTGAATATCATTAATTGATGTGACATATTAAAATTTATTGCACTTAAAACTTTTTTTTAAGGATTCACCGAAATAAATCATAGTTTTAGTAATGGGTGACTTTTGTCAATTAGATGTTACCTTTTTTTTTTTTTTTTACTTTCTTTCTTTTTATGGATTGCGTTGCTCTTTCGTTAAAGTTATTATTGTTTATACATCGTTGTTTTACTAAATAAATTTTTACGAATATTTTTGGAAAACTTTTGAATAGATTAAAAACAAACTTCTCGCAAGTCCCGAAGCTTACAACGACTACTACTACTAGAGTAGTAGCAGTAGTAATAATAATAATAAATTATGCATTCGAATAAGCGAGGCTTTCCTTCTGCCTCCACTCACAACTATCGCTGTCCCACCTCTCCCTGAAAGAAGTAGAAAAAAAAAAATGTTTGTATATATATATAAATAAATTAATTAAATACCTCAGTAAATAAATAAAATTTTCATTTAAAAAAAAAAAAAAAAAAATTAAAATCAACTCGTAAACTTTTTTGGCAACAATTAAAAATTAAATAAATTATGTATTTTTGTCTGAAAAAGGGCTTCTTCAACTTTTTTGATACTGTCCGTTTCGACACTGGTTATTGTTAATTTTCTTTTCTTTTTCTTTCAAAAAAAAAAAAAAAAAAAAAAAAAACGATTTTGATTAATTTCTGGCAAAAGCAGAATTTAGTATGCAGGACTATTAGCTTTTTTTTTTTCTTCTAAATTATAACATCGTTTTCAGTTATTCAGTTATATTTTCGATAAATTTTCGATTTCGATAAATGTCCAACCAATATAAAACTGGAGACAACGTTTCATCCGTAGATTGAGACTAATAGTCATCCGTACTAATAACAATAATGATATCAATAACAACAATAATATATATTTTTTAAATTATATTTTTTAAAAGTATTAGTTATTTTAATGTATAGCTAATTTTATATAGTTGTTTGTATTCAGATTTTGCTATAATATTACATATAAGGTTATAAATTTATAAAATTACTGTAAAATTTATAGATTATTTCTCAAAGGAAAGTTCTAATACAAAGGAAAATCATCTGTTATCTGTAATACCATTCTAGTTCAAGTTAAAAGTTTTATTTTAAAATATTTTTAATGTATTATAAAAAGTTTAATTTTTACAGAATTGATTTTAAAAATATTGAATTTTTAAAGAGTTTTCAAAAACATAAATGAAGATGTAAATTAATAAAAGTCATAAGAGTTTCAGTACATATATATATATTTCATTTTATAAAAATTGGTATTTTTTTAACACACCCCATTCTTTCAATTTTTATAATAATAATAATAATAATAATAATAATAATAATAATAATACGGTTTACAGTTTAATACGGAGGACTATTAATTTCAGTCTGTAAAAATTGTATTTATTTTATTTTAATTTTAATTTTAATTTATTTTTTATCTCATTTTTTCACCGTAAAACTGGGTCACGTACTTTTCAGAACGACTGAAATGAATTAAAATGAAGTGTTTCCACCTACATTTCATACTTTAGTTAATTTTGAAAAATTTAACTGCCGTGTCGAAAAACTATTTGCACCTCTGGATTCAGAAAAATCGCCCCTTTCATTTGCTACCAAATTTGTAACGATAGAACTCTATATTTCTAATTTATTTTGGTGTTACATAAAACTGGTCTACAAAAAATCGAGATTAAAACTAATAGTCATCCGTCCTAATAAATTATATTTACCTTTCCCTTTTCAAAATATTACATATACTCATTAACTTTCTTCTCTGCATCACATAATTTTAATAATTTTGTTAAAGATGTTCGTAATTCGGTAAAATATATTTAGAAAAAAGTTTTACCTTTCTTTTACCCGAAAGAAAACAGTTTTATCCTTACCGTAATAGCAATATGCAGAACTCACAAAATAATTAAACACTGTTTATTTTCTATTAAAAATAATATGGTGTGTCACTCACACGACTTTCTCTTATGATGAAATTTAATACTATAAATACAGGTTGCAGATTAAGAGGTAAGATAACGAGTACTGTTATGTAAACCTGTGTTAAACAATTCAAATTAGGCTTCTGAAGAGTTTTATATGATAGTTAGTTCTGTGTGAGGGGGGCTACAGCCCCCTCAACTCCCCGTTTCATTAATGCACCTACATTTATATAGAATTTAATTCGGTTATTAAAAGATAATTCTGTTTTTAAAAAATAATTTATTAAAATTATTATTTAAAAAAATTATCTTTTATGATAATACAGACAATTTCCATATTAGAGACGTAGTATAACACTAAATATCCCCCAAAAAAGTTGAATTTATTCTCAATATTACATTAAAAAAAATATGTTAAAAAAGAAAAAATTCGATAATTTTATTTTAAATTATCGCAGATCGATGGTTCAACCATTCGTTTTAAAGTTATTGGCGAGCTTTTTTGAAAGATAACCATCATGGAAATTTACTCCTCTCGAGGGGGGAGGCGAGGCTCCTACATACATAAATTTTTTTTCCCAGTTGACTATCTTTATTACAAAAAATATATATTCGTTTCATTTCGTTCAGTGCAGTTTATAGATGTTAAACTCTACTTACCTGCAATTTCCCACATAGACGTAATGTATTTGATTACTTTTGAGTGTCCCTGTACACGAACCATTTGCTTCATCTCAACGAAAAGCTTACTGTAGCATCCCTATATGATACACATTTAGAATACCGAGTTTGGAATTTCTGCTACTATTTGTTCTTGAGATATGCTGATAACAGACACACAGACAGACAGGCACACAGACCATTCGCTAAAAACATGATTTTCATATTCAGGGAGCCTCAGAACATGTAAATATAACAAAAACTCACGTTCAAAATTTTGACCCTAAAACAATACTTTCTCGACCCTAAGGGTAAGAGAAAGTAAAAATGAAAAAAGACATACTGCATTGTTTAAAATATTGCCTAAACAGCTGCTAGCCAATTACATTAGAATAACATAAAAAATTATCCTGCGAAAATAATATATTTCTGAATAGATAATGGGAAACAAAATTTTTTAAACACAAGTGAGAAAAATGGTTATCTAGAAAGGCTGAAGGAAAAAAAAATCTTCAGTGTAATCAGTAGTAATGACAAAAGGTAATCGAACACCTGTTACAATGTAAGTTGCAATGTCTACTCTTACTGGCTTCCTCTATAACGTTTTTCAATTAACCAAAAATGCATCTGTTAATAGAAAAACAACACTTAAATCGAAAATTAGAAGTCTCCACATAACTCAAGAGGGCACCCCCTTCCATCCATACTGACTCATTCCGAAATTTCTTAGCCGTCCATCAATTTAAACCCATCGTCTTAATTGAAAATAAATTGAACCTGACACTAATGACAATGGCAAATATCCGAGGGAGAAAAACCGATGTAAAGAGGGAAATGACTATGATTTTTAGCTCTATTGTAAAATTTGTAGTATTTAATATTTTTAAACATTTATTTTTGCAAGTTTATTTAAATATAAGTTTTAGTAAATTCATTATTTTTCCAATACTTATTTAGTTTAATGTATTCATAATTTTACATAAGTTCTTAATTTATTCTCATTGTTGTGTATTTAAATGTTTTAGACCTAAATTTTTAACATTTTTATTCGTGTATATATAGATATATAGATATATATTTTCAAAATAAGCAAAATAATTATAACATACAGTATTATTATTATATAGAAATGATTAAAATTTATTATTATTATTATTTTAACATTAGACAATTTTTTACATTTGATTATTAGTTCTATGCGGAGAAGGCAGTAGAAAGAGATTACACTTTCAAGTTCCTGCGTGTCATATGATTTTCTTTTTAGAGCGAATTTCCACTTGCGAATTAAACACCGCTTGAATTATACGATATTTTTCTTTAAATATAGGATAAATTTTTCATCAGTGTATTATACAATGCCGCAGATTGTGGGCAGGAAAATAGTTTAATTTTGTAAAATAAGGTTGTATCACCAGAAAATCTAAAAAAGGCAAAAATAAGCAGAGTGGGTGTGTAACCAGAAAAGCAATTAACCATTTTTATGAATATCTACTATTATCTGCTATGCTTTGTCGGTAACTAATGCTTATAAAATAATAAACTTCATCTTTAAGAAAAATGCAATCTATAAATTTCTTATGTGAATTGGAAAAATCTTTTTACAATTTATCCATGGCTACTATAGATTTTTAAAGTATCAAAACTTATTAGGATTAAATTGGTTTTATCAATCCCAATCTTAGGGCATAAAGGTTTACGTATAATTCTTTCAAAACAGCTAAAAATGGTGAGATAAATTTTAGAGAGTGAGGAAGAAGAATGCATTTGTTAGGTGCACTGTTAAAAATTTCTGTAAATTTAATCTAAATATTTATCCAGAGTCTCTGTAAATTTACAGTGATAGGTAAAAGTGACTAATCGAGTTTCTCAATCTTTATTCTGTATTTTTACCTAATTTTATTATTTTATTATTTAATTAAAATTAAAAATGACTGTTTCTATACTTTAGAAAAGGCATTCTAAGTCACAAATATATTCTCACCAATAATTAATTAAATTAGTATTAGTCATTAACATGAATATATAATATAAGTTTTAACATCTTCGTTTATTTTTCACTGTAATTTTACATAAGACTTAAGATAATAGATTACACAGTGTTTTCTGTTGAAATTTTTAACAGTGTGGTTATTTCACAAATTGAAGTTTAAATGTTCAAACTTAAAAAGTAAAACGTCAGTTGTTAAAAGGCTAAGTTCTGAACCACTTCTTTTTTCTTTGAGATATCATATTTTATAAATAGCAACGCCGTTATAAAAATTGGCGATTGGCGAGTTAATTCGTGAATTAACTCACAACTTTGGTACATGTTATAAATACTGTGTCCTGCTCAAAAGTTTAGCAAAATTTAAAAGCAAACATTTTCTTTCTTTCTTTCTTTCTTTCTTTTTTTTTTTTTTTTCAATTTATTAGTTTCCTATTTGATGAAGTATTCACAAACTTAGCAGGGGAAAAGAACAGAATAGTGCTTATATATATTTTTTTCAATAAGGATTGGGTTACGGCATTAATTTCGGAAGCGACAAGAAATTGAGTGAAAAACATAGCTTTTTCAACAAAACTGTATCATTAGTGTGAATTGGTCTATAGATGTATTGTAGCCAGTGTTAACAAAGATCCTGTACAATTTTAAGATACTTTAATGTATGAATAGCATGCAAAATCCAAAAGTTAAAAGAATTTATTTAAAAAAAAAAAAAAAAAAAAAAAAAAAAAAAAAAATACTAATAATATTTTCGGCATATGAACATTTGTATGAAAAGAGTTTTAACTGCGTATGTGAAAACGATAAAAATTTTCTTTTGCATAATATGGTAGTCAAATATGTAGGTCACTCATACTAAAGACCGGACCCAGCAAAAGATTTTAGAAACTTAAAATGATATATGTAAAATTCTAAAATACCATTCTAAGTCAGCGGATAGTTACACTTAAATACATCAAATTGGATTAATGCTTTAAAATAGATATATATATATTCATAAGTGAAGAGAAATATTCAATTTATAATTTAAAAAATAGATATATTTTACACACACTGTTAAAAATTTCAACAGAAAACTCTGTGTAATCTATTATTTTAAGTTTTACGTAAAATTACAGAGAAAAATAAACGGAGTTGTTAAAAAACTTATATAATACATTCCTGTTAATGACTAATATTAATTTAATTAATTATTACTGAGAATATATTTGTGACTTAGAATGCTTTTTTTTTAAAAGTAGAAACAGTCATTTTTAATTTTAATTAAAAAATTAAATAATAAAATTAGGTAATACAGAAAAAAGATTGAGAAACTCGATTAGTCACTTTTACCTAAGAATTACTGTAAATTTACAGAGACTCTGGATAAATATTTACATTAATTTTACAGTAATTTTTAACAGTGCATTGCAGTATTGTAAATTTGCAAAATTTGCAAGATTTCTTAAACTGATAATTTTTATATAAATGGTTATGGGTTATTTAATTGAGCATAATGATTGGTTAATAATGAAAACAACTAATTCTGATTATCCAATTAAAAATTAAAAAGTATTAGTCAATAACTAAAAAATAATCAGTTGGAATATATTTTTGGAATCTACAGAAATTTTAAACCAAATATAGGCAACAGCTAAATATTTTTTTAATACATTCTAATATCCATCAAAAACTGAAATAAATTTCGAGAAAATACCCATGTTGACATATTATTTTAAACAGTAAAAACTTAAATAAAAATGAAAACTAAAAAAAAAAAAAAAAGAAAGAAAGAAAAAGGAAAAGGAAATAAAAAATAAATGTAATACTGATTTTAAAAAAGTAATAATTACATCATACATCATAATTTATCTTAAATATGATGAATAAAATGCATGATAAACATTACATTCTTTTTGGTAATTACTGTCAAGTAAATGAATAGGTTCATACATTTTAATTAAATTTTTCAAGTAAAAACATTTAAGTTGTTTTCAAAGTAATCAGCAACAAACATAATTATATACTTTTCAGTTTTAAGAAATCACGTCTCGATGGTTGAAAATGAATGAGTTAGCTAGAATTTTATTTATTTATTAAACTAGTTTGTTATCTGACAAAGAACTGATTTTATAATTTTATAAAGGAGACGATGTGTGTTATATAGAAATATTTATAATTTTTCAACAAAAATGTTAAACTTTTGTATATAAAGGCACTGGAGTTTTCCAACACAATGTCCATAAAAAGAAAAATAATATCTATCTATCTATCTATATATTTATTTAATTAGAAAAAAAAGATTTAAAAATTTTCAAAAACTTTAACATTTTTACTATATTTTATAATTTTGCTTAATTAATTATATATATATATATATATATATATATATATAGATAGATAGATATGTATAGTTAAGAAGTTTTTGGGTATCACTTCATAGATGTGTTTAAAATTTTACTTTTAAGAAATATTTTGATTATATATGAAAATATTGAGCTCTTGTATAATGAAAAATCTATAATTTAGGCGAAACTTAAAAAGGATACAGAGATTTTATTGAAATTTGACATAAAACAGTTAGCATAAGTTTTTATTAATTTTAAGCGAAAATTGTGAACCAAGGGGCATTTGAAAGAAGAGAAAATTGTAAAAAAAAAAAAAAAAAAAGAAAAGAAAAGAAAAGGAAAGGAAAAACGGCATTTAAAGTGAATTTTACCAGTTATCATTAATATTTATCAATCAAACATTTTATAAAGTATTAAGTTAGAAATATCCGATTAGTTCCATATTGTTCAGAATTAGTCATAGAAAATTAGTGTAACAAAAACGAAAATTTCACTTTTCCCTCGATTTTTAAAAATTTTAAAGCCCCCCATACGCTTAACCCTTTCAGGGGCAGTGGTATATATTTTATACCGTCTGATTTCAGTTTCTAACTTCAAAAATTCATCCCAGAATTTTTTTTTTATAAAATTTTACTTTTTTACCTTATGGGAAAATATTAATTTATTACTTTTCTTCTAATCTTGTTTTCAAACTGTGGTGGCACTTGATTTTAAAAGAATTGAAATTCATTGCCCCTGAAAGAGTTAAATAGCTAAAATTTAATAGCGTTGTAATCAAAGTATCTAAAAATTTTGAGTTGAAAGAAATTAAATAAAAATTAGTTTTTTGAGTCCTGGGGCTTATTAATTTGCGCTGCAACATTTCTTCACGTAGGTAATATGGAATAAATTTGAAAAAGTAGGAATGGGAATTATTGCTTTGTTTTTTGCATTTTTCAATAAGTATTTTAATTAAATTGCTATTAAGCAGTACACATTTGCTTCAGTTACTACATTTTTTTTATAAAGTTTTTTTTAAGCGCATTAAAAAAAAAAAAAAAAAACAGAAAACAGAAAAAGAAATTCATAAAATTCGCGAGCATATTTAAAAAGAAAATGAAACTAAAAGCATTGAAATTACTTAAATATTTCACACTTTTATGCAGTAATTTTTAATTTCTGATATGTTTAGTAGAATAAAATATTGGATTTGTAAAATTTTCGACTTCCCGATTTTCGATTAATTTACACGTTTCGACAAGACTGGAACACAGGTCTGTCTGTATGTCTATGTGTGTGCGACAAAGATTTAGTAGCAGCTCTAGCTCAAGAACTATGTACAGAATTTCATGAAAATTTATATGTAGTTACACCTTGACATAAATTAGTACATATTAACTTTTGGTGCAAATTGCCAACAAGTGACGCTGTCATATAGCGTTTTTTTTTTTTTTTTAAATATAAATATAGCTGTATAGAACAAAATTTCATAGAAATGTACATAATAAGAATATTTTTAACCAACCATTGTGAAATTAAAGTAAATACAGTGATAGAAAAAAACCTTTGTACATGTGGGAGCGTCGCGTTTAATGTGAGTATTTTTTAAAAGAACATGGCTATACCTTTAAAGAAGGTTTGAATCATAAAGCTGTAACAATTTAAAACAAAGCTCTCTCTCTCTCTCTCTCTCTTTTTTTTTCTTTTTATTGTAATAAAAAAAAAAAAAAGAAAATTTTGAAATTTAGTTAAAAAATTCTAAAAATGTGCATTTATTTTAGATGTCGTCTGTAGAGCACGATATTGAGTTTCGTTCGACTTTATTGTTACACTTCTCTAAGATAAAAATCGCCTGTATTCACCATACAAATAAATAAATAAATAAATATTTTAACAAATAATTTATACTGTGTGCATTTGTATAGGAAAATACAGAAGAAAGTTTTGTGAAAGTGACAAATACAATTTTTTTTTTTAAAAAAAGCAATATCTTTACTGGATAAAAAAATCTCGGACTAAAAATATTTGCAAAGGAAAGTGACTAAATCATGACGAATATCAAGTAAATAAAGATCGAGTGGCAGAGAGGTAAAATATATAAATAATAAAATAAAATAAATAAATGAATAATAATAATCTGAAAAGTATTTTCAAGGGGGAAAAAAATCTTGCTAGTTTCACAAGTCAGTCTATAAACCAAAGCTTCTAGCCGTAAAATTTACGATTCAATAATTTTTTAAACACATAAAATACTTCAAAATTTCCAGATGAACAATGGAATAAATGAAGACTGTTTGGTAACCAGCAGATTTTTATTGTTTATGTATCAATTTATTCGATTATTTTGTATATATGCATGGAATAATTTATTTTTCTTTGGAATACCATGATAAAGAAACCACAAGAAAAGCCTAGCCAAAAGAGATTAAATGTTTCGTGCACGCATAAAAACAATCCTTATGATTCATTGCTTTTTATTTGAATTTTATGGTCCTGCATGGAATTTTAAAGATTCCAGAATTGTATTTTTCCATTTACGAGGTAAATTGTTCGAGATAATCTCTGTAAATTGTGACAATCCTGTAAAATAATGTGGCGACATAAGTTTATTGACATACTAGTTGATTATTGTAAACAGAAATTTAGTTACTTGAGTTACATTACGTGGAGGGGAATTTAGCGCAGGACTCATACCACTATCTATTTAAAATATTACCTATCTACTAAATCGTTGGTTTTATAAGAAGAAAATTATTTTTCTTTAATTGTGGTAAGAGCAATATGCTGCCAGATTGAGGGAATTTTTTATTCAATGTCCCTCACTAAATTTTAATTGTAACAGTTACTTTATCATTTCAAAGCCTTTTCTAGAAGATGTCTTCGAAAAGATTACGCAATTATTAAAATTAAAATGTAATGGTGATATTGAATAAAAAATTCTCTCGATCTGGCAGCACTAGGTATGGGTTCTGTGTCAAATTCCTTTCCCTAATTATATAACAATTTCGGTAAGACAAGAAATAATTGTATTAGAAATATAATACACATATTTTTCCCTTAATTATTACTTAAACTTCTTTCATATCAATGCAAGTTACATTGAACGAAAATCGCATTGTGAATGAGCTGAAAATTAAAGAATAATTAAGCAGAAATTTTCTCATGACTGATAAAATCTAACGATATCTTCACCACGTTAAACTTTCATAATCGTAATTTTAATTTTATATTTTGACATTCATATTAGACAAAAATTAAGTTGCAAGTATGAGGAGTCCTCATACTTAATTTTCGTCTAACATAAATGTATTTGGAATTTTACCGCGCAAACAAAATCTGCAGCAAAAGCAGGATTTTCCCTGTTTCTAATTGATATCTTTTAGTACCTCCATCAAACTTGCCACGGTTCGCACTTTTTACTTGATTGTACTACCACTCTATTTATAATAGTAATTTTCAATACTATCGATTCACTATCAATTTACGGTGAAAATCGTTGTATAAATTTGGTGGTTTAATAGTCAAAGAAAAACCGCGGCCCTATAGCAACTCTTCCCATAAGCAGATTGGTGACCATATTTTCCAGAACTATTTTTTTTTTTTTTTTATAGTAATCTATAGTAAGTTTCCGCAATTATTTAAGTGAAAAATTGTTATATATATCAATATAGTTGTGGAAGAATGAAAAAAAAAAAAAAAAGTCCGTTACGTCGACTTCAAGTATGGAAGAAAAAAAAGTTTTTACAGTCGAATCTCGTTAACGTGAATCTCAAGGGGGATAAAAAATTGGTTCATGTCATGAGTAGTTCATGTTATCAGTAACTAACCTTCATATAACTAAAGTAATCTTCATTTTGACAGGGATTGTGGAAACAGTTCGTGTTAAAACTAATTCACGCTAACAGTGTTCACGTTAACGAGATTCAACTGTATTTTTAAGGTGGTGGGGGGGTGGTGGAGGAATGACAATTTCTGATGGAAACAAAATATTATCTCTTACATAAAATAAAACATCATTGCATTCTGGATAATACAGGATGGATATGATCTTGAAATATTCGCTTTGTTAGAAGTAGTGTAATTAGCCCATAAATATAGAAAATAGGAAGTTAAAAAAAAAGAGACGGGCGGAGAGAGAGCAGAAAAAGAAAAATGAAACAGAAGAAATGCATCTCAAATGAAGTTCTGTAAAGTTTGGATAGTCCGTCAAATCAAATGTTGTATATGCCTAGTGTTAATGATTCGCGTGATAGTTTATCCTCGTTGAATAAAATATAAATGAAATATACAAGAGTCTTTTTTAAAGACATAGTCTTTATAATGTTTGATCTATAGAATAAAAATACAATTATTAGTTTTCTTTACACAACTTTAAAACAGCAAATTAACGTGACTAGACCAGGACTTGACACTGTTTATTTTACCAGTGCATTATCATTTGTGCCAGTTGGTTCACTTCAGATTGTAGATATACCAAGTCTCACGCTTTTTAAGAGAGACTTAATACCGGAAACTTTTAGATTTGTTTTCGGTTTTATTTAATTGACGAAAAATGTGCGAAATGTTACTTTTTAAAAATACTTGAGATAAGTCTTATTTAAAAATTAGAAAGGTTTCCAGCTTATGGATTGGCACAATTTGCTCACTTTAAAGTCAGAAATATTTCGATAGGATCGATTATAGGCTTGATTCCTGACCAAGGCACTTTATGGTCATGTTAAAATTGGTTCGACCTCGCATCTAAAATATGTTATTTACGTTTCTTCAACGTTATAATTCCCAATAAAACATCATAATCAATTTATGATATAATTCTTTGCTTTTTCTGTTTTTTGATGCAGATAACTTATTATAAATGGCTAGCATTAATAACAGCAAAATGACAAATAACAAAATCTGTCAACAACTTGCTTACATCGCAGCGTAAATATTGCATATATATCAGGAAAAAACAGAAGTATGTATATCTCGAATAAAAATGACCTACATACAAATATCAGAAAACTAATGTCAACGTTCTTATCATTTTTCCTTGCAGTGACCCTGGTGATGATAGAAATATCGGCGTTCAAACATTCCAGAGTTCATGTTCGTGAAACACTTTCAGAAAAGTAATCACACTTGGGCTGTCGTTAACAGCATTTCTTAATGTATCATACAAAACAAAATATCAAATGGCTGAAGGCACTTAAAATATAAACTTTCTATTAGAGAAATAAATAGCTCAAAAAGACGTCATACTAAGATTAAATGATCTCACAACCCTTCTATAATAAAATGACACCTCCGGAAATTGAACGATATAATAATCTACAATATATATATATATATATATATATATATATATATATATATATATATTTAGGTTATTTGATTATGTAATGATATGTAGTTGCAATTATGCAAATTAGTTTTAATGTAAGTACGATTTTAATTTATTCCGTCAGATAAAATTAGTGAAGAAAAAGTAAACACATACATACATACACATAGTATATATATGTTCGGTGACATCTTAACATTTTTTTTTTTTTTATTCCAAATGTTTCTTTACTACACCAACAGATGCAGGAACCACTGCAGCTTAAAATAGAGAGGGGATAGTCACAAATGTGCACAAAAGAGAGCAACACCGGAAAAATACGTAGAAAATTACTGTAAGCCCAATGTAAACACAAAAAGGGTAGTCAGTACGCGAGGGATTTAAAAGTATCTTAAAACTATTTTAAAATCAGCATGTCTTCTTATAACCTGCATTATATGATTTTTCATTTTAATTTGAGAATTTTATCTAATTTGAACTTAGGTAATTGTATTGAAGTATTTTTGTGATATACGGCTGTATTTCTAAATTAATGGTCGATGCCATTTACGGAATAGTTTTGAAAGCGCTTAGTAATTGACACCTGCTTTGAAAAGGCTCATTTCTAGCTGAGGGTTTCTGATCTCGAAACTTGTAGGCTGGAAGTACCAGGTTCGATCCCAGTTCGCGCTCGTATAGTTAGTCGTTTGAAGTATTCTGTGATTTTTTCCGAAACTCGAGGCTATTTATATGAGCTAGGTCTCCTTAGAAAACCTTTACGCAGGTCATTCTACCCAGGCCTCGGACTAACGTGCGGGGAATCGGTCTTAACCCCTACATAATCTACTTTGAATAACAAACATATCCACCAATTTGAGATTATACTGCTGATTTTTTCTTCAAACTACTTTTACTATTACAAATTTATTTTGTTAAGGCTTTCTCATTTAAGTGCAACAGTTTTTCTGTTGCACTTAGGATTTCTCAAAGAGATTCTCCCTTTTTTTTTTGTGTGTGTGTGTGGAGGAGTTTCTCCTTTTTTTCCCTGGTGCTTCGCTCTGAAAAATCTTTGTTCACGTGGGGAATATTTTAGAGACTAAATTCTAAATTATCCCCCTCCCCATCTCCCCTTTTTTTTCTGAAAAATTATATTTTTACGCTTTTGATGGAGTTAAACATTAGTTGCGACCAAATGCAGATATTCCGACGCACTCACGTTGATGTTGACGAATTCAATTATTGGCAGCCATTCGAGCTTAGATGGCACGGTACGGGAATCATTCGTTTTGTTATGAATTTCAGTCGTTTTTAACACTTTCCAACAAAGTTGAATAGGGTTCATGATTTCCGTTTGTCTGTCTATCTGCGCCTTAACTCCCGCAAATGCCCATGGAATTTCCTGAAACTGATACATGTTATAAAAATTCAATATGAGATGTTCCTTATTGATATTGTGGTAAACTCCATCATTAGTTTGTGTAGAGGGATACCCGAAAAAATTCGTTCTATGAGAGATATTTCTATAAATCATATTTCAATACCTTTATTTTATACAAATCATAGTGAAATTGACATTTATTATTCAATTTAAGATACACACACACACATAAAATAATAATAATAACAATAATAATAATAATAATAATCTTTCTATGGAATATAGTATGATTAGCATTAGGGTCACAAAAAATATTCACTTACATTAAGAACCGTAATTAAAAATTGTTGGAATTGCCTTTCCGTTTGCATTCAACGTTTTTAACACTTTCTAACAATGTTTAAAAGTGATTATGATCAGGGCTCACTTTACACTGTTAGTGGCTTTCGGCAGTAAAATTTTGGTGGCTCCCTCCAATAGATATTACACGAGGGAAGGTTATAGATTTGTTAAGAAAAATCTTCTATGATTCCGATATCCCGTATACGTTACTACATTAAGACGTATACTAATAATATAAGTGATTATAGATAAATAAATAAGTATCACTTTTTTTTTTTTGAGTTGGACTGGACATGTTTACGAATAACAAAATATTAAAGGCTGGACCAAACCTTTAGTTTTCTCTTACCTGACCATGCTAAACGTTCGATTGAGAAAATACCTGAACATTTCTGCTTACACAAATCTTCATTTTATACATGACACCGCAGTTATTGACGCATCACAGGCAGTTTGGCGGAAATTTTAACTATAAACAGCTACAAAAAGGAATGAAAAAGAAATCTTTTGCATGGTCAGAATTTTAAAGGGAATGGGAAGTGCGTCATATCTAAGATCCCTCTCATTGATTTCGCTATCAGAATACATCTTCAATGAATTCTAAATTAAAACTAAATGGAAAAAATAATTGATATTACAAATAAATAAATAGTAAAATTAAATGGATTGAATCAAAAAACTCCATTTTGGGATCCAATTACCATCACAAAATGGAAATTGAATCTATTATGTTGCTACATCTTTACCATCGAGTAAGAAGTTGCGCAATAAATAATAATAATATATTACTGCTTTATTTTTTTTTATTAGTTCTTATTTTTTATTTAATTTTAATCCTTTCATAATAAAATTGTGTAATAAATCCTATGTAAAAAAAGAATTCATTTCAATCGTAAAAAATAAAATAAAATAAAATAATACGGTTTTCTCTTGACATTTGCTTGAACCTTTTCCTTATTGTAAATGTAAAATGAAATTTTCATTCATGTTACTTTTGGTGAATATGTTTATCACATGAATTTTTGTGTAGGATATTATTAATTCCAAACTAATTGTTTTCGAACACAATTACGGAGACTTTCATTTAGATACTATTATGCAAACCTAAATAGCGTAAATGGAACAGCATTTACTATTTCCACATGAAAGTAAAGCCTTTTGCAGAAAAAATTCTTTAAATCAACTCTTTAAGCTGATCTTCTAAAAAAATAATAATGGGGAGGGGGGGGGGGAATTATTCTCATATAATTTACATTTATTTCTACTTGGAAATTTTTGAATTTAGACGTTTTGTGAAATATCTAGAAAAGTTCTTTAGAAATCACACACGGCACATATCTTGAAACATGGTAGTGTAAAGAACAAATTATACCTCTAGACGAAGGCCACGTAAAAGATGGATTGAGGCCGGAACAGGCTTATAGCCTTCAACCGTGTTGAACATGATGCTGATATTTCAGCAAAAGTTGTACCCTGAAGAGGAAAGGGGAACCAGTAAAATATTAAACAAAAATCAAAATGTTTTGGATCACCCTGTAAAAAGTAATGCCTTGAATGATTTTTGGCTGTAGCATGTAATTTTGAAGATATTTCTCACTATATATATAGATATTTATGAGGCTACCACATGCATTCATGGAAATATAACATTTTTTTTTTTTTTTTAATTACAAAAAAAAAAAAATCCGCTTTTTAAATTATAACACGTAGGATATTAGACCCAGTGCAAAGACATTTTTAGAAAATTTGGCATAATACATTGGACATAGCATACTGCAATCAGAATGCAAAAATGTTAAATAAAATACGAAATATGAGCATTTTTACTAAATAGTTTTTAACTGCGCATGCGCTAGCTTAAAAAAAAAAAATCACTTGCATAATTTAATAGCCAAAAGTATTAAGCGACTTATAGGAAAACCCCTGACAAATATCGTGTAAATTCAAAAAGAAATGAGAGATAGAATGAATAAAATTTCAGTTCTCTCAAAATAAAAGCTAAACTATAAGGGATATTACTCACATTTTTATTTTGATTCATTCAATGTTCAATGGTAATTCATTCAATGTTCAATGGTGATTGGAAATAAATATTGATAAACCCCCTACCATCCTCTTTTTTGTTGTTGTTGTTGTTGTTGTTGAGTAGAACTGAAATTCTGTTTATTCTATCTCTCATAACTTTTTGAATTTACAAGATGTTTGATTGGGGTTTTCATATAAGTACCTCAATACTTTTGGCTATTAAATTATGCAAATGCAATTTTTTAAAAGCTAGCGCATGCGTAGTTAAAAATTATTTAATATGAATCCTAATGTTTCGTAAGATATTTAACACTTTCACATTCTGATTGCAGTATGCTGTCTCTAATGTAGTATGCCAGTTTTCCTAAAAATGGCTTTGCACTGGGTCTAATACCCTGCGTGTTATAATTAAAAAAACGTATTTTTTTTTCTTTTTCAATTAAAAAAAACAAAACCGTTATATCTCCATGAACATATGTAGTAGCCTCATAAAAAATCATACAGGAAATGAGAAATATTCTCAAAATCACAGGCTACAGCAGAAACGCATGTAAGACATTCCGTTTTACAACGTGATCCAAAACATTTTGCTTTTTGCTTAATTTTTTACTGGTCTTCTTTTTTTTTCTGGATGCAACTTTTGTTGAAATATGTGAGGTATACTATGTTCTTTACACTACCAAAGTTTCAAGAGGATTCCTAAAGAACTTTTCTAGATATTTGACAAAATGTCTAAAATCGAAAGTGTCCAAATAGTAGTACTTATTTGGTAGATAATGCATTTTTTCGCAAATGTATTTTTATTTAGATATTTAGAAAATGAATAGCGTTTTTTATCTGCTTATTATGATAAAATAAAATCAGGAAAAGAGATAAAAATAGACGTTTCCAATAGTCAAAATCGATAGGAAGCAATTCATTATAGCATGGGAACGCATTCCAAATACAGTACTATGAAAAAACCTATTTAACTCTTAGATCCTACGAAAGTCATTCACATTCACAAATACATAAATTTCATATATTTGTGAATGAAACAGGCTTTGTGAATGTCAGATAATAGCCATTTGTTATTTATGAAATGACTAAAACTTAAATTTGAAATACGAAATCATATTAATTTAAAATCCTATAATATTGATTATTAAAACATTATGTCTACCTATATTTAAGAAAGTTAAAAATAAATAGATTTATGTATTCCCCACAAAAATGTCAACGTAAATAATAACTTACATCAACAATTGCTTTGGCTACATAACAGCCGCAGCAAAAACAAAAGAATAGGTGGTATATTATTATACTGCAACACCTCTTTGGTTTTTCCTTCGCGAACTCGTTAATTAGTAATTAATTCTGTGTAATTAATTGAACTGGAAACATTATTTTCAACAGAAATCATTGATAGTTCAGATAGTTGTTCTTGGAACATGGGAAACCTCAACTATACTTTTATAAATTTTAATTTCAAAAAACAGATCCAACTGCTGATGCGTTCAGCAGATTCAACTGTTACTGTAGTTAAAAAATTCGTAATTCAGCCAATTTTTCAGAACTTCATCAAGTGCATTTGTAAGTAAATACTGCAAATTATCAATGGGAGACATGTTAGCATCATGAAGTGAGAGTTCTTCCTTCATCGTTAGCATTTTGCATAATAATGTTAGTCAAAGTTTTAACTTTAGTGGAAAGGTTCACCCCTTCATTGTCCCTTTTTACGCACATTGTCATTTTGAAATGAGAATATTTAAATATAGCATTAATGAGTAGAGCTAAAATATTGGTAATTTGTAGGAAGACTTTTGAGGATTGCATTATTTGTCCCATCACAACCCAGTAGCATAAAGATTAGGGAATAATTTAATGACTGGAGCAATCTCTCGGAACGTGGTCGGTACTTTAAAATCACTAAGAAATATGGTGTCAAAAAACTGGAGCACTTCATGGACTTTATTCATGATGTCTCAGTCAAAGACAACGGATCAAAGATGCGGGCGGACAGAAAAAAAAAAAAAAAAAAAAAAGCGCATCGTCCTAATTTTTTCAGAGTCCTTGCTTTTTTGATTCCTTCGTGGAAGATCGAAATTGTGATGGCATGTTTCCAGACCATCCCTTCGGCGGGGGGGGGGGGGGAGACTCAGACCATCGCCAATTGTTCATTGCGTAGTACTAGTGCGACGTAAAATTTACTTAACCAGCCAAGAAAATTTTTCATTTGCGCAACTTGCAAACTACGTAACTATGGTGCGACTGCACTGTAAAAATTAATTTACTTATATGCTCTTAATTTGTTTGTTTGTTTGCGAGATAAAGCTTTTTAAAAAATGAAAAAAACTAGTTGGCATAGGCGGACTCTGCTCAGTTCTCCATCATACGTATGTTCTCATAAATTTCTTGTACAGGACATATTATATACATGTTAAAAGAAATGAATTTCACCAAAGCTTGATACAGTGACAGAATGAAATCCCCGCCTAATAGGTTATCCACCGTTCACTTCGATATATTTATCTTATTCTAATCTATTAATTTATTTTATCAAGGCCAATTCCGGTGTTTAGTATTTCCAATGAAATAATCCCCAAAATTCATATTTATATGAAAAAATTACAATTCTCTATGTTGATAAAATCGTAAATTACGAATAATTTACGAAATTTTCCTATTAGAATATTTGTATTCAATCATGTTCAAACAAATATCATAAATGTAATTTTGAAGTTGTCTAATGTATTTACGATCCTCAAAATGGAAGTTTATGCTCAATTTTGCCTTATTCTGACATGTTAAGTAAATCGTAAATTCCAAATAACTTACGATTTTTTTAAATTGGAAAAATCATAGTCTATGATATTCATGCCAGTATCCTAAATAATATTTCGAAAGTGGTTTGACATCTTTACGATGAAAACATCCCCCAAGATTGACGTTTATGTGAAATTTTGCTCTATTCTGCCATGTTAAGAAATTCGTAAATTTCCAATAACTTACGAAATTTTTATACTGAAAGATTCATAGTCATTAATATTCATGCCAGTGTCCTAAATAATATTTCAAAAGTAGTCATATCTTTACGATGAAAATATTTCTCAAAATTGACGTTTTTGTGAAATTTTGTCCTATTCTGCCATGTTAAGAAATTCGTAAATTTCCAATAACTTGCGAAATTTTCAAAGTAGCATATTTATAGTTACCGATGTTCATTCCGGCATCAAAACTGATATTTTAAAACTGGTCTGACATTTTTACAGTAAAAAGCTTCCATTTAATGCACGTTTAAGTGAATTTTTGTCCTATTCTTCCATGTTATGAAAATCGTATAGTTCTAATAACTTACGAAGTTTTCTAATTCGAATGTTGCAAACGAATAGGGTTCTTGCCAGTGTCGAAAGTAATATTTTAAAACTGATCTGACCTCTCTGCGACGATTTTTTCGTGCGATATCGTGTACACAGTCTAACAAACTAAAGGACTAACAGACACCCTTCAGACAGACACCATACAAATTTTGTCATTTTCGGATTCCTCACACCTGAAAACGTGTAAAAAAGTCAAAAAAACCGAGTTCGAAAATTTTCACGATTACCTAAGTTCCCGATACCTATAGTATGATGGGGAACTAACGAGGTGGAAAATTTTCACGATTATCTAAGTTCCCCATACCTACAGTATGATGGGGAACTAACGAGGCGGAAAATTTTCACGATTATCTAAGTTCCCCATACCTATAGTATGATGGGGAACTAATATGAAATATATATTTGAAATCAAATTTATTGCTATATTTAAAAAAAAAAAAAAAAAAAAAAAAAGAATGGAAAGACATGACATTTTTTTTTTGTTTGTTTGAGCTGAAATCGACATACTAAACACTAATTCTGGAGGTTATAATTCGTAAAACAGTTTGGGAAATACGTAGTTTTTAAAACTGGTGTTTTCCTTTGGACGTCAATGAACTTATCAACGACATTGTTTATGTCAGCACAGTTTCGTAATTAAATCAAGATTTTAAAAAATGTGACAATTCACGACAGTATAAACACACAAAACCTTTCAGGGTGAACTTTTTTTTTTTTTTTTTTTTTTAAGAAGGAATAAAAGATTAATGAATGTTTTGATTTCTCAATGCGTTTCTTTACTAAGTTTTATTTATTGTATTAGCTACTAAAGTCTTTGACATGTACGAAATCTAGGGGAAAAAATCGGACGACATCTGTATACAGAAGTTTAGCGGAAGCTGAGCTTATAATTCAACTTTTAACCATTATGTCAAGACAGTAGCCAAACAGGATTTCATAAAAATTCTACTTTATGATATAAGGAAAAATATTTGTAGTTCGAAAATTTTTTTTTTCTTTTTGCTATTTCCTACTGAAAATTGGTTCAACAATACCTGTATTGTTTAAATTGAAAAAAAAAAAAAAAAAAAAAAAAATCTGATAAGATATCAGTCACAGAATGATGGATGAAGACTTTTCGTCTCAAGTGTTCTCATGCAGCAGGGCGTCTTATCCAGGTGAGAAAATAGATAGAATGAAAATTAATTTTAAATTCTGGGTCTGATATCCTGCTGACCGTTGTTTCCTTTTTGAAAACATTTCGGTTTAAAGGTTCCATTAAAGAGATGACGAATTGGACTTTAATAGATTATTTTACGAATCGATTTCTCATTTATAGATTACAGGAGGAACAAGAATGAATAGGACTATTGATCCACCCTTCTCGTTATAATTAAATGAGATGCCCACGCACTGAAATGAGTAAATGAATGATATATAATAAGAAAGCATTGCAAATATTTCAGGAGTTAAAAATATTTATTATTATTGAGTAAGGTATTTGATAATAGTACAATAAAAAAAAAAAAAAAAAAAAAAAAAAAAAAATACAAAATAAATAAATAAATAAATGAAAGCCCTTCTAAACGTGAATTTGAAGATATACATGAAGTAAACGTACATGGTGGTCTATAATTTACTAAATGGTTTTAAAATTGAATAACATTTTAAGCTTATTCTTATATCTCTTTTTCATTTATAATCTGAACACTTTGTATTTTTTATTACATATGACGCAGTGCTGTAAATAAAGTTGTAGTTGCACAATGCAAAATATTTAAATTACATTTAAGAAAAACTCACTTTTTCTGTTTAGAATGTATATATAAAGTGAAGAATTAAATAACGTTATAAAATTAAACAATTAATAGATACATGGTAATACCAACAAATATATATATTTCTATTGCATTGTCTTTTATTAAACGTTATCTGCGAGAACTTTACGTAATTTACGACTTAAAAAATCATTAAAAAAAATATGATCTTCCAAAAATATACTTCTGCAGAGATACCAACATTTTAATTTATTCCATAATATCGTTGGACCGTGGTAGCTTAGTCGGTAGAGCACCGAGCTCGCAGTGAACAAGGGACTAGAGGGGGTTAGAGGCTAAATCATACCCAACATGTCATTTCTGATCCTCCATTTCCCTATGAGTTTTCCTATAGGATAAAAATATTTCCCTATACCCTATGCAATACAAACATTTCCCCATACAATACAAATATAAACATTATAATGTTGCATTTTTCCCTACAGTGGTCAAATGTCAAGGTTTTTTATGACGTGACTCAGATAAAGTCTATTAGAAGATTGGAGGTTCCACACTCAAGCCAGCCGAAGACCGTCGTGTACATTAATGGTGGCTGGTGCCCGTAAAATCTATCGTGGTCGCAATGCCCTTCACGTTCCCATCCAAATTATACCTCTGGAGATTACCAAAGTAGAGGAACCATCCTCTCCATGGAGGATCAAAATTGTGATGGCATGTCTCTGGACCATCCTTAGGAGTGAATCCCAGACCGTCGCCAATTGTTCATAGAGTAACACTAGTGCAATGTAAAACTCACTAAATTACCCCCAGTAGAATTGTTAGTACCCGCCTTTTGTTCACACCACTTTTTTTCAACAGTAACTTTCTTCTTATTTAATCGTAATTGCATGTTGGAGACAGCTACTCTACAGAGAAAATGCTGAGTAAAAATAAATAAATAAATAAATAAAATAAATGAATTAATTAAAAATAAATAAAAATAAATAAAAATAAAGGCAGATACTAACAACACAACAGAATAAATTAAAATGTTGACAGCTCTGCGCTGGTCTAACTTTATCTGAGATTCAGTTTGATAAAAAATACTTTTATATCAGAACTTGAAGTGGTGTTCCTTCATTTATTTTTCAGAATGCGTCATGAAAATTTAAAATGATTGTTATTTCTTGTTATTAAATATTGTAACTAGTTTTTATTCTTCGGATTAGACAAAAGTGTTTTAGTTTAAATTAAAACGAAGTAAATTTTGCTGTGAAAATTTATTACGATAACCATAAAATTTATTATGATTAGGCAAATAATTATTCCTATTCCTTCATATTTGTTGGAAGAAAATAAATACATTTATTTGATTAAAAATTAATGTAAATTGTTAAAAAAAAAAAAAAAAAAAAAAATCGTAAATTGCTTTTAAAATGCTTCATTATTTACTCCATTTTACAAATCTGCAAACTTTTTAGTACAAATGAATAAATTAATTAATATGCTGGAAGAAAACAACTACACTAATTTGCATTAAAAAAAATTATTTTAAAAATGCTTCATTATTTACCCCATTTTACAAAATCTATACACTTTTTAGTACAATATGAAAAAATGTATAAATATTCACATATTTTAATATATATATATACTAGCAGACCCGGCCACGCGTTGCTGTGACTAAGTTATACGTTGAATTATACGGCTGTAAACTATTTAGTACAGTCAAATTATTATTTACGAACAAAGACGAAATTGTTGTAGACGATGTAAAACCCACAGGGTTGAGATTTAAAACTTAGTTCAAAATTTGGAAGCGATTGATAAGAATTTTCGTAGTGTTGATATTAAGCACAAATTAATTTTATTGTAGGGTCCTATAAATTTTAATGGAGAAGTGATATATATTATTTCTAATGCTACTTTGGATAAAATTGCTAAAATGACTAATATATAAATTAAATTCTATTAAAATTCTATTAAAATAAAAGTATAAAAGAAACAGACGATTTTAAAATCAATTTTTATGGAGGAGTGAAATATAATATATGCTAGAATGGATAATTTTACTATAAAATGACCTCATCATTTTAAATATTTTAAAGAGGGCAACAGCTGTAGTTATAAAAAGGAAAACAATAAGGCTAAACCAGAAAAATAAGTAAATTTGATAAATATTTTAAAACTTTAAAATTGGATATCTTATGAAATATTGGACATTTAAAGTAAATACATGTATCATTTTAAATAGAAAAAAATTTTGGAAAAGTTTAGTGTATTTTAACGAAGTGATGAGAAGTTTTTGAGTATGTTAAAATTTTAATAGTAAATTCAAGTTAATAAAGATGGGAAACATTGAGGATTAAGATAAGAATAATTATAAGATAAAAAAAAAAAAAATTATATACCATGCTTTTAAATTTTAATATACTAATAATATACTAATTAAAAGGAAAATGATAAATATTGTATCATAGTTTGAAGTCAAATTTGTTTTCAAATGTCTAAATAAAATATCTGATGTAAGATACTAATATTTTGCAGCGGAATAGATTTCATTTCTGTCATCCTTGGCGAAAAAAAAAGAATATCGCCAAATTATCTGGCGAAAATATTTAATTCCTTTCAAAAATCATGGTTATTTTAACAACTTATATTAAAAGAGTAATGAATAATATGAAACAATATTTCGTACAATACATATTACATGTCATACATACGTACAATGAATAATACATATTACATTTCGTACAATGCATACATCTGGCATGTATATTTTCGTGTTACGCTTTTGATCGCCAAATAATAATAATAATAATAATAATAATAATAAAAAAGCCAAGGGCGACAGAGTTTTGAAATTTAAAATTAAAATTTTGTCAATTTGACAGCAAAATAATTCAATCTAACACCCACGATAACTAATACATATCTATACCCAAATATAAGGATTAAAATCGGGAAATAAATTTCCTCGATTTTTAATAACTTCTTACAAAAAATCCAGTAGGCAATTAACATAGGAAATCTTTTTCTTGGCTGCACAGACGGTCAGTGAGTCACACTTCGCTTGCGTATAGAACTCATAGATATAGTATAGCATATATAGAATAGAGTGATCATTGGGGAGAAAAAAGTTATTCCTTTTCATTTGGGAAAATACGACGTTTTTACCAAAATATGGCCGTCTTTCCCCGAGTGAATACACACGGGAATACATACTAATATTTTAGCAAATAAATTTTATGAATAATTTATTTGCTAAAGGGGAATGGAAGACTCCAGATACAGTTTCAAATTCATATTTCTTTCTTTCTTTCTTTTTTTTTTTTTTTTTTTCAATATCACTTAATGGCTGTTTCCAAAGCTTTTATTATTTATTATTTTTTTTTTTCGGCATCAAAAATCTTTGTACGATAACATGGGGATGAGAGATCTATATATATTACTATATCTATGATAGAACTACATTAGCACTTTATCAATGTGTATAAAATCTTTAAATTGATTATGACGTCAATTTTCGTGAGATGCATAATTTAACTTTTTATAATTTTTTAACGTTCACGTTTGATTAAATGTATTTATTTTTATGTCGAAAGAAAATGAACTCGTATTTTTTTTTTTTTTTTTTTTGGCAACAATTAAATTAATGGAACTCACAGATATTTTGGAGCAACTTTAATAAAGGTCTATAATTAACAAATAATTGCAATAAAACAATATTGTGACAATAAATTGAGATAAAAACCATCCTATCTCTCAAGTTGGACCAAACTGCACACAGTGTGCAAAATTTCATTAAAATCGGTTCCTTAGTTTAGGAGTTTACCCCGGACAAACAACGTGACACGTAATTTATATATATATACAGATATTAATATTACAGTAGTTATTTAACATAATTAACAATATAGGGGAAGAAGGACAGCTTATATTTATTAACTGTAATTTCTTTTAATTCATACAACGTCGTCGTTTCCAAGTCTCCCGATTTAGGCGGGAGACTTAATACTGGAAAAATTCTACGACAATTTTATTTAATCATATAGAAAATTAATATGAAATATTTCTAATAAAAAAATAGCGCTCAGGGATGGAACACGGGCGCAGAATTCATACCGGAATCCGTTTAAGAAATTTCTCTTCCTATAATATCGTTGATTTAAGAAGTAGAAAACTTTTTTACATTGATAGTGGTATGAATTCTGCGGCCGTGTTCCATCCCTGAGCGCTTATAAATCTGATTTAATCCTTTGCGCTCTACATATTTTCCGTAAGACACGCCTTTTGGCGTTCCTTTAAAACGTCACATGTATAGTTTCTAACTTACTACCTTTTGGCTACCGAAAAATTGCAATAATTTGTTTTATTTTACTTCATCATTAAATAAAATAAATCTTTCTGTTAAAAATTTCCGATAGCCGAAAGGTAGCCTATAGTTACACGTTTTAGAAAAATAACATTTCATTTGCAGAGGAACACCTTAAGGCGTGGCTCGATTTTTTAATGTCCCCTCAGAAGGGACATACGAGCGATAAGGGTTAAAAATTTTGAATGTTAGGAAGTATGATATAAGTTTCCTTCAATGATTTTAACAATTAATGAAGAGCCTAATTATTCTGATAAGGTTCTTTAACGACAAACTTTTATTCTTAAGAAAAATAGAAATTATATCTTTAAACCTTATTAAAAAAACAAATGACTGATAAATGCGGAAATTTTTCATATAGATTCTTTCATAATACCACATTCTTCATTTTAGAAGACAGCGAATGGAGGTAACCGAAGGTAAAAGATTGCGCAAGTGCTTATTTTATAGATGCATGGTTTGAACTTCGTCTGTAATTAATTTCAAAGTTTCAAAAATAGTATTCCGTAAACTAATCAAGTTACAGACACAATATTAATTTATTGAGTAGACTTAGCTAGATAAAAATGACAGATTTTTTTTTCGATAAGAAAACCGCAATTATCGAGACATGATAGTCTTGGAAAAATAATTATGACGATAAGATCCTTGTTAAAGTGCATATTTTGAAAGATGTAAGAAAAGAAATAATGTTTCTTTTAAATTACCCGCATTTCTCTATCGCTAGAAAGATCGGTTTACAGGTTTTTTAAGAGTTATAATAAATTAGAAAAGCTACTTCTATTACACGCCTTAAGTGAGTCATCAGTATATATATATATATATATATATATATATATATATATATATATATATATATATATATATGGCTGAATATCACATAAATGTGCATTTTAGTGTTTCAGGTCTTTATTATTAATTTTAAGCAAATAAATTGTAAAATTTTATTATTATTATTTAGAAGTACCTTTTTAAAAAAGCATCAAATCATAAAATGTGAGTTTATAGCAATTTCAGTATTTTTTAGAAAATTTTAAACCTTATAATCGTCATTTTCGTGACTGTCTCCAAGACCAAATGTTTACATACAAAGTATGTTTTTTACTAAAAAAAATAAAATGATAATTATAATAATTGTTAATTCTTGTAAAAAAATCTGATGTGGGCACCACATGACTTCCTTATACACTTTTAGAAATATACATAATGTTAAAAAACATTGTCACTGGACCCGAAACAGTTGGCTAAAAATATTTTTAAAAAATGCATGCATACGTAAAAAAAAAAAAAATAAATAAATAAATAAAATAAAATTGTGCCTTGAGGGGACTCATGTCAAAGTTGTGCCTTGGGGGGGGGGGGACTCATGTCAAAGTTGTGCCTTGGGGGGACTCATGTCAAAGTTGTACCTTGGGGGGACTAATGCCAAAGTTGTACCTTGGGGGGGGGACTCATGTCAAAGTTGTGCCTTGGGGGACTCATGTCAAAGTTGTACCTTGGAGGGACTCATGTCAAAGTTGTGCCTTGGGGGGACTCATGTCAAAGTTGTGCCTGGGGGGGACTCATGTCAAAGTTGTGCCTTGGGGGGGACTCATGTCAAAGTTGTGCCTTTTGGGGACTCATGTCAAAGTTGTACCTTGGGGGGGACTCGTGTCAAAGCTGTGCCTTGGGGGACTAATGTCAAAGTTATGCCTGGGGGGGACTCATGTCATAGTTGTGCCTTGGGGAAGTTTTAAATGTCTAGCTGGTCGGGAAGTTAGTTAAAAATCGATTGCAAGATTTGTACTGGTAACGCTGCCGAAGGCAGCAGGAACCCTACACAGTTGGCTAAAAGTATTAAAAAATGCATTTTCACCGTGTTCTGATCTAGTCTGAAAGTTGCAAATGTCTAGCTAGTCGGGAAGTTAGTTAAATAATTTTTCTGTTGAATCGCATAAACGCTGCTGAAGGCAACAGGTATCGGAAACAGTTGGCTAAAAATATTTGAAAAATGCATTGTCAACGTGTTCTGAGCCTTTCTGAAAGTTTCAAATGTCTAGCTTGTCGGGAAGTCAGTTAAATTGCAAGATTTGTCTAAACCGTTTCTGAGTTATTACCGTTTTTTGATACATTATGGCCAAAACCTATGTATTTTTGTCATTATGAACCTAATTTTCCTAAATATCTCCAAAACCGAAAATCATAGAAAGTCCAAAAAGGGAGGTGCACAACTAGATGTTATAACAAACCTATGTACCAATTCGCAACTTTCTACGTCCAACCGTTTTTGAGTTATGCGACATACCCACACACACACAGACACACACACATACAGACGTCACGAAAAATCGTGTAAAAACCCTTATATCTCTAAAACGAGAGCTCGTGTTAAGACGACACTTGCAGGTGTGCAACTAGACATCATGACTGTCACACGTATAAATTGGCAACATCCAGCGATTATTCGTTTTCGAGCAATGTGAAATACAAAATCCATTTCGCAAATCGGGATTACTATACTTCCTTATACTTTGTATAAGGAAGTAAAAAACTATTTGTTTTCAAAGGAAATTTTTTTTTCTTTTTAATTACGTTAATTTTCATGCATGTGTAATTAAAATGCTTGTATGCAAGTCTTGACGTCATTTTCGTGACACATGAAAATAACTTCATATATCATTAAGGGATGGTGCCACCATTCACTTTTTTTAAAGTTTAAGATCAGAAATCAACATTGACGATATGTGGGGAAAAAAAATCTCAAGAAAATTGAAAACAGGTAAGAGTTAACATTATTTTTATTGTTTACATGCTGTGCGTACTTTTATTGCTTGTCATTTTCGAGTTGCATAAAAAATAAAAAAATATTATTATAAAATTTAGAACAAAGTTTTATTTTAATATAGAATGACGACCAGAAGAAGAAAATGTGACGATATCAGCTTAGTGAAAGCATGTTTTTCAGTACAGAACGAATTATTGACGATTTGTCATTTTCGTGACGGTCATTTTTGTGACGTCACGAAAATGACATTTGTTGCAGATTTACTATTTTGCAAGCCCTGGATTTAAATAATTTTTTATTTTGAGATAAAAGATTTGTTGGTGTAGGATAAGCTTTATATTTAAATATTTAAAGTACTTTCCGGTATCCAGGTAAATATAAAAAAATTACATACGACATTAATATTAAGATACAATTAAAAAAGCAAACTTTTATTTTTTTTTTCTTTTTTTGCCCCCTTTAAGGTGTCATTGAGAATGTTACTCAAAATATTTTACTTGTGTCATTTATGGCAAGATGCAGAAAAATAAGTTTGCATGGCCTGAGAAAGAGGATGTCCATGAAATTCAAGTGCCACATATTCTGTGCAAAATTAGGAATTCTCCTGAACCTGCTTCAAATAGATATTTTAAACTTCAGGATGAAGATTTTAATAATGTTCAAAATGCTTTTTCTGAATTTAATTCAGTTAATCATTAAACTTGTAACTACAAGGATTTTAATACAATAAAATTGCTTGATATTCTCATTATTGCTCTTTCTTTTCCCTTCACAATCTTTTCTCTATTGTTCTAATAAGTTCCATTTTTAATATTATATGGTCCTATTTCATTGACAAACAATGTTATTTCAGTGAAAAATAGTCATTTTGACAAATATTGTCATTTCAGCGACAAAAAGTCGTTTCAGTGACAAACATTGTCATTTCAGTGACAAACCAGTCATTTCAGTGACATCATTTTTTGACATCTTTAAATGCTATAATTAAAAATTTAATGCAAGTAAACTAATTATTTCCAGTTTATAGTCAAGAGGTATGCAGTCTATGATATTTCCCATTGATATAATTTATGTTTATAAAAAATTAAATTTAAATTTATTTATTTATTTATTTATTTTTTTAAATTTTAAATTTTTGGGTTTTTTATTTTATTTTATTTTTTAAAATGGGAAGAACTTTTTAGAAAAGCCTAAGTCTTGTATTTTTTAATGAATCTGAACCACAAAAAAAAAATTTTAAATGGAAATTTTGATTTTATAAGATAATTAAAATTATAAATTTTTATTGAAAAATTTCAATAAAATTTAAAAAAGTTATGATCGATCTCTGTCAAACTCAGAATTTATTTAAGATGTACTTACGGACTTATTTTCAAAAATTCAAATTAAAATACAAAGTTTGAAAAAAAAGTTTAAAAAAATCCAAAATGCACACTTATGTGATATTCAGCCATATATATATATATATATATATATATTATAATTTATTAATCAGAAATTAAAAAATGCAGTATTGCATAATTACTATTCCTGATATGTTGATGTACTAAAGTTTATTAAACATTTTTTAGAGTTATTTAAATTAAAAACCCTTACTTCTGTTGTACTAATTAAATGAATTTCCATTTTGTAAATAAAAAATAAATTCAATATCACAATATTTTTCATCTCCGGGTGAGCTACCAGGCAAGCCTGGGGGACCTTGCATAGGAGAGAGGATATGAAAAGATGTTAAATAATTAATTTTAATCAAAGAAAATCTTTATAAAAAATTATAAATCGCTAACAATTTGCAATTTCCCCTTTAAACTTTTTTTCATGGAAGAGTACGTTATTACGCGAGAATTAGAAAATGAAGAAACTTTAGAGATGGATTTCGCAACCTCAGCGTGATTGTAAATTAACTGCGGTCAGATGCATAAAAAATGAGTACGGACATATTTTTGTAAGCACTGTCTACAATTAACTATAGATATAGATAATCAGTAGAAAACAGTCAAGTCACTATTATATATATATTATATTATATTTTATATATATATATATATATATATATATATATATATATAAAATTTAGTCGTAATACATATTTTGGGAAAAGTTGGCAACCGGAAAAGTTGGCAACTGTGCATTAATGGTTCTTAATTGAAGTTGTTAGCACAAGAATTTTAACAATATGTACTGTAAGTGACAAAATGTCTTTGACGTTGTCTGTCCTTTAACTTCATATAGATAAGAAATATTTATATTTATATATATATATATATATAATTAGTTCTTTGCGGAAATAATTCTATCATTATCTCCAAAGAACTACTTGCTTAACAGTCCAAATTAGAAAACAGAAAAATATTGTTAGAAAAAAATTAATTTTTTTACAATCACAATTTAACTGTTCACTGAGAAAAAATTCTGTAACTGACATCTAGAATCTAAATTGTGGCTCTAGAAAAAACAGTTCCATGCCATCCTTATAAATTCTAGTCCCCTTGTAAAGTGAGTTTTAGAAGCTCCTATTAGAATTCTAGAGCGTTGGCTTACATTATCGAGGGCAAAGTTGTTAAAAAATCTCTGAAAATAAATGAGACTACAAGAGGCGGATTTCAGCAACTATAACCTTGGTTTGTGATCCAATTCTAGAAAATCAAGCAAGAATTTCTCGCAATACAAAAGATTCAGAATATTTCGAATATTCAGAACATTTTTAACGTACACAAACATCAAACGTCTCAATTATATATATTAAAAGCAAAAACTGTTTTATTTATGAGACAAAAAATTTTAAGTTAAAATACATTTAAAAATAAAAATACATATAAAAACAATTAAAAACTAGACGTTTCGAAACCCGTCCGGGTTTCCTCATAAGTAATTACAACACAATATGCAAACATTAAATGAATACTCAAGGAATTTAAAGGAGTACCGAATATTGAGGAGCCATACGATAATATAAAAATTCTAAATTCTGGTTTTCATAATTATAAATAGCGTATTTTCCTTGAGAACTGGCACACTGCCAAGCATCTCCACACTATCAATTAAGCATGCGCACTGGCTCCTCAATATTCGGTACTCCTTTAAATTCCTTGAGTATTCCTTGAGTAATGTTTGCATATTGTGTTGTAATTACTGATGAGAAAACCCGGACGGGTTTCGAAACGTCTAGTTTTTAATTGTTTTTATATGTATTTTTATTTTTAAATGTATTTTAACTTAAAATTTTTTGTCTCATAAATAAAACAGTTTTTGCTTTTAAATCAGAATATTGTTTCATTATCTAGAAATGTGTAAACTAGGAATTCTCGCTCATTTAGTCTATTCAGTTTATTGGTGTGCCTTATGCGCATAGCTCGGAAATCTATATTTCTAGTTAAGAGATTTAGAAAATGGCCACTTATTTATTCTAGAGGAATGCGGTATATTTTTTTCTCAGTGTTGAGAAAGTAAAATTTTGACAGAAAGAACAACTATTTTGAATCTCTTCAATCCGTTAAAAATAATGTTCGAAAAGCTTTTGCACTTTAATGTAAAATGTTTCACTATATTTTTGTTTTAAATAGTATTTCGAAACATATTTGTCTACGAAAGCATTTTCACTGGCAGAAATGTTGTTTATTTATACATTGAAAGCATTAATTAACCCCTCTTCCCCTATTAATTTAATAAATGGTTAAGGGGATTCTCTACTTATCGTCTCCGAAAGCCGAAGCCAATGTTATTCTAGGGGAAATTTTGTTCCGTTATAACTCATTAACTAATGTATATTTTTTAAATTCTATTTTCACATTCAGAAAATTCAGAACTGATAAATAGGTTATCGCTTTCTAAAAGTTAATTTCTTTTTAATTTTTAAGATTTTATTTGTAAGTTAAAATATGTAAAGTTTCACATTGTAAAAATTCGCATTTTTTAACTTCAAAATAAAACATTCAAAAAAAAAAAAAAAAAAAAAAATTAGAAAGCGATAACCTATTTAAAAGTTGTGAATTTTCTAAATTTAAAAACGGAATTTAAAATATGTATAAATTAATGAGTTTTTTTTTTTTTTTGTGTCCGAAAATGCACACAATGCCAGAGTGTACTGAAATTTGAGGATTAACGTCTATCACGTATTATTGTTAAGACTAATTTCTTTTAATATTTTCATTTTAGGTTGATTTCTTTTGAAATAGACCTATTGCAATCACTTAATTTATCTACCTATCTAAATATAATGTAAATTTGTCATCACGATAACTTCCTAAATAATAAACTAATCGAGCCAAAGTTGGGCAGTAGACTTATCATACAAATATCTTAGATCAGTTCGTTAACCAAGTTATCCACCATTTTGTGTCTAAGCGGCGGCCACTTGAAAATTTCAAATCAGCGTTGTAAAAAGCGGACCGGATTAGACCATAAAAGAGTTTTCACCAAGTTCATGAACCAATTTCATCCGCCATTACGTTTCAAAATGACGGATACCTTAAATGAAAGTGGCCACTTGAAATCAGGCTGTCACTTAAAAATTTGTCACCACGATCACTTTCGAAATACTGAATTAATTCGGAACAAAATTGGACATTGGACTTATGTTGGATGAGTTTGCAAGGCAACTTACTCCGGCATTTTGTTTCCAAGTGGCGACTATACTTGGAATTTCGTCATTACGATAAATTTTGATATACTAAATTTTTTCGAACTTATCTATCAAATATCTCGGAAAAATTTGCTGGGCAACTTGCTCCGTCATTTTGTTTCCAAGTCATTTTGTTTCCTACTTGAAATTATGCTATCATTTGAAAATTTGCCATCAGGATAACCTTTAAAATGTTGAATTAATTCGAAACAAAGTTGGACAGAAGACTTGTGTTACAAAAATCTTTGAATGGTAACTTGCTATGCAATTTTGTTCAAAAGTGGCAGCCACTTGAAAATTCGTCATTAGGGTAACTTTCGAAATACTGAATTAATTCGAACCAAATCTATATAGCAGATTTAAAATTAAATTTGACATGTTCGCTGGCCAGCTTGATCCTCCATCTTGTTTTCAAGGCCACTTAAAAATTTTAAATTAACATAAAAAAGGTTTATAAATCGATTTGCATAAAACTCCATATATAGTCCCCAACAATATTTCCACCAAGTTTAATAATTATTTTTATCCGTCATTTTATTTCAAAATGGCGGGCACTTGTTGAGGAAAAAAAAATCAACCTACTTTTCCGACTGAGCCGGAAGGACTTGTTTATATGTTTTTAGGTTGATTTCTTTAGAAATCGACCTATTGCAATCACTTCATTTATCTATCTATCTATCTACCTATAATGAAAATTTTGTCATCACGATAACTCCCGAAATAATGCTCGAAATGGAACCAAATTTGGACAGTGAACTGATCTTATGAATATCTTGGATGAGTTCGTTAACCAAGTTGCTCCGACTTTTTGTTTTCAAGTGGCAGCCACTTGAAAAATTCAAATCGACATTGCAAAAAGTATATTTAAAGTAAGATTTGCTTGAATTTTGTTGTAAATACAGGTCACATAAGGGTCTCAATGAAGTTTATTAATGAAGTTTATCAGCCATTTTTAATAAAGTGGCAGATATCTTAAGTTAAGCGGGACCACTTAAAATCAGGCTACCACTTGAAAATTTAAAATCACTATAACTTCCGAAATAATACTCGGAATCGAACCAAATTTAGACAGTGTCTTAACTTATCTTATAAATATCTTAGATCAGTTTATTAACCAAGTTGCTCCGCCATTTTGTTTTCAAGTGGAGACCACTTGAAAATTTTAAATTCAAATTATAAAAAGCGTGTTCCGAATTTGTTTGAAATTTGATGTAAATATAGACCACATAAGGGTTTCAATGAAGTTTATTAATGAAATTTATCCATCGTTTTTAATAAAGTGGTAGATATCTTAAGTTAAGTGGGGCCACTTGAAATCACGCTACCACTTGAAGATTTAACACAATAACTTCTAAAATAATACTCCAAATCGAACCAAATTTGGACAGTGTCTTAACTTATCCGATAAATAACTTAGATGAATTTGTTAACCAAGTTGCTCCGCCATTTTGTTTTCAAGTGGAGACCACTTGAAAATTTCAAACTCAAATTGTAAAAGCGTATTCCGGATTTTTTTTTTTTTATAATTTTGATGCATACATAGATTATACAAGTGTCTCAAATAACTTTATTAATGAACTTTATCCGCCATTTTTAACAAAGTGGCTGATATCTTAAGTTAAGCGGGACCACTTGAAATCAGGCTACCACTTGAAAATTTAAAACCATGATAACTTCCGAAATAATACTCCAAATGGAACCAAATTTGAACAGTGTCTTAACTTATCTTATAAATATCTTAGATGAGTTTGTTAACCAAGTTGCTCCGCCATTTTGTTTTCAAGTGGAGGCCACTTAAAAATTTCAAATTTAAATTATAAAAAGCGTATTCCGAAATTGTTTGAATTTTGATGTAAATACAGACCACATAAGGATCTCAAAGAAGTTTATTAGTAAACTATATCCGCCATTTTTAATAAAGTGGCAGATATCTTAAGTTTAGCGGGATCACTTGAAATCAGGCTCCCACTTGAAAATTTAACATCACGATAACTTCTGAAATAATATTCCAAATCGAACAAAATTTGGACAGTGATATTATCATATAATTATCTTGAATGTTTTCACTGGGCAACTTGTTCCGACATCTTGTTTCTAAGTTCCAGCCACTTGAAATCACTTTGCCACTTGAAAGTATGCCATCACGATAACTTTTAAAATACTAAACTGATTCAAATAAAAGTTGGATAGTGAACTTATGGTTCAAATATCTAGGATAAGTTCACTTGGTGACTTGATCCGCAATTTTATTTCCAAGCGGCGGCCACTTGAAAATTTGTCATTATGATAACTTTAGTAATACAGAATCAATTCGCATCAAATTTGGGTAGTGGATTTATCCTTCAAATATATCAGATAAGTTTTCTGGTCATCTCACTCCGCTTTGTTTTCCAAGTGGTGCCACCTGAAAATTTCTTATGACGATAATTTTTGAAATACTGATTTAATTTGAACTAGAACTGGACAAGGAACTTATCATACAAGTATACTGGATGATTTCGCTGGGCAAGTTGTTTTGCCATTTTGTTTCCAAGATGCAAACACTTAGACTGTCACTTGAAAATTTGCCATAAAATTAACTTTTGAAACACGGCACTGATTTAAACCACAGTTGGACAGTGAACCTATGCTTCAAATGTCTTGGATATGTTTGCTGGGCAACTTGTTCCACTGTATTGTTTCCAACTGGTGGCCACTTGAAAATTTGTTATCACGGTAAGTTTAGAAATACTTATTCAATTCAAATCAAAGTTGAAAAATGGATTTATCATTCAAACAACAAAAATCTAGAAAATTCACGTAACTCGTGAACCAATCACGTTATTGCGTCCATCTTTGGTATATCGATAAGTATTTTCTCGCCAAAAGTCGCCAAAAATGTCGCCATTGGGGAAAAGTCGCCAAATTTCGCGCCAAATTCATTACCTGCGTTACTGGATCTTTTTAATGCGTTTTTAAAGAAAAATTAGGCTATTTTAATGCTAAAACAAACTAGAAATGCAGAAAACTAACATTTTATCAACTCTTTGAAAGAATTTCTACAAAAAAAAAATATTTTCAAATTTGCAACGATATATTAGATGAGCAACTTTCTCTACCATTTTGATAGAAGTGCCGACCACTTAATTTTTCAACACGATCACTTTTGAGATTTTGAATTAATTCGAACTATATGTGTACAGTATACTTATCTCACAAATACATTTCATATATTTGTCAACTTAACTCACCACTTTGTTTCCAAGCGCCGGCCACTTGAAAATTTTAAATTCACATAAAAAGATATTTATGAACCGATTTGCTTAAAACTCCATATGTACATAGCCTACATCAATATTTCTACCAAGTGCATTAATAATTTGTAGCCGCCATTTTGAAACAAAATGACGGCTACTTGATAAGGAAAAAGATATCAACCTACCCTTTCGAATAAGCCGGAAGGACTTGTTATGTATTCGCATTAAATTTATTCGTAAGTCGTGTTTGATGAGGCATAAGATGACTTAAATATTTAAAGGAAATAAAATATGTTTTTCTTACATATTTTCTGTTTCAAGTAAAAGGATATTTTTTCATCCGAATAATTATCTTCTTTGCTAATAAATATAACAAAATCTCTTTTGAATTCCACCTCTGTTTAAGAGCCACTTCCCTTTATGACCAGTTTTTAACGGTTTACAAACTTTGAAAGTACAAACTAATATTAATGATTATTAGAAAGTTATATAAAAACATCATGTAAATTAGAATAATTAAAACCACTTAAATTAGAGAATTTGTTGCCTAAAATAAGAAATTTTGAAGAAACTCTACTAAAAGACCGCCTCTCTAAAAGACCAATTTTCTATGGCACGGTGGGTGGCCCTAATAAGATGGTTTCACGGTAATTTTCTTTTGTACGCCGTGGTCGCAAAGTGAAACGAAACAGAACTTCAATTGCAGTCTCCCTTTTCAGCAAGGAAAAAAGAAAAAAAAAAAAAAAAAAAGAAACTTTGAATAAAAATAATAATTTTTTTTTTGCATATTCTAAGAAAATTGCATTAACGAATTCAGCTGGAAAGACAAACTTAGATTTTGACTTTTTTTGAAGGTTCTTTTTCCTTTACATATATATAAAGGATGAAAAAAATAAAAATAAAATTGACAAAGCATGAAAGTGGTAATAGTTAATTTTATCGTTGTAATTATATTTTTTAATCATCTTAAATTAGGTCGAAAGTTTTTTATTGATAAAAGCTATTACTGTATAATAAAAATGCATTTTAAAAATGTATTTAGGTTGAACATTACATTCTACATCATTGCTGATTAAAGTGTCATTTTATTAACTATCTGCATCTTTGAGTATTTGTTGTTGTTGTTGTTGTTTGCTTGTTTGTTTAGCAAAGGTTTTATGAACCAACATATGTTATACATAATAACTACATACCAATAAATGTTTTAGTTTCTCATCATACTATAGGTATAGGGAACTTAGGTAATCGTAAAAATTATCGACCAAGGTTTTTGAGTTTTTAAATCAAAAACGGTTTTTAACTCAACGATTCGTGGCATGAGGATTTCGAAAATCACAAAATCGGTCTAGTATAACTCTGTAGAGTGTCAGTGTGTTAGTCTGTGTACACAATATCTCAATAACAAATGATCGCAGAGAGATCGGATCAGTTTTAAAAGATCGCAAAAATCGTATAAACGTCCCTTTTGAGGAATTTTTTCATCGTAAATATGTCAAACCACTTTTAAAATATTACTTAGGCATGGAAATCACCGACTATGAATTTTATAATTTGAAAAATTCGTAAGTTAATCGAAATTTACAATTTTTTTCAGTGTGGCAGAATAGGGCAAAACTTCATACGGCTTCTTTTTCTGAACTACTTAAATATTTTTAAGTACAATATTTTACACAATACTTTATTCTAAGGGATTTCTATATAATTAATTCATTCTCATAGCTGTTAATCTGTACGTTTCATTTTATTTTCTTATTTGTAATTAGGTCTACCGGAATGTTATGTTCTTTTGAATTAAAATAATAACATTGGAAATTTATCCTGAATAATATTTAAAATATCCTTGGGTAACTTTTAAGACGATAATTGGTAAATTCCTATAGAAATATTGTTAAACAAAAACTTTTGGAGTCATTTTATAAATTTAAAATGACAGAACATTTCGGTAGATCTAATATATATTTGTGCTACCAGAAATTTTAAATATATGTATATATATGCTACCCTTGTAGTACGAATACGAAATCTGAGTATATTTTTACAGAATAAACGTAGTACACAATATGTAAAAGAAACGCCTGTAGGCGGAGTTATTTGTAAATGCATTTTATACACGGTGTGTATGTGTAATCTGTCTCGAATGGGTTAAAAATATAAAAAATTGTCATGGCTGTTGTGATTGGCATCATATGGGACGTTTATAATTTACCCATCACCCTTTATTTTTCTAACATTCATGATATGACTATTATTAAAAGAAAGAAACGTCTTTGGTGTTTGTCTATAAATTACAGTTTTAGATCGCACCACAATATTCATTAATGGAAGGAAAAAAAAAATCTCTCTCTCTCTTTTTTTACCCCCTTTCTCGTCTTAGTAACAATATCATGACTATTTTATCGATCATACAATCCTGAAAAACATAAAAATTTCCTGTAATTATACTTTGATCACGCCGTGAAATTTTACAGAAAACATTTGAACGGGATTAGAAAAAAAAAAAAAAAAGTGATTGCGACACGCGAGCTCTATGAACACCTTTCCATAAATGTCAAAATAACAGTTCTTCCTTTAATTGTTCAGAGCTTGCATACTTCATAATCCCATTTTTCGCACTGCTGCTTTTTCATTACAAAATTCCAGGACACTTGTGCCATTAATAGAAATAAAACACAAAACTAATCACCGTAATTACCACTCAGAAAGATTTACCAGTTTTTCTCCCTCCCAAATTTCCAACTAGAGGGAAATATCTATTGACTCCTCATAAAAACAGCGACGAAAACAATTATCTACGGATACAACTCTCGTTTTTTACTACATTGACTACTATTATCACAAAACCAAAATTGCTCGAAACTGTGAGGTAATTACACAGTTCTAGAGAAAAAAAACCTTCAGCAACGAGAAAGGCTCTGTTACTCACGGCCATAACATGCAATTCGCCACACCTTTTATCCGAGAAAAAATCATCGAGTTTGCCGACATTGTTTGTGACATTAAGAAAAACTTTTCTTCAAATCTCGAGTCTTTTAGGAGGCGGTTACCTGCGCCCACGCAGGATGTGAATGGACCTAAAGTATACGTGCTTTTATTTATGCCTATGTACTAACTTCTACGACAGAATAAAAGTGAATTGAGTTGGCACTCCCATGTAATTTAGTCTAGTGAAGCAGGCATCCAAACTCCAAACTCAATCTAAATGTAACAATAATAATATTCTTTTAAAGAAACTAAAATGTTGAGATTTATATTCTAAAACAAAATAAAACTGTAGATAGTAACGTAGATTCCTTTAAACTGACTAAATATAAAATTTGTATCCTCTAACTTTAATTTAAATTTGTTACTTTAAGCAGAAATCCCAGAGATTAATTCAGAACAAATTTTGTATCGCATTGAGGCACTTTCACAAAGTCAACTTTTTGTAAAGAGGCACTTTCTCAAAATCAACTTTCAGCAAAGAGGCACATTTACAAAGTTAATTCTGAGCAATATAACTGCACACTAAAAATTTCTATAAGCTTCGCTGCATCGAACACATAATAAATACCCTCATTTTTTATATTTACTGGAGACAAGGGTAGTAAACACCTATTTAACTTACACTTTAGAAATTTTTCTCCCCACATATATATTTATGTTACAACTACTATTCAATTTTATTACTTTCTTCTATCTTCAATAGAAGAAAGTATTGGATTCGTAAAAATTTTCGATTTCGGGTTTTTGATGGATTTACACGTTTTGAGGGCTGTAGAACACGATTTTAACATTTTTAGAAAATGTCTGTCTGTCTGTCTGTCTGTGTGTGTGTGTGACAAAATTTTGTGGCAACTGTATCTCTGGAACTACTGCATAGAATTTCATACAAATTGGTATGTAGTTGCACCTTGACATAAATTAGTGCCTATCAACTTTTGGTAAAAATCGTCTTACAGGTTGCGTTGCCATTCCGCTTTTTCTAAATTTTTAACAGGGTGATATAGGGCAAAAATTTTCAAGATGGGTATCTTTCGAAAGGTCTCGTCAGTACCTTTAAAACGAATGGTTGAAAATCTGTGATAATTTAAAACAAAGTTATCGATTTCTTTTACTTTTTACGAAAAAAAACTTAGAAAAAAAATCTTTTTTTTTTTTTTTTCTCTCCCCTTAATTTTATCAAACTCCCACGGTTTCCGTGTTCTGACAAACTTAAACTAACTTTTGCTTTTTTCCCCTAATTTTGTCAAAGTCCTACGGTTTCCGTGTCTTGACAAACTTTAACATATTTTTGCATTTTTCCCCTAATTTTGTCAAAGTCCCACGGTTTTCGTGTTTTGACAAACTTTGACAAAATTTTGGGTAAAATGTAAAAATTATTCTAAGTTTGTCAAAACACGGAAACCGTGGGACTTTGACAAAATTTGGGGGGAAAATGCAAAAATTTGTTTAAGTTTGTCAGAACACGGAAACCGTGGGAGTTTGATAGAATTAAGGGGAGAGGGAAAAAAAAAAAAAAGTGGAACTTTGACAAAATTTTGGATAAAATGTGAAAATTTGTTAAAGTCCCACTTTTTTTTTTTATTTTTTTTTTTATTGTTACTGAGTGAATTTGTATAGGAAAAGATAGAAGAAAGTCTCGTGGTGGCCACAACATACTAGTTTTTTAAATGTATTTTAAAATTAAATAAAATGCTTTGCGCATTTTGGTGAATTGTTCGGAAGCATTATTAATTTTCACAAATTTTCTTGATTCTTTCTCAAATTACTGTATAAATTCACAAATGGGGTATCATTTTATAAAACCTGGATTAAACCCTGATTCTTGATTACTAATAGAACTTAAATAGTAATGTACCCAGATTACTTCAAATAAAACATGAATTTAATATTTGGTCCCCCAATTTGTCAAAATTTATTTTTTTTTAATTAATTTTAATAAAGGTTTAAAGCTTCAAGCAGTAAAATAATGACAACAAGAACAACAACAAAAATATATTTGCTCTTACACTATATTTAAAAAATAAAAAAAATGTAATAATGATAGATCCTCGAAAAATTGACTTGATTTATACTGCCCAGTTATAGGAATAAACATCAGTTCTTGAACAAAGGTATTTGATATGAAACTGATATATTCATTAAAAAAATGTTTTTATGGCGAGCATTGCTAATCCGTTGAAAAAGTTCCACTAGTATTAAAACAGTTTTTGTTCAATATTAAGTTATTCAAAACACTAGCATTAAAGAGTATTAGAAATGATATTGGTAATTAAAAGTATGATTTATTTATCGAAAATTGGATTATATCTGTTTATGAGTTATAGGAAGCCAACTAAAAATGAATTTCCATTATATAAGATATATCTGATAAATATCCTTATGCTAATGTTTTACATATTTTTGTTTTAAACAGTTTACCATTGCTAAAGAGAACTTTAAATAATTTGAGGTAACATGCAAAAATTCTACATTGTATCCCTGTAAAAGTCCTACAAGTCTTACGCTCATGGATATCAATTTCATTCTTGCAATGATGTCCTCTAACATTCTTTATATGATTTGATCCTAATCTACTGTACAGTTTACATGCTTGCGCAGTTTAAATGTTTTGTGCGCATAGAGTGAATGATTGAGAATTTTTCTTTGTGTAAAAGAACTTTAAGTCCTAACACGCATGAGAATTTATTATATTTAGTTTGTGCTATGATTATTTACAACATAACTATCAACATTTTGCTCAATCGAATAAAGCGTTTAGACGTTATACAAGGTGGTCACAGACTACCTTTTCCCTGATTCTTACACCAATATTTTTCTTTCGAAATTTTCAATAGTACGTTTGCACCATTAATTAAGTAAAAATTATGATATAAATATTCTGGTGGAAGAATTCGAGAAAGAAGTATGGGTCTGTAACTACCTTGTTATTTACTCACTCATATACACATAAACATACATGCATTATCATAAAATTGGAAAAATGGGTTTAGAAAGTTTGAATACTTATAGATACAACACAAACTTATATATAGATAAAACTTTCATGTTTGTCACCCTAACTGATAATACAGTTACCCTGTTTTATTAACTTTATTTTCAGTTTGTTTTAATTTCGTTTTTCATTCCCGCTGCATTGCCATATTAATTATTTAATTTTTCAGTAGTCAATGATTACAACTTAATGTAGCTTCGTTATCTTTCAACTTATTTATTGCATAGCACGAATTTGTTAATTCCCATTAAAAAAAAAAAAAAAAAAAAAAAAAAAAAAAATCTTAAGCTTCTCCAGTGCTTCTTGATTAACTAATCTCCAGTTTTGTAAGGACTTTGCATCCTTAAAAATTCTGCAATTTCCGGGCTATAAAACGAACTGTAAAATTCTATCCGCACTATCCTGTAATATATATTATAAGAATGCATGCGGCTTTACATTTTCTTCATTTCAGAGTTTCTAGTTAGTATGAGTTAACTCTTTTAATTAGAACTTGTTAATTTTCTCATTACACGTATGGTTCATAAACAAACTGATTTTAGTTTGATTCTGTCGATCTTTTCATTTCGTCTAGCTATGTAATAAAGCTTTTTTCTTTATAATACTGTCTGAATAACTCTCTATACACCCAAAATATCTATAAAATAAAGCACTAGCAATAAATAATATTTTCTCCAAGTACAATCAAGGTTAACCTACCTAGTTAAAATTTAGCTCTTAGTATTATTATTATTATTATTATTATTATTATTTTAATTATCTATATAATATTTATCTAAAAGATTTATTCATTAGAAAATTAATAATAATAGTAAAAATAATAATTATAGTAATAAAAATAATTAATAAAAATCAAATCGCAGCAATAGATTGGCGTTGTGATCAAGTTTGTTTTACGTCGCACAATGGGCAGTTGAAGATGTCTGGTACTCACCCCCAAGGAAGCCATAACAAAATGATTCGATGTTTAAAACTGCTTCAAATTGCTGATACAAGCTTAAATTTATACATTTATACATAAAAATAGAAAATATTTATTCTATTGTACGAAAAACAAGTAATAAAAACAATTAGAAAAATGGAGAATACAAATTATTTCACGATAATAAAATTCTAAATTTAAAACTACTGATATTAACTTAATTTTACAATATTTATATTTATCCATATAAAAATTGAAAAGATTTATTCAGTTACAAAGAAAACTCTTGCTATATACAACAAGAAAAATTAACAGAACAAATAAAACTTTATTTTTGTTTCAAATTGAGAATTTAAAACACTATTGTGATATTAAATGTTTTGTGTTTGTATATGTGTGTGCATGTAAAGAAATCACATGTAACATTTATCTAACGCATACAGGGATGAAAGAATTCAGCTTTTTTGCCACCAATATTTTCTTACAAAAAATTCTACCCTATAAAGTTACAAAAATAACAGTAAAAACGTGATAATTTATATATACATTTTTAAAAATCACCTTTTAATATAGTTATTAGCTTTTAAAGATTAATAACTATCACTTAATACATTCAATTATTGCATTTCAGTAGCACCTAAATCGATTAATCGTTTCTTTATCTTTAATCTTTTCTTTTTACTAATGTTCGTTTGGCAACCTGTTTATTTCTACTATCTCCGTATGTATCGTTTAACATGCGGATTTCTTAAAAATACTTATTCCTTGCATCAATTTAATTTGTGTTATTGTTTAATCTAATTATCTTTTTTTATTTTGTTTTGTTGCAAGATAGAGACTTGAGCTGTATATTGGCTTGAATTGCTATACAGTTTTCCGAAATCTTGCACTCTGCTGATAGAAATGGAAGTTTCCTGATGAGTGAACATTTCTATTTTTCAGCATTTAAAATTCCAATTTTCAACTCATGAATTCTCTCTCTTTTTTTTTTTTTTTTAATTTTCCTAAGAACTTTAATTTGTTTTTACTAATCACTGGTAACTCAAATTAAATTATCACCGTGACAATAATTTTATTCGAAATAAATCCCACTTAAATTTTAATTATATGTTGGTATTTTCATCTATCTTTTGTTTGCTGAATGTTACAAAGGTATTAAATTATTCAAATTATATATATATATATACAGGATGTCCCATTAAGGTTGAAACGCGGTTTAATTCTTTACCTATTAGAGATGAGAGGGTAATGTAAATTACAAAAGTGTACAAAATAAGATAGGAAATAAAACTACGCTAATAAAAAAATCTTCCTGTTAATTTTCAAAAAATTACATTTTTTAAATTTTTACACGACCTTTCTAGACAAATTTGGTTAATTAGAAAGTTTTTATATTCTATGCAACAACATCTTTGCAAAAAACCGCATTCTTGTATCTTTAAAACTGAATGAATTATATTTAACTGAAAACTGAACTCTGATTATAGGGACCATATATCAAAATAGAAGTATAAATTTGTGGCATATTATAAAAAGATGTATCATAGCATTTCCATTAAACTATTCTTGAGCGTGTTGGATTGATTCGTGATCAAGTCACATAATCTAAAATCTGTTATCAATTCCGTTATCAATTTCCATTATCAATATGTAAATTATCCCTATTTTCCCCTTTTAAATGATACGAAAAAATGGCATAAGTCACTTTTTTTTCTATATCATAATTCGGTTGATTTTAAAGATATAGTTATGCGGTTTTTACTAATGGTCTTGTTGAATGAAAAATAAAAACTTTGTAATAGACAAAATTTGCGTAGAGGGACTGTATAAAAATTTAAAAAATGTAACTTTTTAAAAATTAATGGGAGGTTTTTTTTTTTTTTTTTTTTTTTTTTCTTAATGTAGTCCTCTTTCCTACCTTAATTTGCACGTTTTTTCAATTTACATTGCCCATTTATCTGCAACGGGTAAAGAAATAAAACGTATTTCAACCTTTTTGGGACACTCTGTATATATACTGGTGGCAGAAAAAGCGGAACTATTCCATTCCTGCGAATAGAATATAACATAAAACACCAATATTCTTTTATTATTATTATTATTATTATTAATATAAAAAAATCTGGGGGATATGTAAGAAATATATGAAACAAATATAGAATGTATGACTTAAGACAAATATCACAGTTAATAATATACAGAAGTAGAAACTATTTATATTAAAAGGAAGAAAAAAAAAAAAAAAAAAGCTTTAAATCTCTAAAACTTTAAAAGATCGCAAAAAATATTCAGTTATTAATAAATCAGTTATATATTTGAATTTTTATGTGTATATCGAAGGGAATATACAAAGTCAAAAACATTTTACTAGTTTTTTTTTTTTTTTTTTTTTTTTTTTTTTTTTTTTTTAACCGGAAATAAAAATAAATTTCGCAATAACTTTTCAATACGCCACCAAGTCAAGAATGTAATCAATAAAAATATACATGTATGAGAAAGTTTTACCTTCAAGCTACATATTTACAGCGGTCGATATCATTCACAGGATAAATAATATATATATATTTTATTTATACAGAACATTTTTAACATTCATGTAATCATGTCAATTCAAATTTTAATATTAATATTATTATTATTATTATTTTCTTTTTTTTCATTGTTTTAAAGAAAATTGTCATTATTGTTAACTATCAATTTTATTTCAAATTTAAAAAAGAAATATTTGTTTTTTTAAATAACGTAAATAATACAGTTAAAAATAAATAAAATGTGAAATAGGAAGTGCAATTCATAATTTAGAAACAAATTGCTATACTAAAAAAATAATATTTCTAGGCTCTAAATGAAATTTATACATACCAATATAATTTTTCTTTTCTAATTTTTCTTGCTTAATATCAGAAGTTTTATGATGACATTGTGAATTGTTTTTACATTTTATAGAAAAATGTACTTAAAGTTTAATTACACGAACGGCATAATAATAATAATAATAGTAATAGTAATAATAATAATAACCCTGAATGAAAATAATAAAAAAGATTTACGTCTCAGGAATATGAAAATTCATAGACAGATTTGTCCATCGTTTGTATTCTAACCAGTCAATAGCTTAGACCTGCAGAGGTTGAAAGGGGAAAAAAAAGTGTCATCCCGCCCGCGAGGGACTAATTGGCTTATTGGATATGCTGATGAAGTCACGATATTATCTCTGTCTTTTTCTGTACATCCCACACGCATGAGCGATATGATCCAAATTAGACTGTGGCTTAAATGGGGGATAGATTGTGATTTACAAGCGAATATCCCTAGTTTAAAGGTGTTAAAATGTATGTCGCATATCACGAACATATCTCACGATGATCAAAGACATTTAAACATGAAGGAATAAGTAATGGCTTTAAATTTAAGAAGTATTATGCTTTATAGATCTTAAATGTCCAATTTATTCTTTTTTAGAAATACCATAAACAACTATTATGTTAAACGAATGTTATATTCCTTCACATCCATGCTAGAAGGGCATTATCTATGATAATATATATTAGTTAAAAATAAATAAATAACATAATTTTAATGTAAAAGGATATTAAATAAATGTTGTACTTACGTTTTAATTACAAAAAGTTGAATTTTTTCAATTTTGTGATGCGTTTACGACACATATATTATTATTATTATTATTTCGATAAAAAAAAAAAAAAAAAAAAAAAAAAAATAGGTGTGTGTGTGTGTGTGTGTGTGTGAAAAAATTTTCTTTTAACATCAACCCCTTAATCGGCAAAACAAGCAATTAAAATTAATATTTCATACCTTATTTATACAGCTCGGATTTTCATTATAAAAATTGCGACATGTGTACGCAAAAATCTTGAAAATACATACAATAATATGCGACAAAAATTGTACTTTTTATCTTCATTTTACAGAAAATTTATGCTCACCTGCATACAAACTAGATACGTACATGCACAGGAAATGCAGATCTACCAGTATCCTCCTCCTCAAACTTAGCGTGTAATAATTATATTTACAAAAAATAATTTAACTAGAAATAAAGTATCAATAAAAATATATTAATAAAAAACATTTTTTAAATACTGACATCTACTAACATGAAAAGTAGCTATTTTCAAACGAAATTAAAAATGTTTATTTAACTTATGGGACTATTTAACTTTCTAGTGTCTAGAAAACACTTCAATGGTTTGGTTAGTAGGTTTCTAGACAGAGACATCGAGCAACAGAGGGACCGAGGAGGTTAAATTACAAATTCCTTCAGATCCATGTTTCTTTCCTTTATTTTTTCTTTCTTTCTTTTCTTTTTCTCCTTACAAATAGAAGCTATTTCCAAACAAGATTTAAAACGTTTATTTAATTTTATTATTTTCGATTTCTGAACAAATAGATGTGTGTTTGTGTGAAAATTTTTTCTTTTAACATCAACCCCTCCTCTCCCCCCCCCCCCCCCCACCTCCAATCGGTAAAACAAACAATTAAAGTTAATATTTCATATCTTACTAATACAGTTCGGGTCATAATCATTATAAAAATTGCGAAATGTGCACGCAAAAATCTTGAAAATACATACAATAATATGCGATAAAAATTGTTCATTTTGTCTTCATTTTACAGAAAATTTATGCACATCTGCATACAAACTAGATACATTCATGTATAGGAAATACAGATCTACCAATATCCTCCTCTTCAGTCTTAGCGTGTATTAATAATCATGTTTACAAAAAATGCCATTATAATTTAACTAGAAACAAAGTATCAATAAAAACCTATTAATAAAAAACATTTTTTAAATACTGGCATCTACTAACAAGAATAGTAGCTATTTCCAAACAAGATAAAAAAATGTTTTCGAGTGTCTAGAAAACACTTCAGTAGTTTTGTTAGTCGGTTAATAATTAATCGGTTTCTAGACACCGACATCGAGCAACACCGGATTCGAGGAGGTTAAATTACAAATTCTTTCGGATTACTTTCCTACCTTTACTTCTTCTTCTTTCTTTTTTTCCCCCTCCTTACAAACAGAAGCATACACTTATCGGTTTTAAAAAATTCACAGTTTTACAATAACGACAAAATTATTTAAATCTATATATATGCAGTAAAGCACCATTTATACGTCTTTCAAGGGACTGACGTAAAAGGACGGATAAATGAAAAGACGTATAATCGAAATTTAAAAATTAATACTTTGATTAATAAAAATTTAATGGTATTGAAGCAAAATTTATGTAAAAACACTAATCAACGAAGTTTTTTAAGATAGTAACTAGTACTTTATAATAGAATTTTGCAGATAATAATAATAATAATATACATATATATATATATACATATATATATATATATATATATATATATATATATATATATATATATATATATATATATATATATATATATATATATATATATATATATATATATATATATATAATTATAAAAAGTGAGAAAAAATCAGCCATTAATGCATGACTTGTGTACTAATTACATATCACATATCTTCAGCATTGTATTAAATATCTTACATACTGTATAAATAAATCTTTAGTATTAATTATATATAACCCTTAATAAGTATTGTACGATTTATGTTTGCACAGTTAGTTATTTAATTTAGTACTTGCCTGACCTGCAGATTGTCTGTGAGTACTAAGAACTACATTGTGAATTGAATTGAGTTTATCAAATGTTTTTTTACTTCTGTTTTGACACGCAAAATAAGTTAGAAGCTTTCCAATGCAGTCCATTGCTCCATAAAAAAAGTGTATTAACTTCTTCACACTACCATCAGAATATATATATATATTTTCAATTAGTTCATCGGTTGTGATTAGTTCTGAGGTCATAATATCAGCATCACAGCTCAGACACTCATCAAAATTGATATTTAGAACAAAATTTAGACCCGATTTTGAACGGACAAACAACCGGTCGAGAAATTTAGCGTGTTTTGGAAGAGTGGAAAAGACGTATAACCGATATTAAGGGCGTATATAAACGAAGAATTTTTACGTTAAAATGAATAGGAAGGAATTGGGACTTCACTAAAAGGACGTATAAATCTAAAAGATGTATAAACGAGAGACATATAAACGGTGCTTTACTGTGCATATATGTGTATATATCATACCTGCTAACATCCTAATTAATAATCCACGTAGTACTGTTAACCTCGCCTCTTTTTTTTTTTTTTTTTTCCTTCACACCAGTATTTTTTTAGAGTATTTTTCTTCTTATTTCCTCGTAACTGCATTTGGAAAATATTACTTTACAAATTTACTGGCGTGAAAAAAAGGGCGGTACTAACAACACTACGGAATATTAACCCCTTCTTTCTCGCTCCCGTGATATTCACGGGCAGTGATCACGCCTCACGTGTATTTTTCCTTTAACATTTTAGGGTACATGAAAGCACCAGCCAGTACCAAACTGTATATAATGTATTTGAAAATATGTACAGAATAAATTTATGTATTATTCATATATTTATTTTCAATCTATTTTTTTTAATTAGACAAAAATGTGGACTTTATGGGTGTGTCTTCTAAAAATATGCGACCGTTAAGGTGTTAATTAGGATGTTGGAAGGTATGTACACTAAGCGACAAAAAAAAAGCCGCACTTGGATGTTTTCCTTTTCGCCTTCTACAACTGCCAATTTTATCGTTTAAAAAGCAAATTTTCGAACAGATTTTACTATGTTGTCCTCCACATACACTTTAGCTTTGAGTCTAGTGTTAAAAACAAAATGCAATTGTCAGGAAAATTGTAATTTTAGAATTTATTTCAAAAATGGTAAGAATAAGGCAATTAACGATGCCACAAAAAGTATTAATTTTTAAATGAAAATCAAAAAATTTTTAATACGTGAGATGGCAAAATAATTAAATGCTAACGAAATATTGGTAAAATGAATTTTAGCAAAATATAAATTTTTTTGGCCGTTTAAACTGGGAATTTGGCTTTAGGCGGTCATGTTGCTCATCCAAGCTAGATAACCGCAAGTTAAAATGCGAATGTTTAAAAAATCGATTTGTATCATGTTCAGAACTTAAAAAAGATTTTAAAAATGTGTATAGTAAATTACTTTCTTCAAAAACTATGCGGGAACAATTAAACAAAGCGGGTTAAAGAACGGAAGATCTACGAAAAAAGCCATTATTAAGGAAAAGAATTAGAAAAAACAATACTTTATTTGACCAAAATTTAAAAACATTATCAGTTAATTATTAGGCTGAACTGGTTTTCTCTGATGAATCAAGTTTTCTTTATTTCGTGCAGTTGAAAAAAGCTAGAATGAAGACGAAAATGTGACCGACTTAATGAAAATCGCACTTTTAAAACAGTGACACATTCTGCGTACATTATGGTACGGAGGTGCATAACTTTTCAAACACTCGGGGAAATTTTTATGCTCAAGGAATCAATTAACTCGAAATAAAACACAATCTGCATAAAAGTGGTGCCTGACCGACTATTTTGGAGGTATCTTAGACATTTCCGTAAACAGCATTTGAAGATAATAAGGCACCTTACTACACGGCGTCTGTGGTAAGTTTTTTCACTTCAAATTGTCAAAATTTCTTATGCATTCCCATGAGAACCTATAATTCTGTAAGTAATCATACGTTTTTTTCACTTTAAGTTAAATACCACAAAGGATATAGTAGAATTTCTTCTTTGCCAGACATGGAAATGGTCAAAATCGCGATCCGCTCGAAAATGTTTCGTCTATAAAAAGGCGGGGGAGAGGGGAGAGGATTCGAAATTTGCAGCCTATAACTCTGCCAGAACTAGAAAAATTTATTTGTGATATTTGGCACATTGAAATTTCTGAGATTTATATTAAAACACTGTATAAAACTATGCCATTGCGCATTAATGCAGTAATTCCATATAAAGGTGGAATTAACCCAATGCAGAATACATATTTTTAACAAAAAATTGCTTAGATCTAACAAATAAATAGTTTTATTTCATATATTAAAATATAACTTGTTTATTTCATATAATAAATCATAATAGAATGCAAAGTGTATAGTTATTGCATTATGTTCAAAAAGAAAGTTTTATGCAGATTTTTAAAAAGTACTTCGTAAAGTGCAATAAAGCGAATTATTAAATCGAAAATATACATAGGTATCTTTTCATACCTTTGGGGTTATGCAAACAAGACAGTTTTATTTGTTTCAAACATTAATTTTAAAGTTATTACAAATAAAAAAGGTATAAGTCATTTTTTCTGCAGTGCGGCTTTTTTTTTTGTCGCTTAGTGTATATATAAATTGAAAAAATAATTTTAAAAAGGAATGTAAATATCGAATATTTTATGATGTATATCTATATTAATATATGAAGGTGAAAAATTTGTTTGTATGTGGAGGATAATCTCTGAAACTACTGAACCGCTTTCTTCCTTTCTTTCTTTTTTACCCCCCCCCCCCAGTAATAAAAAACTACACTATTCCTGAGTGCTATAGGCCATAATTTATTTTGATAAAATATTTTTTTAATTCCAGTTTTCAATAATTTAATTAAAATCTCCATAAAAGGTCTAAAAAAAAGAAAAAAGATTGTAATGCGAAATTTGTTTCACCTGTGAAAGTCGTGGTTCCGAGGTAAAGCATCGGACTACGAATCCACAGATTGTGAGTTTGTTCCCGTCAAGAGAAGTTTTTAAAGAATAGTTTTTGTTTAAATCTAAATTGTTTATTTCTCCTTCATTCATTATATTTATGTTAATTATTCGGTTAATGCTACGTAATTTCTAGACTTTTTGAATTCTAGAATATTCTGTTCTAGAAAACTCATCAATTTTTATATTAACCGATGTAAAATTAGTTTAATTGAAAAAGTATCGAGCTGAGTTTAAAGTTATCTCTGTTATTTTGCTTTAGTGTTACTACACAAACCATTATCTAATTTTAATCTACATGATAATGTTAAAAAATTAGTTGATGCCACTAGAAAACAAATTTTTACGCATTCGTTTTCTTTCATTTTTTTTTTTTTTCTTTTTTGACATGAAAAGAAATATACACTATCTACCAATAAGTATTTGGGCACTTTCAATTTTAAACGTTTTGTGCAATATCTAGAAAAATTCTTGAGGAATTGTCTTGAAACTTTGGGCTTTTAAAGAACATTATCAGGAAAAGTTTTGTCTAGAAGAGGAAAAGGGAACCAGTAAAAAATTAAACAAAAGTCAAAATATTTTGGATCCCCCTGTAAAAGTAAGGCTTGAAATGTGTGTTGGCTGTAGAACATGATTTTGAAAATTGTACTAATTATCTCTATAAATTTTTATGGCGCTACGACATATATTCATGGAGATATAGTTGTTTCCTTAAAAAATTGAAAAACTAGGATAAAACGTAGGATATTAGACCCAATGCAAAGCTATTTTTAGGGAACTTGGCATATTACACTAGACGCTGTATACTACAATCAAAATGCAAAAATGTTAAATGTCTTACGAAATATGAGTATATTTACTACATAATTTTTAACTACGCATGGGCAAGCTTCATTTGCATAATTTAATAGCCAAATGTACTGAGCTACTCATGTCAAAGCTCCAAGCAAATGTCGTGTGTATTCAAAAGTTGTGACATATAGAATGGACAAAATTTCAGTTCTTCTCAAAATAAAAACTAAACTATAAGGAGTTTTACTCATATTTTTATTTTGATTCAATCAATTCCCAATGGTAATGTTGTGTTCGCTAATTATAAATAAATATTGATAAAACCCCCTATCATTTTCCTTTTTCTTTGAGAGAGAACTAAAATTCTATTCAATCTATAACTCATGACTTTCTGAATTTATACGAAATTTCTTTGGGTTTTTACTATAAATAGCTCAATACTTTTGGATATTAAATTATGTAAATGTGTATTTCGCTAAAGCTTGCGCATGCGTAATTAAAAATGATTTAGTAAAGATGCGCACATTTCGTACGATATCTAACATTTTTACATTCTGATTGCAGTATGCTATGTCTAATGAAGTATAAAAAGTTTCCTAAAAATGGCTATGAACTATGTCTAGTATCCTACGTGGTATAAAAAAAAATGGCATTTTTTTTTTTTGCCATTTTTTAAAAGAAACCATTATATCTCCATGAATATGTGCGATATCCTCATAAAAAGTTATACAGATAATTTGAATAATCCTGAAAATCCCATGCTACAGCAAAAACACATTTTAAGCATTACTTTTCAAAGGGTGATCCAAAACATTTTGATTTTTATTTAAATTTTACTGGTCCCTTTTTCCGCTTCCGGTCAAAACGTATCCTGAAATATATGGGGTATAACATATTCTTATACGCACAAAGTTTCAAGATGGTTCCTAAAAAATTTTTTCTAGATATTTGACAAAACGTCTAAATTTGAAAGTGCCCAAATATTTTTTGGTCGATAGTGCATTTACGCATAACAATAAAATTTTTATAAAGCTTTGTGAAAAATTAAACTTGCACTGTAAAATTAGCGTTATTATAGCTTTAAAAGTTTTTCTTTTTATAATGGTATGATTAAAAAAAAATTGTGGATATTCTAATTATTGGAGTTTAAACATTATTATAAATTATATTTGTTAGTTAATATATTTAATTTTGAAAAAATATTTAATGCTTCATATAAGTAATTTTTTTAAATTCTAATTTCTCTTACATTATTGTTAATACATTTTTTAAAATTTGACTAATAATCGCTAAAATGCATTATTTATTTTTATTTTTATTTGTTTATTTTATTTATTTTATTCCGTTTTGTTTTCTCGCCGCTGATTTACAATTAGGTGATTGTCACGCAGTTTGGCGCATTTGGCCGTTAACACACGTGATGTATACATATTAGCTTATTTTTTGTTTTTAATTAAGAAATAAATATATATTCTTTACATATCTACATATATGTGCTAATAAAAGGAGTGCGTGTGTGTGTCCAGCGCTTTTTAGGACTAGTATATTTTTTCGTATAGCTACACAAATTTCCATGGAAGTTCATACTACACTAGACCGGGTCGGACCGGGCCTAGATACCTAGCAGCCCTGTGGGCTGAACGGACCTGAGATTTCAGACTATTGAATCTTTCTAATGTGTCCTTCTATTAAGTTCTTCCTCGGTTCGGGAATCCACGTAAGGCCGCGAGTTGGTGCAATTCAAGTTTGTATTAATTTTTGACCCTTGCGTAAGAAATTGTTTCAAAGTTTTTATGCTGTTTTGAATCAATCTAACATTTTTGAACGCAGAGATGTGATGACTTTATCTTCCTCCATAGCAGCAATATAACTCATAATATGAGTTTAATTACAATTATGTAGATATTAATACTTAATATTTAAAATTTCATATGTGAAAATAACATGTCTTCCAATGTATGCTTATTTTCTTATTTTAATTTTTTTTATACTGTCAAAATATTTGGTACAATAGGTATTTTGAAATTTTTTATATTGTAATTTATTGTATTTTTGTTTATAATTAGACATTATATATTTGTAACTTGTGTAATTATTTATTTCCCTCTGAAATAAATGCAAAATAATATAATTCCATTTTATGTAACGGAATTTTTACTCAGTGCTTTATACTTAAATTTATCATGACTTTTTTCGGGTTGCGGATCATAAGCTACAGGTTCGGGTAGAAACTCAGCGGATCGTGTGCGGGTCAAGATCAGTGTTGTGCAAGTTCACGAAAAAAACGAGCTAGTTCAAACTCAAGTTCATCGTGTAAAAAACGAGCTAGTTCGCGCTCAAACTCCTGTCTGAAAAAAATAAACGCGTTCAACTCAAGTTCATTTTTAAAAAGGAGCGAAGTTCATTAAAAGTTCAAATTTTGAGTATTTTTTTTTCTCTAAATAGATCTTCTCGGTGACTCGGTGAACACTTTCATAGGTAATTTACATTTATTAAAATTGTCAATTACCATGAAAATTATTCTTAATTTAGTGTTTAATTAAACTTACAAACATTTAATTCTCAATTATAACTTATTCATTTAATAGTAGTAGAAATTTATTTAGAGGACACTTCTGAATAGTGAACCCACTGTTTTTGTGTATTTTTTTATTCTCAAATTTCCAATACTTTTGTTTATGCGCACAGTGGCGCACCCAGAAATAAATTGTGGAAGAGGCCTGAGTTGAAGAATAAAAAATACTATATATATATATGTACTCAAAGCAATTCCAATTCTATGCCAGTATTTCTGAATATAAATTTTTGTTTTAGTTAAAGCAGAAATTACAAGAAAGTTTCTACAAATATTTAAGAAATGTGGTACAGTAGGACAACTTTATATGCAAGTGAATGTGGTATTTATCAAAATAGCAAATATAAACATGTATATGTCGATCCTTGTTCTATAAAATCATTTCCAAATAGAAATTTTTATTTTAGCTTAAAGCAGAAAACTTTCCAAAAGTTTCTCCAAAGATTAATTTTTAAAAGTTATGAAAGAAAACGGGTGTGAAATTATGAGTATATATACAATGTTTATTTTGAAGTATGATGCGTCATGGTCAATATCAAACAAGTCTTTGAAAGTCTGTCATTTCTAGATAAACGAAATTTTGTGAAAGATTTAAAATAATGGAATTATAATCAAAATAATTTTTAAACATTATATATAAGTTATACACTTTAAAAGTATTTTTACTTCCAAAAATATCTAAATAAAATAACATTTAAAAATGTAAATTTAAATTAGATTTTTAAGTTATTTTTGAAATAATTTACTTTGACAATATTTTTAATCTTTTGTTCTATGCAGCTTACTAATTGCTTCAATTAGAACTATGACAAGATTTTTCTTACTCTAACATGTTTGCTCAAGAGCCAGTTTGCTTAAATTAAGAGTTATTTATTTATTTTTGATAACGAAACTAGTATAATATAACATTTTCAAATGACAAATAATAATAATAATAGAAAGAAAAAGAAACTGAAAATATCCTACCCTGTCATTTTTAATTTATAAAGCAGGCTGAGTTTTTATTGATTATCAATAGCATGATATTAAATATGATAAAGAAATTAGTATGATTTAAAATTTAATAATAATAATAATAATAATAATAAAGAAATCAAAAGAAAAGAAAAAAAATCAAAAGAAAGAAAAAAAGAAAACAAAAATGGAAGAAAAAGAAAAGAAATTTAAAATGTAAAAGAATATAACATACACTATTATCATTTTTAATTTATAAGCAATACGTAAAATTTCATGAAAAATGTAAAAAAAAAAATGATAATAATAATAATAATAATAATAATAACAAGAATAAGCAGGAATCATTTTACATTTTGCTTAATATAATACATAACATCTCTATTGTATGCAAAGAAAAATCTATATTTAATATATGTTTTTTAAAGAAAAATATTTACTTCTATTTTTATTTCTAAAGCAGGCTGCGCTTTTATTGATTTGGTATATAAATATGATAAAAAAAATTAGTCAATTTATTACTTTCCGAACAAACGTATGAAAGGAAAGTATTGTAATCATGTCAAAAATCCGAATTCGAGATTTTGGTGTTTCAATACGTACGCTAGCGTCTAAAAACACTTTGCTCGAATGCGCTGTAAGTTGGTACGCATATTGCATGTCACTGTAGCACGAACCCTATTGATTTTGGTGAATCTGGCACTTACAGTTTTTTTACAGGGACACAAAGAAAAATTCTTTATCACTATGGCCTGTGGGACCAAAATCTTAAAAGTGCGATAGCATCTAAACGCCTCATTCAATTGAGTAAAAATTCTATACATATAAGGTCACAGTTACTCAATCTGTATAGATTTTGGAAAATCTGAAACGAGCAAACAATTTATACACATATTATAGGTAATAGTTGCAAGAACTGCGTAGATTTTGATGAATCTAGCACTTAATTTTTTTTACAGGGACACAAAGAAAAATCCTTTATCTTTATTGCCTATGGGACCAAATTTTAAAAAATGCAATAGGGTCTAAACGCCTTATTCAATTGAACAAAAAAATTATACACATATTACAGGTCACAATTTCACGAACTGTATAGGTTTTGGTGAATCTAACACTTCTATTTTTTTTTTTTTTTTACAGCACAGCAAATAATTCTGTATCATTATGGCCTATGGGGTGAAATTATTTAAAGTGCGACAGCATCTAAATGCCTTATCCGTTTGAGTGGAAAATTTATATACGAGTCATATCACACAAACTGAGGTCACCATCACACAAAGTGTATAGATTTTCGTGACTAAAAATTGTTCATCATATTAAATTATTTAAAGTGTGATAGCTAGTAAATGCCTTATTCAAACGAACTGAAAATTTATATACATGTTATACGTCACCGTCACACGAACTTTATGAACTTTAGAGAATCTAGAATTTATGATTATTTTTACAGGGACGAAATGCAAATTTCTTTATCATTGTGGTATATAGGCTCAAATTTTAAAGTGCGATAGCGTCTAAATGCCTTATCCGATAAAGCTGAAAATTTATAAGTCACTGTTGCACTAACTATAAGCATTTTGGTGAATCTAGAATTTGTAGGTTTTTACAGGGACACAACGAAATATTCTTTATCATTATGATCTACGTGTTCGGTAAGATAGCGTTAAATTAAACTTCGTGTACTATATAAAGAAAAATACTCAAACTACCCAATATAATTTTCTCTTTTGTTTATTTAACAACTCCTCTTACTTTACTTTATCTACAAAACCGTTAATTACTCAATTTTTGGAATGTCGAGTGGAGTCACTCCAGATTTTTTTTTTTTTTTTTTTTTTTTTTTTTTTAATAATGACCAAAAAATAAAAGAAGAGAAGAAAAAACATTAGATAAAGGAAAGAATATATTATATTTCAAATAAATAAGGAATCAAAAACCTCATCGCTTTTGACTTATAAAGAATGTAAAATTTTATTAAAAATGAAAAATAAATAAATGAATAATATAGGTAGAAATCATTTTATATTTTGCTTAAATTAATAAATAAATTTCATCATTTTATATATTTTTAATAATAAAAGCTGTATATAGTCTCTAAAGAAAATTGTGTTTTCAATATCTATTTATAGATAAACATGCAATTTTCTATTCTTAAAGCACGCTGTTGATCTTATCGAATTTCGAGATAGTTAATTATGAAAAAGAAATTTGAATAATTATGATTTAAACATAATAATGATATAAACACTCATATATATGTTCTTTTTTAAATTCTTAATAATTATCATCTCATCAAGGTTTTACTTCCTGGTTTCTATGTATTAGAATGAATGATGAAATAATATAGCAATTTTACATATTTTTAATATGTTGATTAAAGTAATAAATACTCTCTTATTTTCTTTTTAATTATTATTATTTTTTTTAATAATAAATACTTGTATTTGAATCGCACTCGAAAGTAAATATTCCTTAAAAATTATATTAAGAATGACTTTCACGTTCTAATTAATAACATATTTTTAATTTTAGTTCATAGAGAAGCATAGAAATTAATATTTTTTGTTGGCTGTTATGTGCTTTTATAAAATTTTGAGGTATTTAAATGTGATAAAAAATATTTTGATTTAAAATTTAACAATAATAAATAATACATAATCAATAATAATTCTTAAGAAACATGTAAGCAAAATTAATTGAAATTTATAAAGAGTATTGTGTTTCATTTAAAAAGTATAATAAAAAATATCGCTAACAATGTTTCAACAACTATTTTTAAATTGTTATCGAATTTCGAAGAATTTAAAACTGATATATATATTTAAATATAGTAATGTAAATATAATATTTTGTAAATGAAAATTAAAATGATAATAATAATATATTCCACATATTTTATATAAAAATGAAATATAATATAGAAATTATATATTATAATTTTTGGAATTCTTCAAGAAATTTTTCAAATCTTATATGGATTTTGCTTTTCTAAAATTCATTTTCTGTTGATTAACGAAAAAAAAAAAAAAAAAAAAATCTAAAATTCTATTAAAAATGAAATTATATGCTATTCTTATTTTTCCTTTTAATATATATATTTTTTTTTTTAATTAAAATTGAAATGAAATATCAAAATAGTAATAGTTTAATACACCTTTTCTTTATCTTTTAGAAAGACTGCTTTCCATTATAGTTTTTCATTAGCTTGAAGAAAAATTTTATATATTGATATTTTTCACATGGTCTTACTTTCTCAGAGAAATTTCAGATATATTTGCAAATGACTACGACGGAATGTAAAAAGTGTTAAAAGTGATAGTGAATGACTGAGAAATGAGAATACTCTACTAAAACGATCCCCGTTTTTTCTCCTCCATTTCTTTTTCTTCCTTGAAAATAAATCGAACAGAGAAACATACATTCACTATCCTATCAAAAGAGTGAGATGCTATCTGAGCTGTAACCAATTTCTGGTTATAAATTTTAGCTTTTTTGTGTGTGTTATATCTAAACACTATAACACACACAAAAAAAGAGAAAGAAAAGAAAGATTCGCTTTTCCTAGTGTCCCCCTCTCTTTATTTTATTTTGAATGAGGGTATTTAAAAGTCGAAAGTGGTCACCAATACCCAGTGGCTCCAACATCTGGATATCTGATTATAGCTATCAGATAACAATTATTCAAGTTTCAACCAACAAAGATCGGTAAGCCCCCTGTTTCCTGTTTTTACGACTTCACTCAATAGGTGGTCTCAGTCGCTTTAAGGCCAGTTTCGACTTGGGCTCAAGATCAATGCTCAAAACGTCATTAATCACGCTTCCGACACAAAGAGCCAAATGTCTTGTCATCAGTTGTAGCCCTTTCTTATCAGATCGCGCAGTTAACTCAAAGGAAAGCATGCAAAATTGACAAAGATATCTGCCTCCCGGCCCCTCAATTATCTCAGCAGGGGGTTAGAAACAGCCCGTCCGAAGGCTTTGAGCTCCTGTGAGCTAGCCTAACCACATCAAAGGATTCTGAATAGAAAGCGCCCAGTGAGCGCAAATGGAAACCGGACTTAAGGGAAGAGTTTTGTTTACATTCTTCTAATAAGTTCAAAGAATGCCGTTTTATATCAGAAAGAAAGGAAGTAAAAATCTGACTGTGAATATGAGAGGGAGTAAAGTTTTAAAATGTTGAAAAACAACAAGTCTATATTCGAAAAGTATCGTAAAAAAGAAATTCTTATTCATATTTAGATTTATTCTTCGCGTTTATTTATTTTTATTTTATGTCTAAAAACTTAAATTGTGCGAAATTGGTGCTTTTATTATTTATAATACATTTTTTTATTTAAAACACTTTCTAAATTAACTTAAATTGTCGTATAAATAAACTATTTGTAATAGTTGAACTCTGCTCAGATCCCCATCATATATTTGTTCTCATACATTTCTACTTTAGCTCATACTATGTACATGTTAAAAGATATGAAGTCTGTTCATCATTTGGCTCGATTGTAGAATGTAGTTCCTCAACTATTAGGATACCCTCCCGCCTTCCGCTTCAATATATTTATCTTATCCTAATTTGTTATTTAATTTTGTTTAGGTCAGTTTTATATTTCAGTTTTCATGCAATTCTATAGTATTTCCAATCCAATAATCTTCATATAGCAAGTGTTTGGGAAATATTGCCTTATTCTGCCATGTTTAGAAATTCGCAAATTTTGAATAATTTAGAAAGATTTCAAAGTGGAATGTCTATAGTCAAAAATGTTCATGATAGTGTCATAAATGATATTTTAAAGCTGGTCAGATAACTTTACGATTAAAATAATCCTCGTAATACACGTTTAATCGGTCGTTGTCGCAATATTTAAAATATAGCGTACTTATTTCCTATACATAATCCATTAAATTTGTAAATAATTGTTGATCCATTTTTGAGAATCATTCACATAAGATCATAGAGCATTGTTGCAAAATGAGTGCGAAACGAAAGAAATATATACATATTTTTAATTTAATTTGTAATATGTTATTTTAAGTTTTTGACATTAAAAAGAATTTTTAATTATATTACAAAGCTCAAAATGTGACATAAAAAAGAAATAGTGAAAATCCCCCCCTTGCCTCCCTTCAACTATATATCATTTACTATAATTTTAACAAAGATTATGTTATATTTATACACAGTTCCAAAGAAATAGTTCACATGGTGATATAAAAACAATCATTTCGCCCCTTTGCCCCCCACCCTCCAAGATATGTGTAACACTTTTGTAATTTTATTTCAATCTATAATAGAGTGGTATAAAAAATTCTCTTTTGCATCTACACAAACCCCTTGTCCCCTAAGCTATATATAACACTTATTATGATTTTCGTAAAGAATAAGTGATAGTTATAATACGGAATATCGTTAAAATCGGTAACAAGATGATATTAAAAAGAAAAAAAAAAATTTCAGATCCCGATGTATGTGTGACACTGCATTTTTTGTCATAAACAGCAAGTGACTATTAGACAAAATTTCATTAAAATCAGTAAGAAGGAGATATAAAAACAATTATTCTCTTTCAATATGCTCCTGGACCCCCCCCCCCTTCCTCCAAGTATATACTAAGTGAAAGTGGTACCAATTTAATAGATTGAAATTTCTAAAAATATGTTATGAAAATCATTCTTAAAATTCATTAGTTGATGTTTATTGTTTTTGCGATTTGCAAATATCAAAAGTACCCTTTCTTCCGGTGCCCTTTTTTCCAGGTGCCCTTTTTTCTGGGCGCCCTTTTATCTGGTGCCCTTTTTACCAGTGCCTTTTATTACAAATGCCCTTTTTTCCGAGATCCATTTTTCCGAGTTATTTTCTTTTCTGTCCTTTTCTTCTTCTACTTTCCTTTTCATATTTCAGACAAATATTTAATATGAGTTTGAGCTTGAGTTGCTTTTTCACGCTCAAGTTCGTGTAAAAAACGAACTACGCTCAACTCAAGTTCATAATTTAAAAAACGAGCGAAGTTCAACTCAAAACTCAAAATTTTTGAGCTACGCTCACGAACGCGTTCAAATGAACGCGTTCGTGCACAACACTGGTCAAGATTACCCAACCCATGCAAGATTCTAACCTCGGCTTTAATTTATTAAATATTGATTATAGAGATACATAACAAATTACACTGATGTGTACATAAAGAATTTCATAAAAAGATAAAAATTTCAAGTTATTCAATTTCATGTATAACAAAATTTTAATTTTATATATCACCGCCGTATAACAGTAGACAAAAGTGGGATCATAAAGAATTAACCAAAAAAAAAAAAAAAAAATCGATCAAAATTTCAGGAGATTCAATTTTATGAAGTACAAAATGTAAATTTTTATATGATTTCCGTATAAGAGTAGAGTAAAATTTGTTTCATGGCCTAATTAAGTGGCGTAAAAAATTCAGCATTGCATCATGAAATGTCTTAAATAAAATTATTGACGGAATATGCTTAAAAAATCATTGACGGAATAGTGTCAGATTGAAATGTAAATATTTTTACTTATTAAAGCTAACATTCTTTTCACACACAATTTCTATATCATCCAGAAACGCAACAATGAATAATTTTTAATTAATAAACTTATGTTGAGACATTGGAGAGTGGTTAAAGAGAGTTGCTTTGTATTATCATATCCAGAAAGTTTACATAATATAATACCGAAATTTCGCAAATATTATTATAAGTGTACGTAATCATATTTCAAACTTTTTTTTTTTTTTTCTAATGGGTACCATGTAAAAATTTCTAAAAATTGAATAGTCTGATATTATTAATTAGTATAATAAAATTTTGTAAATTTTTTTCAAACAACCTTGCAGTTTACAGTACAAGTCTTAGCCAAAGCTCACATTGAGATGCAGGCGTGCCGTGCAAGGCAAGCGACACTGCTCCGGAAAAAACTGCGTGAAGCAGGTTGCTCGCATATTGCCGCGCAGTATTTCATCACGTTTCACGTTTGTTGACAGTCGGAAAGAACGTTTCGTGTTCTGTACTTTCGTATTTTGTCATGACTGCGAATATGAATTAAGGTTCTGAATCAGATTCTGATATAAGAGTAGATATGTACTTATTATTTTATCGTGGATCGAAAAAAAAAAAATGTTCTGGAAAAGCAGTTACATGAAAGAAAAAGAAAAATTTCCACGTTGTTTTGATTTAAAAGGAGTCGCGTGACGCTCGAAATTGTGTTCTGAACACAAATGACACTCGGACCAATGTGAGAAAAACCTGCGCATGGGTCAATTTGCGCTGTTGCTGTCTTTTCAATGCTTCACAAAATCGAGGGACGTGAAAATGTCTCCGCGCATGACGGCTGCGTTTCAATGTGCGCCGGCCCTAAGACCAATATTTAAGGGTTTTAAGAAAAAGTCAGAGTACATTGGTGTCCAAAAGCTAAGCATAATTTGTAAACTGTGGAAGAATTAAAGACATGGGAGTAAAATTGATGGTAAAATTGTTCAAAATCACTTGTAAGGAATCATTATTTGAAGGTGAAATAGATTGCTTATGCAAAACATTTCAGTTGACATCGGCATGCGCAAAACATGTGCGCAAGTCTGAACGAGTATAAAACCGGTTCACGTGCCATACGGAGATCAAACAGGTTATGCGTAATTGCTGTGCTGAGGAACGAGTTAAACGATCAAAAAGGCCTAAGGATGGTATAAAGACGATAACTGGACAGGTTTTCGAAAGGAAGAATTATTGCAATACTGGAATGTGGACGATCGCAAACCACCCCAGTAGCACATAACGTTGTTATTATGTTATTATAACTAATTTTTCACAGTTCAGACTTATTTGCAATGCTTTAACAATGTCATGTGCTACACGAGAAGTTTATCAAATTCTGAATGTGTCTCAGTGTGTGACCTCAAAACTGTTGCAGAGGTTTCAAAAACAGGAGATGTTACCCGATGACCAATAAAAGGTCTGCCAAAAGTAACAATCATTCATTAAGATCGATATTTGACAATAACTGAGCGACGTCAGAAGGACAGATGTGTCTAAGAACTCAGTTCAATCCTCATAGCCGCCACAGGAGTACGAGTTTCGAGACAAACTGTTTATAGGAGACTCTATAATACTGGTTTGTATGCCAGACGACCAGTCGTTTGCATTCCTCTCATGCCTGCGCATGAGCTCGTATAAACTGGAATTTGACACATCAGCACTGGATTTAGCAATAGTGGACCAAAGTGATGTTCAGTGACGAATCCCGTTTACTCTGAGTACCAATTTTCGTCGGATAACGATACGTAGAGAATTACTCGTTTTCAGTAAAGAAATAGCAAAGAAAGACATGATTTTCCTCTAAAGGGAGTCATGGTGTGCGCAGGCATAATGCTGTACGTCCACATAGGCCTCCACTTCTTTGACACGGGGTCTGTTACTGCTAAAAGGTGCAGAGAAGAAGTTCTTGAACCTTGTGTTTGTCTTTTTGGAGGTTCTGTCGGTCCTGGATTCATATTCATGGACGATAACGCGCCTTGTGACCCTGGTCGATGATTTCCTTAAAAGTAAAAATATCCACCGCATGCAGTAGCCCGCTCATTTTTTCTGATATTAATACTATTGAACATGTGTCAAATATGCCCAGGAGACACATTCCAAATATTCCGCATCCACTAAACTCCTTTCCAAGGTTAAAAGAACTCTCAGTAATGCTTGAATCTATTTGAGGCCACCAGTCCTCCACATTCTCATCACACATAATTCTTCCTTTCAAAAACAGGTCAATTTGGCGTCTTTGTCCCATCTTTCGGCCTTTTTGATCATTTAACTTGCTCCTCGGCGCAGCAATCACACATAACTTGCCTGATTTTCGTGTTGCTCGTGAACCGGTTTTATATTCTTTCTGACGTGCGCACATGTTTTGCGCATTCCGACGTTGACTGAAATATTTTGCATATACAGTGAATATAAACGCACCTTTTCCAATAACCAGAAATAGAATTTTTAAAACTTTAAAAGAAGGAATGTGACTTACAGTTATTGCATATGACTAACAACTGAATAAGGCGCTTTGAGCACGTATGTTTAGGCTCATGCAAGCTTATGTAAATCAGTGTTTAAACATTTTCTTATTTTTCACTGTTTTTCGTTTGTTGCGCGAAAGTAAACGCACTCTGTATTTTGCGTTTAAAATTTAATAGAGCCACCGGAATTAAATTAAAACACAGATAGTCGTGTTGCTAAAGTTCTCTAAAAACAGTTTTAATGCGTGAGTGCAAAAATTTACGGAGTTTGTTCAGGATGGCAAGAGGGAAAACTTTGACAGTAGACGAGAGAATAAAAATCGATTTTATGCGTGGTAAAGGCTTTAGCAATCGTGAAATTGGGAGCCGAATCGGAAGAAGTGAGAATGTTGTGCGAAACTATACAAAGAAAGGAGCAAATTACTGGAAAAAAAGCGTATAAGAAGCGAACAGGAAAGCTCACCAGTTACGACAAACATCGAATATGCAACGCTGCAAAGAATATTTCCTGTGCGAAGATGAAGACTCAATACAAGCTGTGTTTTCATCGGACAGCTATATGAAGAACTATCAAAGCTGCAACATTCATTAAATTTAAGAAAATGAAGGTGAAACCACCCCTCGCTCAAAAGCACAAAGATATGCTGTTGGAATGGGCAAGAAAATGGATTCTATACCGACTAAATTGGAAAAAAGCCATCTTCTAAGCTGAAAAAAAAGTTTAATCTCGATGGCTCGGACGGATTTCATAGCTACTGGCACGATTTGAGAACCGAAGAAATGTACTGCTCAAAACGTCAATCTGGAGGTGGGTCTGTCATGGTGTGGGCAGCCATAGGTTTTAAGGGGACTTTCGAATTAGAGTTCGTGGAGAATACTATTTACTCTGTAGATTATGTCCAGATGATCCCAAAGAACCTCCGCTGTCAAGCAGTCAAGAAAGCTGGAAGAAATTATCTTTATCAGCAACATTGTGCATCTGTACATACAGCACATATCGTGAAAAAAAATGGTTCCGTGACAGTAAAATTAAAGTTATGGATTTGCCCTCAAATAGCCCCGATTTAAACATAATGGAGAACGTATGGGGTATTCTGGTTCGCCGTGTTTACGTAAACAGAAGGCAGTTTAACACGAAAGATGAACTAAAATCGGCCATTCAATTAGCTTGGAAGACAATCAGCTTAGATGACCTCATTCCACTATACCAGTCAATGCCAAGGCGTTTACTGGCTGTTCTAGAAGCCCATAGTGGCTTTAAAAAGTATTAGATACAGTATTTGTTACTCAGTTATTCATTTTTTACATATGCGTTTAAATTCATGCAACATGTATTTTTGTCATAAATTCAATAAAATTATTTTCTGAAAAATAATATTGGTCTTTCATTGTTTTGAATCTTTTTTTCATTTCTTGAATTATACACATACAGTTTGCATCAAATGCCACCTATTCATATTTTTTTTTATTACACTTCTATACCATTCTAGTTCTTAAAGCTAAGGTGCGTTTGTATTCATGCAACGCACTGAACACATTGTTTCACCTTCAAACAATAATTCTCCACAAGTGATTTTAAACAACTTGACCAATATTTATTCACGTTCTTCCACATTTTATGAATTATAATTGTAATTATAGTGTATTTCAGAAACCTTGTACAGGGTTTTTAGCAGTCTCTATTTTAAATACCACAATTTATTTACAGCATTCGATGTATTATTCAATCACAAAAACGCGCTGCAAACAATTACTCAATTTTTCTAATATAAAAGGTGGTATTCAATTAAAGATCCACTAAAAGCCCTGCTAGTGTACGTGTGTGTATGTATTTGTTGAGATAAATTTTTAATGCTTAATATTATAACTTTAATACAAGGGCAATGCAGAAAGTAAGCTTTGTTAATTAATTACACAAAAGGAAAACATTATTGGAAAAATACTTTTATTGCATAATAAACTACAATGTTTACATTATTTTTCAACACAGTTGCCACCATTGTTGAAGCATTTATCATGGGAGGACACGAGCTTTTATATCCTCTCGTCGTAGAAATATGTCGCCTGCAATTTCATAATTCTTGAAGAAGGGAAATACAATCTGGTGCAAAAGTGAGCGGAAAATTTAAAGAAAAGTGTCGAAATCGAAATGGTGAATCTTCGGTTCTTCCTAATCCTCGCTTCAACTGTTGTAAGAAAATCATCATTAATAAGAGACGACTGCCCTCTTCGTTCTTCATCATAAACGTTTTTACGCCCTTTATTAAAACTTCGAATCTACCTCCTTATAATCAAATCATTTATCGAGTTTTGTCTGCAAACGTTCCGAATTTGTCTTTGAATTTAAATTTTTTTAATCTTCCTAGCATTCAGACAGCGGGTTTCAAGCCATAATTCGGCGTATCGGGATGTTAATTTTTTTAAAAAACATCTTAAATACTCAACAGGCAGCCGGCTTTCGTAATACTCAGTGATCAACTAATACAGTCAGTAACAAAAATGTCCGAACACTAGCGAAAATTCCCATGTAAAAAAAGTACACTTCATACGGTTTTCTTAAATAAATCCTCATCGAATCCTGTTCTTAGTCAGTCTAAGAACAAGATTCGATAAGGATTTATTTAACAAAATTGCATGAAGGGTACTTTTTTTACATAGGAAATTTTGTTAGTGTTCGGACACTTTTGTTACCGACTGTACCTTCAATCGTTTGCCAGTAAATCAGCAAAATGGACGCAGATGCGGGAAATAACGAACACAGCGCTTATGCGGCAAAAATTGAAAATAGAACTTACTTTCTGGATTACCCTCTTATATTCCTTTTAAACACTATTGCCAAAAGTAAGGATTTATCTGTATACGTAGGGACTATTAGCAGTTTTATTCAGCATGTAATGGCGGAGTAGGTTCCCTTTCTCCGTAGGACATCTCCAGGATATCCTGAGGATCATAAAAGCACACCCTACGGACATCCTCAGCTCTAAAGTAGGGACTTTTCTCATCAATGTAGGGATATTTTGTTCTGTCTGTAGGGACATGGTAAAATTAGAGTTGGCCACATAGACTCCAAATATGTTGTTTCTCTTTATTTGATTAATTTTGTTATTAATTTAGATATATTTTCACTTTTCTCTCGAATTTTTATAAGCGAATGAATGCTAACTATTTCATGAATGAATCATATTCTAATCATACCCTTAAGCTGAAAAGCCCCACCCTTTGTATATAGCGGTGAAATAAGAAAGCGATAGAATAATTACAAAGCAGCACCCGTGTTGCCAGATGTCTAAAGAAAAGAAACTAACAATAACTTTCAGATAGTCAAGCCCACAATAACTTTCGAACATCAGTTTTCAAACGAGAAATTGATAAATTCTTTTTCTTTCCCTCCATCTATCTTCTTCCCTTTTCCAATGTACCAATTTTTATTTTTATTATTTTTTTCCCTATTGGAACGCGAGCTAGAATGTTACCATCAATTGAGATATAATATATAAATAAAGGTATTAGCAAACCAAAGGAGTGGCAAAGAAACCATTGCCAGAGGCATATTACTAATACGCTACTTGTATGATACTTGTAATAAAATTATTCTAACAAAAGATTCAACAGTTTTTTTTTTTTTTTCTTTTACTTTTCATAGTGTGTAGTAAGTATTTGGATAAAATCTATAATAAGGCTATTCAAAACCAGTATTATTACAAATCAAATAATTTATTTCAGTTTATGCAGATACTTTTGTTTTCCCAAATGTCTCTTTTCTAGTATTTTTTTTTTTTTTTTTTTTTCGTTCTTTGCCAAAGAAAGAAAGGTTTCTAGAAATTCGTACCTTTTATCTGAAATATATATATATATATATTGTAAAAAGTATCTTTTTAATATTTTTAGATTTGGAAATTATAAACGTACATTTATAAATTTATTTTTAAGGGCAGATTGGTAACGTTTATACTTTGTAAATGCATTCATGCTGATGTTATCTACAATCCCAGGCTTTTAGACATAGAGAAAAGTTTAAATCTTTTTTCACTAGCAAAAAAAAAAAATCAGCTAAGTATATTTTTATTTTTAGACATTCCTAGATTTTACGTTTACAATTGCATATTAAATAATTAAATACTTTATGTTAAAATTTGTAAAATCAAATAAGTTACAGCCCTTCTATTAAGTAAAACTTAAAAAAAAAAAAAAAAAAAAAAGCATTTTTTTCTGAAAGACTTTTGGATTTGGAACATATTTGAATTTCCACCAAAATTCTGGAAATCCTTCCCGAGCGTTCTCCTTGGAAAATGATGTAATACTGAACTTAAAATATTAAGAAAAATTGCTTTAATGTATTAGACATGAATAATTTAGAAATGTCTAACCTTTTTCCCTTCCTCTGATCTCCTTTTCAATAAATCAAAAGTCTTATTTTTTATGAAAAAAAAGTTTTAATTTATTACAATCCAATTATTATAATTATTATTTTAATTTTGATTTGTTTTTATTGCAAATATCAACTGATTACCAAAGTAGCTTTGTACCGTGTTATTCAAAAATTCTGTAGACTCCAGTACTTCAACTTTTATTATTATCAGTTTACATGGCTGACGAATTTTATAAATTTACTTTTTTCATTTGAAAGGAAAAATATCCTTATTTATTTGTTTGTTTATTTATTTCTAATATTTTCATGGTATCCAATTAAGCATTTTATCAATTCACAAACATTATTATATATAGAATTCCGCGATTTACTACAATAAAGCTTGATAAAATGATACAAAGAACAGTTCAAATTCTTGATATCGTATGACACACACACGCATATATACATATTTCTTAGAATTTCACCGAAAGGATGGGTTTCTTACAAGTCATTAAATTTTGTAATTAAATATCGATTTAAAAACAAATTGGTTTTTAAAATTACATTTATTTATTTGGCTTTCTAAGAAAGGCGTTTATCATTTTTTTTTTTTTTTAAATGTCAGGAACAAACCTTTATTTATTCTAAAATATCTATTATGATTTAAGAAGAAGAAACGAAAATTGTCTGTCTTACATTTGGTTTGACGCCTTGGAACTCCGAAGAAAATTGTCAAAATATTTTCAACTTCTTTAGCTTTTTTGTTTTTTGTTTCTTAAAAATAATTAAATAAATAAATAAAATTTCTCCACAGTTAATGTCCAATATTTCTCACTCCAAAGATAGCATAAAAAGCAACTTTTACAAACAATAAAATTCAAATGGTCACAAATGATTTATTAATATTGCTGCATATATATATATATATATATATATATATATATATATATATAAAACAGAAGGTAAGGTGTGGACACCCCCCCCTCCCCCCCCCCTTCCCAAGACGGATACTTTTTTAAAGATCACATGTTGATGGAAGGAGAAATTGGAAGAGAGTGATTAAGTTCCAGCCAAATCGAAAATCAGAAATACATATTGGCATATAATTTATTCGCCACAAGAACGTTTAAAAAAAAAGAATGGTTTTTAAGATACGTTCTACTTTAATCTAGTTATAATTTTGAATAAATTGATCAGGACTGCCGTACACATCAACCATTGTATCTCGCCAAAATAGGCCTTGGAAATTAAGAAACTACATACAATAGTTGTATTAAAAAGAGAAAAAATAAATAAATTCCGCACAAGGATATTTTGGTTAAATTATATTAAAATTGCGTTATAACAATTAGACTTTGAGATAAGAAGAATAAGAGTGAAATAATCCATGTGGTATTTTAAAGAAGACAAAATGATGGCCTTTCGCTTAAATTATTCCACAAAATGTTAAAATATACTACCTTTCCATAAATGATCGGACACTTTCGATTTCAGACTTTTTTTGAAATATCTCAAAAAGATTTGTTATTGTTATTTTTAATATAACATCAGCTTTTTATCATTTCTCAGATTAGACTAATTTGTGATTCTTATTGCGCGGCAGACAATTTTTCCCCCTTAGAAACTATATTATAGTATCCATACCTTTTTTTTAAAATCTTACTTTCTTCATTTGAAAATATTCTCTTATTGATACACCAGAGCACAAAAGATTAACAAAATATTTATATGACTACTGCGAAATAAATAAAAGAGTAAAAAATAGAGATAATTATACGAATAATTACCTTTATCTAAAGTCAATGGAGATAATTATTCATTTTATTTTAATCCTCCGTTTTAATTAATTAAAACACACTGAGTAAAATAAATAATACATACTGAGTAAATAAGTTAAATAAGTAAAGTAAATTTCTGATTAATCCTGGACGATAGGACCCATGCCCCAGCCCGCCCGGTTCCCGCTGTTCAATGTATTCTTCTAGTCAACTTTGTCCCCTTATTACTCCCGGTGTGAAATTTTTTTTTTTTTTTTTTTTTTTTTTTTTTGTTAACACACTTGACATTGTGAGTGTTTTTGCTTTTCTTCCCATGCTATTCCTATGGGGTTTTTAAGCTTTTTTTCCCCTCTTTTTCTACATTCTAAAGTGGCGGTGGGTTCTAAACCTTATTTGTCTACAGCACCGCCGGAAGTTCCAAAATCCAAAAAAAGTATGCAAGGACTGATTTTTTTTCCCCACCAAAATAATTGAAGGTTTCGTTTAATGGTGCATAAATATTTTATAAGAATACTTAACAAAAAGGCACAATTTCAATGCATAATAAATATAATGCTGACGCATATAACATAGGGTATATGGACGGACCAGCATACCAAAATAATTGAAGGTTTCGTTTAATGGTGCATAAATATTTTATAAGAATACTTAACAAAAAGGCACAATTTCAATGCATAATAAATATAATGCTGACGCATATAACATAGGGTATATGGACGGACCAGCGTATGCATCTTCAGAAATTTCTGCTTCATAAATGTTATTGAAGAATTTTAAATTTCTCAAGATCCACTTGCCATTGTCTGTTATCATTTGACATTTTGATTGCGAATTAATGTCTGCCTATATCCGAAGTATTACCCAAACTTCATTTCTCCAACCATGACCTCAGTATCAGACGAATAGTTAAAAATAATAGTAAACAAAGATAAATACGAAGCACAAGGACGCTATTAGAAGCTGAATAAATAACGTATGGGGTCAATAGTAGTTTTTCCCTGAATATTTTTTACCACAGCTTGAACTGTGATTCTGCTTTGCATTGAATTATCATAAATCTGACTAGACTGCTATTACAATTATAACTACATTTTCGAAATAATCACCCACAAGATTAAATCATTAAAATCAACCAGAGAATGAAAAAGTGTAAAAAATTGCGGGAACTTTCATCTTTTCTCACCTTGGGCGTTATTAATAGAGGCGCCTGACTTGCCACGCCTCAGATTCCCGTTACTGGGTCAGCCAAAATCTCCCAACATCACTTCTGTTTCCATAACAGTTATCATCCATCACCGAAGGGCTTTTCCATCCGCATATCGCAGTTATCAACTAGTCATGGGGGAGTGCCAGTTATTTGGTCGCAATTCCATTGTTAAATAACATATAGTAATTATACAGCAGTTCGATAGCGCGCTTCTGTGATGATCATACTTGTTGCGCAGCTTGAAGCTAGTGGGTGGACTTAATAGGCATAGCCAAATAGAGTAGTTGTCTCGTCGTTTTATTTTTTGATTATTAGCCATTTTAATAGCCGAAGAAGGCGGCTTTAAGGTGTGGTGATTCATAGTAATGTTGTCAATACGCCTTCAAAATTTAAAAAGGCTCTTTAGATTTGAAACGTTATAGAAAGGAAAGTTAAACTTTGTTTTCAATATGTGGTCTGTTTCAAAAGAGCGATCAGAAATTGACAGAGTACAAAGTTTTCTGCACAACGACGCAAGAAATTCAGAGTTCTACTTTTAAGTTTAACATTCGTGTTTTGACTTTTACATTGCTCTACAATGATTTAAATAAATGTTTCATTTTAAAATATATGTCGAAAACAAATAATTTACAGCATTTTCAAACAGATAAATAAAGTTATAAATGACACCGAAGGACTAACATATATTTATTATTAAATTTTGATGAAAACATGTTAAGCAATTTTAAATAATCAGAAAAAAGAATTTAAGGTCCCGCTAAAAGATAGACCAAAATTTTGTGATAGAAACATAAGTGAGAAGTAAATAATAACACAGCCGCCAACCTTTCTAATACCAGTTTTTTAACCGTTATTTTTTTAAAGGAATATGTCACATACATTTTCGATGATTATATAATTTCAACACGATTTTAAATAGATTCCGATATGAAGCCTCCCTTGAAAAATGGGAGACTTGACACCTATCACCTATGATAATAAGAATGTTTAATTAAACGCCATAAAATGTATAAAGATGCGTATCCTAAACCATAACTGCCAACCATTCCCATTTTTGGATACTTTTTTTTTTTTTTTTCTCTTTTAAAAGAAATTTTTATAAGCTTTTAAAGCAGCATTCTGTGATTAAATGACTTAAAAAATTCTATTTAAAAAAATACCAGTATCAAAAAATTAGAAGGGTTAGAGGCTATTCCTAAAGATAAATTATTGAGGATATACGCATACCTGCCAACATCCTAATTAATATTCTGTAGTGTTGATAGTCCCACCCTTTTTTTCACATCAATAAATTTGTAAAGTAATATTCTTCGAATGCATTTACCATTAAATAAGAAGAAAAATACTCTTTAAAAAAAAAAAAAAACTGGTGTGAAAAGAAAAGCAGGGTTAACAATACTACGGAATATTAATTAGGATGTTGGCAGGTATGATGAGGAAACGAAAATTATTGCGGCAACCACATGAGTGCGAATAAAAATATTGCAGTTTTCATATGATTACGAATTACTATGAAACGCGAATAATAAGCATTTATCAAATTCAAGGGTTCTTGATTACATTTGTTCATAATCAGATGAACAGCCTCCAATATATTTCAATTTGGATTACTTTCCCTCTTGAAATTTCATCATCTTTTTATTCTTCTTTTTTGGGAGAGGAGTGGGTGGCTATAACTCTGTTGCCAGCCAATTGAAACACAGTACTTTAAATATTAGCTGGAAAATTATTTTAAAAGTTGTATTCACTACTAACAAATCTAAAAAAGTTATAATGCTCCATATCGCATAATTGTACTACGAACACATTTAAAAATGCATGAATGGCATTTTTTTTTCAATTTTAATAACTATTTTTCAATTTAAGGCCTTAAAATTTTAAAAAAAGAATCTTTCAAAACCGAATAGAATGATCTAAAAAAAAAAAAAAAGAAAGTACAAATGAAGAAAGTACAAATGAAGAAAGCAAGAAAGAAAATCTATTCAATTAATATTACAATACAATTTTATTTTTCTCTTATTTCTTAAGTTGTTGTTAAATGTAAAGAGAGAGTACACACTTATACTATACCTCTACATATAATAAAAGAATTTGCATGTGTGTGTGTCCGTTGCTCTGCAGGCAAACGGCTGATCGCAGAGCTACAGAAATTTGCATGGTCAATATTGATTTCTCTTGATGGACGCCAGATTGTCTCTAGGAACAGATACATAAAAGTAATTTGCTTGCCTTAACAGTTCAGTTGGCTAGCGCATCAGGCCAGCAACGCAAGTTCGTGGGTTCGATTCTCTAACAGCATATGCGTTAGTTTTTGAAAATAATTAATAGAAAATATGCCAAAATTTTTAATTAGTTTTTTTTTTTTTTTTTTTTTTTTTTTTAATAATTAAAAAAATTTCAGTTGAAAAGATTGTCAAGTGCTGCCACCTCTTGTCATAGAATGAAGATGACAATCCGTTCGAAAAACGTAGTTCTTGAACAACAGCAGCGCTATTTATCATCTATTTAATATCCAAATTGAAAAGTCCGGTTAACCCTTTGCAGTGCAAGGTAATTGGGGTCATTTAAATTACACTGCCACTGGAATTCACGAACAGAATTAATATAAAAGAAATTGACGTATCGACGACCTTTCCTGCTATGTTGTAAAAGTAAAATTTTGCTAAAAAAACTTCTGGGATGAGTTTTTGTAGCTGGAACTTAATAATTGCGTTCTCGCAACGAAGACAGTGTGCCGAAAAAGATTAAGGCGCAAAGGCAAGCAGAGGGGAACCGGAACCGATATAGCGTAAGCTGGGAAGCCGCTACCGAAGGAAGCAAACACCTGAAGCTTGGCTTTAAGCGATTTCAATAAAACTGTTTTTAGTTTTTATTTATAAAGTGGTTAAAAATATATTGATTATTATTGCTATTATTATTATTATTTTAATTTCTTTGAATATAGCGACGGGAGAAGGAGGCAAAGCATACTAGCAGTATAGAAGTAATATATTTTTTCGCATTTAGTTTAACACCATCAAGTTATTTTTCTCATAGAAACTTCCATAGGAAAAAAATCATGTTTCATCATGATTTAAATAAAAGAAATAAAAAAATAAAATGCATAATATGTAAATATGAAAGTTTTTTGATTGTATGTAAGTATAAAAATTTAAAATTTGTTTCACAATGATTTGAATGAAAGAATGAAAAGAAGAAGAAAAATAATATACATATGTTAGTAATTTTTAATTTTTTTATTTTAATTTTTGAAGAGAGGGGGAGTGGGGGCGTGCCCAAATATTTTTTGTCTTAAATAGCTCACAAAATTATAAGCAAAAATATTTTAAATATAGATAAAATTCAATTAAAATAAAGAAGGGAGAAAATAACTCAGAATGGCCATTATGATATAATATTAATAATCCTTTTAATTAAAAAGAAAGCAAATGTAAATATATATACTATATTTACTATATTTTAAGAATTTATATTTTATAGTATCTTAATTTAATTGAAATTTTTATTAAGAGAATTTTAAACAGAGAATAATAAGGCATTTAAAAACTTTCTAACTTGTAAAGTAGAAAGGGAAAGGAAATTTTATTTACAGATGTTGATTTAATTTGATTTAAATAGGACGTCGGGATTTGCAAATTAAATGTAGGTTTGAGATGTATCAAATTTTCGATTACTAAGTTAGACTCAACACAAAGGATTAATAAAAACGAAGTTAGACACAACATAAAATACTCAATCATTTAAGTCAAAAGATTGATCCAATAACAAATACAGGAAGCCGTCGAAAATATGAGGAAACGATATCGACTACACGAATGAATTCATCAAAATAAGAATAAAAATAAATGTATAGAGTGGGGTGATATTATTTCGTTATGTTTACTCTTTAATTTAACTGTGATAAAAAATTGTAAGAGGTCGTTTTAATGCTTTTACATTCGTATCTTATGACAATACCCATTTTTTTCTATTGTATTGATCTAAAATATAACTATAGTTAAGTTACTTTCATCTATATACACAGAAAGAATGTATTTTATTGTCAGAATTTTTTACTTTGATAGATTTATACATTTTGAGATGTCCTGAACCAGAGGTCGAAGTCTCTGCCCTTTTATTCAGAATACATTCAAATACTTGAAATTTCCGCCTTTTTTGCTACCACTATTTTTATACAACAATCTCTATAATGTTTTACACGTTGAGCACCACGCGAATTCTTAAGGAAATCCCCGTCAGGACACGTGGGCTAGAAGCGTGTTAAGTTTACGATGTTTCAATAAAAGCCATTAAAATTCCTTAATGATATTATCCTGTAATACATAAAAACTAAGTAAATTTTAAATAAATTTTCACTAATTACTTAAAACAATGTAATTTTTTTAGTTTTATATCATGTTTTACACTGTCAGCCACCGGTGGTTGACGCGGCTTTATATCATATTTGATATTGTTAGCCACCGGTAGTTGACGCGGCCTAAACAGAAAGTTCAGTGTCAGCCACCGATGGCTGACATGGCGCTCAACCAGTGTTGCCAGACTTGGGGACTTTTTTATTCAACTACCACCAATAATTTTGAGAAGTAAAATTTGACACACATAATAGACGATTAATCGTCGATGTGATTGGGCACCTGTTGCAATAAAAATTTAATGGTGGATGTTGAATAAAAAAGTCCCCAAATCTGGCAACACTGCGCTCAACGTGTTAATCACGAGACATTACTGCAAAAATACGGTAAATCTTTCTGTATGAAAATAGTGGTAGCAAAAAAAAAGGCGAAAGTTTCTCCTTCCTGAAAGTGTCCTGAGAAAAGGGCGGAAACTTCGAGCTGTGCCTAAACAACATGATTTAAACATTTTTTTTTTTTTTTTTAAGGAAATATCTGTCTATCTATGTATTATCACAATTTTGAGGACGCCTTTTCTCAGAAAACAATGAACTAAATTCAATATAAATTTATTATTTGGTTGGACCTTAGACCTTGACCTACGTTGGTGCTGATTAGTTTTTGGTACATATCGCTCAACAAATTGTGATGTCGTCGGTATCTTCAATATGGCTACATAGGACAAAATTCGTATAATTGACATAATTAGGTTTATTTTTAACCAATCATTGTTAAAAAAATATTTATAATAGCAATAGCAATAAACTGTTTGTTATATGTAGGAGCATCGCTTCCACTCCCTGGGAGTGAAAAATTCTAATATGAATATTTTTCAAAAGGTCTCATCATTATCTGTAAATCAAATGTTTAGATATAGATTTGTGATAATTTGAAACAAAATTATTATTTTTACGTTAAAGAATTTAAAAAAGAGGAAAGCATTTTCTAAGATATTCCTTGTAGAGTACAAAATTGACGATATTTTGTGTTATATTTTTGTAGGATAATCGTCTGCACTCACCATGATAAATTATTATAATAAGTAATTTGCACTGCGGGAATTTGTATATAAAAATACAGAATAAAGTTTTGTGACGGCAGCGACATATTAGTTCTTTAAGATGTTCCGTTTTGGATGGTATGGGCCTACCTGAATATTTTAAGTATAAAGAGTTCGCCACCGAAAGAGGTTTCTTTGCGTCAAACATTTTTGAAACACTGTATATTTTTAAAAATAGCATTGATATCTATATCTATCTATCTATCTATATATATAATTCCACTTTTTTTGTTTAACATTTAATATTTTGTATTGAGTCCCCCCCCCTCGAATATTGATAAATTAATAGATGAAAGAAAAGCCTTTTTGCTAAAAGAGGCTCAGGTTAACTTTAATATTTCGAAATTCAAATCGGGTGCATTTTGTTCTATAAATTAATTTACATTTGTAAATACAGTAAAGCACCGTTTATAAGTCTTTCAAAGGACTGGCGTAAAAAGACGTATAAATGAAAACACGTATAATCGAAATTTTAATACTTTGATTGCTTCAAATTTAATGACATTTAAGCAACATTTATATGAAATTACTAATTAATAAAGTTTCTTAAATTAGTAAATGCACATTATGCTTTTTTTAAGACAATAATTAATAATAATAATAAAGACTTATTGTAAAAAGTGAGAAAAATCATACTATTAATACATGACTGGGTAATAATTACATATATCATATATTGATTATTATACAGTACCCGCCGCTAAATAAATTCACTGGTTAATAAAATCAGCCGCTTAATCTGATCAAATTACCAGGACCGGAATCAAATCAATACAAACTACGTTTAAAACCGCCGCTTAATAAAATCAGCATCGCCGGTTAATAAACTCAAAAAAATCTCCTCAGCAGCAAAAATATCATTTATGCACACTAAAGGTTTTTTTTTTTTTTTTTTTAAAGAATTAAAGAACAACAATCCTTCCGTTATTTCTCGTTGTTGAAAATTTTACACTTGCAGCATAGTTACAAATTAAACACATAAATTATCCCCGTAACAATTTCAAGGAACATATTTTTCAAAGTGCAGTAATAAGCTACAAAGCTGATTTGATTTGCAAATGATATATATATTTTTTAATTATTAAAAGACAGTTTCTAGTTCTTATTTTGAAATAACTGTAAATCAGGAAGTTTAAATGGAAAGATTTTAAATTTATAAGAAAAGCGTGAACTTTTGGTAAAGTAACGATGATTTTCCTCAAGAGATGCGTATAGGAACTTGGAATGTGTTTAATTTAATTATATCAAAAGGGACAATTAATTATGTATCAAAAATTAATAAATATTATTTATTAATTCCAATTCCCGTTACCTTTTGAAATTTCTTTCCAAATTCAGGGAAGTAATATCTTTTTCTGGAGCGCAGGAATGTTTGCGGGATATAAAAATCAGCCGCTTAATAAAATCACTTTGGCTCAGGGCGAATGTGATTTTAATAAGAGGCGGGCACTGTATTACATTTCCTAAGAACTATATGAACAGATTTTTAATATTGTTACGAAATTGTAAATAATTGTGTTTATTTTTGTATAAATTCTTTCAAAGAGGCTTAGTAAGTTGATAAAGTGCTAATTTTGTGCATTTCTAGTCGTTTTAGCGTTGAAATAGCCTTATTTTCCCTTAAAAACGCATTAAAGAGCCCCAGTAATGCAAGTAATGGATTTGGCGCCAAATTTGGCGACTTTTTCCCACCTTGGCGATTTTTTTGGCGACCTTGGCTAGAAAATCCTTATATGGGATATACCAAATATGGAAGCTGTAAGTTGATTGGTTGACCACTTTCTAGAGTTTTCTCGAAAAATCTGGGCTCCATGGAACAGCATATAAGGAGCGCTTCCTCGCCAAGGCAGTCAGTTCAGTTCAGATCTCAGCCAGCTTCGCTAGTGCTTGCATTGCTCTTAAGCCTCTTTGAGAGAGACTTGCTTCAAGTGTTATTGGTATACAGTTTGTACTGTGGATTTGCTATTGACAGCTATTGTTTAAGCTGTGTTTACTGTTTGAATTGAAGCTGATACTTGGTTTATAGACCTGTATTTTTCTGGAACTTTCTGTGAATAAATTACTGAATTTTTGTACGTTTGGCCTTTCATTCTCAGACAACTCACGAACCCCCAAGTACGCAACATTTCTGGTGTCAGAAGTGGGATTGTCTGTGAATGGTGATAACGAGGGCTATGGAGCAAGAGATGAAAAAACTTCTAGAAGCCTTAGCTACCCAGATAAATGAAATGAAAGCCGGACAGGAAAAGATGGAAACCGGATTGATAGAGAAAATGGAAACAGGACTGGAAAAGATGGAAACTGGACAAAAAGAGATGAAAGATAGCCTGAGTCAAGAGATGAAAGAAATGAAGGTAGCACAAGAGAAAATGGAAACATCGCAAAGAGAGTTGAAAGACGGTTTGACTGAAGAAATGAAGGTAGCACAAGAGAAAATGGAAACATCGCAAAGAGAGTTGAAAGACAGTTTGACCGAAGAAATTAAATCTAATCAAGACGAGATGAAGAGAGAACTTTCGACAGTAAAGGAAGTGATTGAAAGTAAATTATCGGATATGGAAAACAGGATGGATGGAATAGAAGAGAAAGTTATAAAGATAGAAGAAAATTTTGAAGAGAAAGTTTTGAAAGTGGAAAAGAATTTTGAAGAGAGATTTATGAAGATAGAAGAGAATTTTGAGGAGAAATTTAAAGAAAACTTTGATCAAGAGTTGAAAGGAAAGGTTTCAGAGATAGAAAGCAAGTTTAAGAGAATGGAGGAAGATCTTGAGAGAAAAATGAGAGAAGAGTGGAGCGGAGAGGTAATAGGGAATGAACTGCAGAGCAAGATTCGGAATCTCGAAGAAAAGTTAGAATCCAAGCCCCAGGAAACTGAAAAGAAAGAGAGAAGAAACCAGAATCACGAATTTATTAAGCTATCTACCTACGACGGCAGTTCCTCCTGGCATGTATATAAGACGCAGTTTTCCATCGTGGCTGAAGCAAACGGCTGGGACTCTGTTGCAAAGACGGCTCATCTGGTAGGGTCGTTGCGGGGCGACGCCGCAGATATTCTGGAGACCCTTTCGAAGGAACAGCGATATAACTTCGAAGCTGTAACCAGAGCACTAGAGCTACGTTTTGGAGCGAAATGGTCCAAAGAATATAGTCGACTCCAGCTAAGGTCCCGTCGCCAGAGACCAAGGGAAAGCTTACAAGAACTGGCATCAAACATCCAGAGGCTTTCACATTTGGCTTTCTCAGACTGTCATCCTGAAACACGCAATGATCTGGCTCTAGAATATTTCATTGATGCTGTCGAAGATCCAGATATTCAAAAAGCCCTCAGACTCTCCGGCGTGAAGGATGTGGAGTCAGCATTGGTGTATGCCCTAAAGCTCGAGACTGCCCAACAAGCCTCCTGTAAACATCGCCAGAACAGCACAGCTCACAAAATGAACGGCTCTCAAGATGATCTTAAAGAAATTCAGGAAATGATTGCAGAAATTAATAGAAGACTACGCATTCTTGAGAGGAAGAAAGAAGGGAAGACTCCAACAACTAAATGCTGGGGCTGTGGAAAAGACGGGCATATCAAACGAAGCTGCCCAGTAAGAACACCTAGAGAAGCAACCAAGAATGTCTCTGAAGTATGCCACCCAGAAGGAGCTCTTCGGGAAAATTCAGATGCGTTCTTGCGGAAGCCTCCATCTGAAGATCATAAATACATCTCTAAAGCCGAGGATAAACACCAAAGAGTAAAGCCAGTTGTTCGCCAAGTTACTGTCTCAACACCATCAGATCAAGATCCCGATCCATGGAGTGACGAAGAACTTAGAAAAGCCCAGTTGGAAGATCCTGACCTAAAGCCAATATTACAGCTGAAGGAGACGACCAGCAACAGACCTACCTGGCAAGACATTTCCGGATTTAGTCCCATTACGAAAAGTTATTGGGCACTTTGGGACTCTCTTCATTTCAGAAACGGCGTATTATACAGAAAGTGGGAATCTGATGATGGGAAAAGCTTCAGATGGCAGATTTTATTACCAAGATCAAAAATACCAGCTGTTTTAGAACAACTGCATAGTAGCTCTACCGGAGGCCATTTTGGGGTAATGAAGACTCTGCAGAAAGTTCGGGAACGCTTCTACTGGTGCAAGGCAAAGGAGGATGTGGAGAAATGGTGTAAATCCTGTGATGCTTGTGCGGCACGTAAAGGCCCGCAGAAACGAAGTCGAGGAAGACTGCAACGGTATAACGTGGGAGCACCATTTGAACGAATTGCAATCGACATCTTGGGTCCTTTGCCACGGACCTCCAGTGGAAATAAATACATCCTCGTCGTGATGGACTATTTCACCAAGTGGCCTGAGGCATATCCCATTCCCAATCAAGAGGCATGCACAGTCGCAGAGGTCGTAGTGCAGCAATGGGTGTCAAGGTACGGCACGCCCCTACAACTTCATACCGACCAAGGTAGGAACTTTACCTCTGATGTTTTCAAAGGACTGTGTCAACTACTTGGCATAGACAAAACCCGGACAACACCTTTACATCCCCAGTCGGACGGCATGGTCGAGAGGTTCAATCGTACCATCCTGAATAACCTCTCTCTTCTAGTATCAAGGAACCAGCAAGATTGGGACTTGAAGTTGCCATTATTCCTGCTGGCTTATCGAAGTGCTGTCCATGAAACCACCGGCTATACTCCAGCCCAGATGCTGTTTGGACGTGAACTTCGTCTCCCTTGTGATCTCCTGTTTGGTTGTCCACCCGATGCGCCTTCATCGCCCGAGGAGTACATCCAAGATCTCCAGGCACGATTTGAGGACGTTCACAACTTTGCTCGGGAGCGAATTCACATTGCATCGGAGAAAATGAAGACAAGGTACGATCTAAAGGCTACGCAACATGAGTTTCAGGAAGGAGAGAAGGTCTGGTTGTGGAATCCTGTTCGACGCAAAGGACTCTCTCCCAAGTTACAGTGCAGCTGGGACGGACCGTACACAGTCTTAAAAAGGCTGAATGATGTAGTGGTGCGGATCACTAAAACACCTTCATCAAAACCGAAGGTGGTGCACTATAACAGGCTAGCCAAGTACCACAATTAACGGTAATATTAAAATTTAAAAATGTAAATACTGGTAAAATTTGCGCATGCGTAATGTAAATATTTGTATATAAATATTTGTACATATTTGTGAATTTTGTAAATATTTGTATATAAACACTTGAACATATTTGTGAATTTTGTAAATATTTCTCACTTGATTTGTATTTCTATTTTATCGTTATATGCAACTTAGTTTTTGTGTGTTAGATTGTGTAAATTTGTTTAGTTTCGCCTCTTGACCAAGGGTTGCACTGCCCGGGACGTGCAGTCCTTGGAAGGGGGGCAGTGTTACGAAATTGTAAATAATTGTGTTTATTTTTGTATAAATTCTTTCAAAGAGGCTTAGTAAGTTGATAAAGTGCTAATTTTGTGCATTTCTAGTCGTTTTAGCGTTGAAATAGCCTTATTTTCCCTTAAAAACGCATTAAAGAGCCCCAGTAATGCAAGTAATGGATTTGGCGCCAAATTTGGCGACTTTTTCCCACCTTGGCGATTTTTTTGGCGACCTTGGCTAGAAAATCCTTATATGGGATATACCAAATATGGAAGCTGTAAGTTGATTGGTTGACCACTTTCTAGAGTTTTCTCGAAAAATCTGGGCTCCATGGAACAGCATATAAGGAGCGCTTCCTCGCCAAGGCAGTCAGTTCAGTTCAGATCTCAGCCAGCTTCGCTAGTGCTTGCATTGCTCTTAAGCCTCTTTGAGAGAGACTTGCTTCAAGTGTTATTGGTATACAGTTTGTACTGTGGATTTGCTATTGACAGCTGTTGTTTAAGCTGTGTTTACTGTTTGAATTGAAGCTGATACTTGGTTTATAGACCTGTATTTTTCTGGAACTTTCTGTGAATAAATTACTGAATTTTTGTACGTTTGGCCTTTCATTCTCAGACAACTCACGAACCCCCAAGTACGCAACAATATTAATTATATATAACCTATCTTTAATAATAAGCATAGGATTTATGTTCATACAGATAGTTATTTAATAAATCAAAAATCTTTAACGTTCGTCTGATTTGCTGCTTGTCTATGAGTATTAAAAATTCTACTGTGAATAAAATTCATTCTTTGACCAGTATTCTTCGATCTTTCCTGTGTTCCTCCATTTAAGTTGCTTTCTAAGAAAAATCCGTCTTATTTAAAATGAAAAATAATGACAGGTCCAAAAATTTTGCGAATTTTCGTAAAGTGGAAAAGACGTATAACCGATATTAGCGGCGATTTTGCATTAAAATGAATAGGAATGATTCGGGACTTCACTAAAAGGACGGATAAATCTAAAAGACGTATAAACGAGAAACGTATAAACGGTGCTTTACTGTATTAAAAAAAAAAAAAAAAATGCTTTTAATAAAATATTTTACGAAACATAAAAAAGGCATTATATTGCATTATGATAAATACATATATGCATACAAATAGCATCTAAAATTTAATAGAATTTAGTTATTTCGTAGCATCAATAGGTATTTAAAGTCGTTTGTATGTAGTTAGATAAGATTTTGCCAATTTATGGAATTTGTATTGCTGAACTATAAAAAATATTAATTAAAATAGTAAAGAAAAAAAATTGTTTTAATGATTATTGACAACAAAAATTGAAAGCTTTCGAGTAAAGTTTGGGAAGTTTTAAGAATTTGCACGAAAAGGAAGTCTATACGTATTTTTCAAGAAACTTGGCACCTTGGTACCACTGAAGGTTTCATCTAAAAGCTTTTATTTCCATTTAATATTTATAAATTGAACTGTATTAGATTTATTCAATAAAATATAAATTCAGGCAACAATTCTCTTGGTTTTTGATACATTTTTTACACATTTGAAATCCTTAAAGTGCGTTTTCTCAATTTGCATTTTTTCATGAAGTCATTGTTTTTCCAAATGCCAAAACTTCTATAGATATTTTAAGAAAAATCTTAATATTTTTTTGGATGTTTAATAGAACTACAGAACCTACTTAAAAAAATTAGGAATGGATTTTAAAATTTAATATTTTATTTTATTTTATTATTACTACTACTTTTTTTTTGCTAAAAAATAATAAATAAATAAGTGCATCTCTATGAAAAATTGTCAAAGAAAAAAGAAAAAAGAAAAAAAAAGGTTTTTGTTATATTTTTATTTTTAATATTTTTTGTTTTAAAAATATTGCAAAATCCATCGCTAATAGTTTTAAGTACATTTTATTAACCCCCCCCCCTCCCCAACACACACACACACACACAAAAAAAAAAAAAAAAAAAAAAAAAATATATATATATATATATATTAAGCCTTTTCTTAAATGACTGTAGAAGCTTTGGCATTTTAAAGATCATGATTTCATGAAAAATGCAGACCGAAAAACGAAATTTTCAGATTTCAGATCTTTAAAAAAAAAAAAAAAATATTAAAAACCAAAAGAAATGTTCCTTTATATATATATATATATATATATATATATATATATTATTGAACAAACCTATAGTTCAATTTATAAGCTTTCACATGAAAACCTTCAGTGGTGCCGCCAAGTCCCTTTAAATGATTTACTTTGTAAATTATTTAAATTATATATATAAACTTATGCAGTTATCATTTAGTAGTTTACAGAAATTAATTATTTATGTTTGGCAGACATATCAAAATCATTACCTTGTAATATTATTCAATGTAAAGCATTTTTATTTAATTAAAATTTGTTGTATTTTGTAGTCGTATATTAAAATAAGCATATTAATTTAATAAGAAAAACTACAATTTTATTGGTTAGTAAAATATTAATATTACTGATTCTTGATAAGATTGATTTACGGTCGAAGGATGCAAAGAAATGCATATTTAATAAAGGTAATTCAATATAATAAACTTGAAAATTCACGAAAATGGAATTGAATTTGTCTTTAAAAATATTCGTTTGAAATGTTATTATTATTTTTTTTTTCCGAGAGAAAATAAGTCAATTTAAATTTCATTGTAGTCCACATTAAGTTCTAGAAGACTATTATAGATACTGCAAATGAGTAATGTGTTCACACACCTCAGTCTCTTTAAAAAGTAGATATTTGAAAGGGTTGGGCTGAAGATGTAGGAGTATAAGCTTTTAAAGTACATTAATAACAACATAAAAAAGAAAGTAAATCCCTACTAAAATAAATCAGACTGTCTTTTTGAACCAAATCCACAATAAATCTCGCCAAAAGACAGGAAAAGAATCATTGATGTAACCTATCTGAAGCTTCAACAAAGGATAATTTTAGATAGACGACGAGTCTTTTAATTCCCTAATATGTTCTTTTATGACATTTTTATCATGATTTTTATGGTTTTTGTTGAATGGGTTTACTTAATACATTTTCTTCTCTATGAAAAGATGCTTTTTCTCTTATCGAATACTCTCCATCATGTTCATGTAATACTAAATGTAATGAAGCTTGTCGTCAAATTTCTTTTTTCTTCATTTTGTGAGAGAAATAGATGCGAGGGAAGCAGTTTTTATATAGCAGAGAAAAACGGTCTGTGAAAGTTAAATTCAAAGACGTTGCGAGGATCTATAATCCATATTAGCAAGAGCAAATGTAGGAATTAGCATAAAATTATAGAATATATTTATTAAAATAGCATAATTATGCACATGTTATTATTTCTGAGCTTATTTTTTGACGAAAATTGGCATATACATTTATGAAGGAAAAATAGAGGAATTAATTTTTAATAGGAAAGGCTAAAAAAGCTGCGCGAAGTCAGATTAATGTGTGAGGTTGAGACGTCAGAACGTCACCACAGTTGTTTTAATTAAGCTGGATCCAGCAAAGTAGAAAGTGGGGACGGTTAAAATCGCTTCGTCGCCAGTGACTCGGTGAAGGTTGAGGTCGAGTTAGTGTTGTGTCGGCAGGGGGCTGCAATAAAAGACTTAGATTTTGAATATTAGATAAATTAGAAGTGATTTTTAAAAGAACGGATTGAAATATAGTGAAAGGAGGGTGTAGGAAGAAGTATAAAAATAGAGAAGGTTTTAGTAGATGGTGTGGATGTTGGAGGATAGTATAGTGGATGGTGGTGAATCTTATTCTGGCGAGTATCGAGAAGTAGAGTAGTAGAGATTTAGTGGCGTGAAGTTAAGTAGTGATGAGTGTTGGTGTGCGTATCTACTAGCTTTCGGAAAGGTCAAGTTGGGTCTGAAGGGAATCCTCTGACCCATAGTGAAGTCGTAGTAGCGGAGTACGAGTGCGACCGTCTCTACACCTTCGACTATCTGCTGGGGTGAGATATTTAAGATAATTAAATTGTTGATTTATATATTTTGATTTAGTAATACGCTGACTGAGCTAAGCTTTATTACCAGGCCGCCCTCCCATTAATCTGGTTCAAATAAACTCTTATTGTTTGTTCAATTCAAGTGTCTGGTTTTCTTAGTAATCTAATTAAGTATTTAAGTTAAGATGGAGTTTGCAGGAACTCAAACTCCACAAATGAAGTAATAACTATTAATTTTGAAATTTGATCATTTTGTCAAAAGCGAAATTTAGCAAAATAATAATACCGAAATCTAAACTATTTTTACGATACTTGTCACTTTGAGAGCTTCTAAAGTAGTAAAACACTGCAGATTATCACATTTAACCCCTTCAAATTTTTAATAAGTGTTCTCTACTTTAAAACAAGTCAAATTTCGTTTATTAAAAGAAATTGTTAACAAAAAGAAAATAGTTGCACGTAGTAACATTTATGCTACAGTTTTATAACATTTACAGTATTGAATGGATAGCGTATATATATATATTTTAAACAAAGATTAGTGCTTTAATTAGGACTATTCTTATTATTATTACAAAAAAATGTAGTGGTTTGTTTTAATAATATTAAAAATGAAAAAATCGTATTTTACCAAAATTTTTCAAAAGCCAAACTCAACAGGAAAAATATGTTAACATTTAAAAGTGTACGCTATAAGTTTAAAACTGTTAAAATAAGTGCATGATTTATTCTTAATTCTACATTTACATCAAATAAGGATTGTATTTTTAGAGGTGAATTATAAAAAGGTACAAATATATATATGTATTCAATTAGTCCAAGGAACCAGTATAAAACAGTTTATTTCTTTAAATAATACATTTAGGAAATTTTATCTCTCATGCAATTTTATTTGAAAATATCTCTTGTCTTTATAGCATATGATCCCTAGACTGACATTTATCAGTAAAATATTAAAATTTTGTCAAACGTTAATTTGTTAAAAAATCAGATAAATTTGAAGGAAGTATTTCGAATGTTAAACAATAATTTATTAAACTGAAAATTTATTATCTATATAATAAGTACCATAAATCGAATAGCTAAAATTTTATATCCCGTTTCTATAAAATTATTTCCCACTATTGAATTTTAATTTGTTAGAATTGAACAGATGTCTTAAAAAATCTTCAAACTTATCTTATTATTGCGTGATTAAATTCTCACAATAAATGTAGCAATAAAATAACGGTAATACGTGATTAATCGAAATAATTATGTATGTCACATTTCAAAGCATAATGATTGTTTCGAATTAGAATTTATGTATGTCTGATACTTATGCTAAAATTTAAAATATAAAACATTTGAAACAGAGCACATAAAACTGTTGTTGAGACTCGTGATCAGACGAACTGCGTTATTGATATTCACGCTAAAGAGGAACATTGTGTAATATCTTAAAATGATCATGTAGGAGCTTTAAAGTCATGTCAACAAACTTGTTTATATTTTATTTCCATATATTTTTTATTCTAAAACAATAAATCACCCATCTATATCTATCTTTTCACCGTTCTGAAATTTACAGACTCAGCAGTCGGCCTGTTTGTGTTTGTTATCGCGCCATAGATCTTGAGATGGCATACTCCAATAAGTTATTTATCATAAACTATGACGACATACCTGCGGGGGAGATATCGTTTTGTATCAAAGATAGAAATCTGAGATTTCAGGTATTTTGTGATTAAGACAAGAGGACCTGTTTGATCAGAGCATCGCGGCAGTTTGTCATGTTTCTTCGCCTTCTTGATCGAATACTAACATGATTTGATGGATGATGGAAGAATCTGGCGGATGGAATCCATTTTGTGATATATAGAAACTGATAAGAGGGATTGAAGATGAAAAAAATTGAAAGGGATATAAAACATACACGTAATCCATCTCCCCGATTGGGCAATAATGATACATGAAAGTAGAGACTATCCCCTTGTTTTAAACACACCTAGTTAGATTCCCAGGGAATAAATGTCAATTCATTTTGCTTCTTGGTCATAAAAAAATGGCAACATTGGTCCCAATCTGTTGTTACCCGAAGGCTGCAACACGTTTTAAAGATCTCGGAATGGATGCAAAACTAACTTGAAGTAACAATGAAAAAAGAATTGTTCGTTAATTTTAAGTTTGAATGCGAAGATTATGAAAACAGATGCTATCATTTAATCCCTTAAGTCTTTAGTGATATTCTTGAAACAGTTTAGGATTTCGCTTTCCTGTTTAAAACAACCTATTTAAGAAACAATCTCATTGCTGCTAGCTGCTACGACTTTTGGCTGCCACTAATCTTTAACAGAAAATTTCATAATATTCTGTAACGATTTTCTGTAATTTAACAGGGTGAAAAATTTTATTCGTACAAAGTGGCAATAAAAATCTGTAACACTTAGAATCTCTACCCGACCAATTTAAAAATACACCCTGGAGGTGAGACTTTGAAAGAATTAAGCCACCAAAGTCTGGAAAGGTTAAAAAATTAAAAAAATATAAAACTTCCTTTTTCAAAACTAAGTTTATATATGTTATTCAGAAAATTTATTCGCTTATTTATCGGCTCAGTTATAATTACACACATAAAGCGCAAATTCCATTGTAATTACCGTAATTTCCTGACCATAATCCGCATATTATGCGTTTAAAAATCTTTATTTTTCTGATAATGAGGATTATTCGCGCACCGCGCATTACGTGCGAACTTTTTATTTTATTTATCTATTTTTAATTATCCTACAACAGTTTCAAAATGCCAATAATATGTTTTCTTTATGCAAATATATACATAATCTGAAATCACGCTGCATTTCCGATGTCTCAGTTTAACAAATTTTGTCAACGCTGCAAAAAAAAAAAAATAAAAAATAAATAAATAAATAAATAAATAAATAAAATAAAATAAATAAATAAAAACTTGGTAGATCCCACGAAAAACAACCAATATTAAAGCAAAGAAAAAAAAAAACCCTCCTGTAAAGATTCTTAATTTCATTTATATATTATATATCTTTATATATTATATATATATATTTTATATATTAATTTAGGTAAATTCGTTTAAATCCTAATTTTTTCTATACTTTTTGAGTTTAAGGTATTCTTAATTTTATTCTTATTATTGTATAATTAAATGTCTTAGTCCCAAATCTTTAGCATGCCATAAGATTTTTTTTCTTTTCAAAATAAGCATAATATCTATAGCAGATACCATTATTATCTTATAGAAATGGTTAAAATTTAATTAATTTTTTTAAGACTCGATCGTTTTTTAATTTCCATATGATATTCGTTCTTTCTAGAGCCGGCAAAAGAAAGAGACTATTTTCCCAAGTTCTTGGGTATCGCATTAGTTTCTTTTTCAGACAGAACTTTCACCTCCAAATTATATAATATTTCTCTTTAAATATTTCTCTTTAATTCCCATCAGCAAATTATACGCTGCTGTATGTTATAGACGGGAAATTAGGGTATTTAAAAGCGATTCTTTATAGTCATAAAACTATTATAACAAAGTAAATGTTTTTTTTTTCTTTTTATAAGACGGTATTGGTGTACAGATTAAGGTCAACAATTTGCGCTAGGGATCTGGATCTAAGTAGGATGCCCTCTGCAGGAATGTGTGTGTGTAAGGGGGGTCTTTATAACGGATCCTAGAACGTATTCGTGCGAATTTCGAAGAAAAACACCGTACACTTTGGGCGGCTAGGCCAACCTAGGGTGCCTATATTACTAAGAGTGGCGACAATTCTCAGTGCGCAACCGCTGTGGATGAAATCTTGGGTTGCTTGCGTGAGCTACGAGTGGGGTTGATTCTTTCTAGATATGACCTTTATCTTACGTTGACGAGAAAACGCTTCTGATGAAGATTTACTTTTCTGGCGGGATATTTAATTTTCTTAGAAGTATAAAAGACTTAATTTATTTATAATTCGTTTAAATTCTATTGAAATTAAGCATTTTATTTTCACTATATATATATATATATATTTTTTTTTTTTTTTTTGTTTTGTCAAATAACAAGTTATCAATAGACTTAAATTGCCAAATTTATAAAAGGAAAAAAAAATGTCTCTTAGAAACACAAGTTTACGACTTAACAATTTTATTTAATAATTATTTTTATTTTTTCAGTGAGTTAATTTTCGATTTATTATTATTATTATTAAACCATTATTTTCAGCTTAGATTTTTAAAAATCAAAAATGTTATACTGAACTTAAGAATTTTTTTGTGTATAGTGAGGTAAGGGAAATTTTTCATTTAAGAATTTATAATGTATCCCGGTTTAATTTCATTATTTTTCATTTTGTAGCACAAAAATTCTTTTAAATAAACTTTAATATTTTTTCCTTATTAAGTTTAATTTTTTGAAATAATAAGAATATAAGAATAAATTGGTCATTTCTAATTCTTTACAGATTTTTTTTTGCATTTTGATATTATGTTCACAATTTAACATGGAGAGGGAGGGGGGGGGGGAAGAGAAAGATTTCGAAAAACAACAATAAGTAAGATAGAAAAGTTTTTGCAATTGCAACAAATTTAAATTAGGAATGTATTTTTACGTAGAAAGCACTTTAAATAAAATTTACGTTTATTATTATTATTATTACTATTTATGTATACATAAATAATTACACAGTAACAAATGGCAAATAATAATAATAATGGATGGTTCGGCTTTACGTCGTACTAGTGCTGCGCAGATGGGCAATTAGCGACGGTCTGGGACATACCCCTATAGGTGGTCCGCAGACATGCCATCACAATTTTGATCCTCCACGGAAGGAATAACAATAATGATAATTTAAATGCTCAGATTAAGTTATCGGTCAGTGTAATTCAGTCCCCTTTAGTAGCTGTCATACCATTCTATTAGTTATCAACTTGTAATTTTTTTTTTTCTTTCTTACTGTGTGTGTATATTTATCAAGTGGCAATCTTTCTAACAAATTTTTTAAAGTTGGGTTAAACAGATTTGTTTTCGAATAAACAGATTTGTTTTCGAAATGTTTTCGAATTTGTTTTTTTTTAATGGTAATAATAAATATTCATTTAAATAATCATAGTATATCATAATTCATAAAGTAATACTTTTTTAATAATATCAATGTAAAAAAAAATTGCAGTGAATCCACTTAACTTTCCGAACATTTAGTAGTTACAAACTATTAAAATAAATTTTAATCATTAAATATTTCAGCAAATAAACAAAAGTAATGGGTGAATGGAGGGTTTAGGTCGAATGAGTACGCTGGAATCCAAGACTTACAGGTGGAATGCCCTCCGCAAGAGTCTTTCTAAGGGTTCTTTTGCCCGTTTTTTTTTTTTTTTTTTTTTTTTTTTTTTTGTGTGTGTGTGTGTGTGTGTGTGCGTGCATCCTTGTAAAATAATTTAAATGGTAAATACATTATTTCAAGCAACTCTCATTCTCTAGAAAAGTCCTTGCTCTCTTTTTATTAAATATCGGACAGTTATCTATATTAGGACGTAATATGCGTAAAATACTTTGTACTCCCCCCCCCCTCAAAAAAAAAAAAAAAAAAAAAAAAAAATCTGTAAGTAATACGCACATTATTTTCTATAATGAAGATACGTATTAAAATAGCATGATTTTTAACATTACAAAAACGAGTAAGTACAGTAAGAGTAAGCTATGCCAATAAATCTAATAAACGAATAATAAGTTTTGTCCAGTTCAAATGTATTAAAAAAATGAATTTTAAATGTATAAAATAAATAATTTAAATTTATACTAACTGTCAAATTTTTCATGTACATATTTTGTATAAATGTGCTTAATGGATCTCCGAGGAAGGCCAAGAGATATTAATAAGCACATTTATAAATAGAATTTAAAACAGTAGCATTTTTTTTTCTTTCTTTTTTTTTTCTCTTTAGATTTAAATATATTTAAGCAATCATTCACCCACTTTACATATTAACCATCTTAAATATCATGTTTGATACATTTATACATTATAGAAATCGAGATCTAGCGTTCCTAAAAAATCAGGAATTTCAGCATAGCAGCACCATTTGTCAACTAATATGCACCAAAAGTTGAAAGACACCAGTTTAAGCTAAAATGCGACAAAATAAAAACTTTCGGAAAATACTGTGCATTAGATCTTGATTTCGAGCTGCCACAAAATTTTTGTAACATACACACATACAGAGAAGGAAAGAGAAGTTTACAAAATTAGTCTTGATTTTTTTTTTTTTTTTTTTTTAAATGGTACGCACTATAATTAAACGGGAGGGGGAGGGGTAGGATTGCGGCAGCTCCCCTCACATTGAATTTTATGCCAAATGAAACAATGCCCTACACCTTTTGTAGATTAATTTCAAAGTAAATTGAACTGGATTCATAACATTTAAATACAGTGTAAGAAAAAGTTGTGAGAGTGACACACTAGATAATTTAATCTAAAATGGTATCGTCATTCTTTTTCTAATTAAAGCTATCATAGATTTAAATCACACCCTATGTAAACATTTCTAGGGGATAAATAATATGCCCTTAGCCTATTAATTCCCACTACAAAATAAATGTTTTAACAAACAATTAAAAAGAAACAACGTTTGTAAAATATTTAAATATATTTATAAATTTTAATGCTTTCAAAACTCAATATTTTCAGAAAAACAAAACTAATGAATTAATTTTTATTTATTTTATTTTTATCTTTATTTTCAAAATAGTAAATAACTATTAATTTTATTGAAGAAAATTAAACATTAATTCATAATTAGTCAGACGTAATAAATAAGAAACAATTTATATATACATACTCTTTCACATAACACACACAGAGGTATACACACACTCTTATAAAGCTTTTAGCTTTCTCTAAGAAAAGATGTCAAAACACTGGCGAAGAATCTCTCGCCAAGTAGTATGTTAAATACCGCCAAAAGTTTCTACTTTTATTTATCAATAAAATAATTTTTTTTAAAATTTAAAATAGCACAAAAATAGGATAAAAGTAATATATTTAATAAATAAGATGATTACAGATCAGTTATGACAATAATCATAGGGTATTTTTTCTATTTATATCAATTTATAAGCTATGAAACAGGCTAATAAAAGAATCTACCTATCACGTTCATCAATAAAGTCAATAAAACAAATTAATAATTAACATTATTCAGTAAGAAATGTTTTGATATTTTACAATTAATCTTTCTTAATGTATTTCTGAAAAAAAGAAAAATCAAACTTATTTAATATCAAGAGATAAAAATGCTTTTTTCGACATATCCGAAACTCTCAATGTAAAACCTACGGAGCATCATCCAACTATCGCCCCGGGCGGCTGATGGTCAGTTTTGTCCAATGAGAATCTGTCACTGATCTGTCGCCACTCTTATCTTATCGAGGCACCCTAGGCCAACCAGCTTAACCTGGATTCGGACCCAGCATTTTTATCCAGAGCCAAATTACTTTATAGAATAACATAGCTACCAGCGTCGAACTGTGAAGATTTCCCTTAACACAATGGAAAGCGTAGAGCCACACGCATTTTCAGATTTAAATTTTGCACTACATTTACATTATCGAATAACGTCAGAGCAAAGTGAAACTACAACTAAAAGCATCTTATTATTATTATTATTTAATGCCTTCTCATTTATGTACTTTCCATTAATAGCTACAATGCTCTTTTTTTTTTCAATCAACACTTTTCGAAACACCAATGAACTAAAACAAGTCACCAAGTTTTCAAATGAAAATTGCAATCTACGTCAAAAATTGTATCTGAACATCAGACAGTAATGAAACATAATGATGGAAAACTCAATATTTGTATTTATTTTTCATGTTTGTATTAATTAAAATCATTTGAATGATAAACCGTGATGTTCTTGTCAACTCCTCATTCACTGTCAACCGAGGCAAAATTTACTAATTCGGATTCAGTTTCAATGATAAACTCATCCATTCATTTTGATTCTTACAGATTCGTATTTTCAAAGCGTTTCGAATCATATGACAAACAAATTATTGATTGATTATATTTTTCTACGTTTATTTTAAACCACGGTCATGTCTCTTGCTGACAAGCCAGATAAAGAAAAAAAGATACCGCAACACAATTCTGTAATTTTCTTTCAATATTATGTTTTATTTTCCGGCTTCGCTTGTTCATGTTATTTTTCAGGAAGTAGATTATATAATGCAGCCTGAGAGCGGCGATAGCTTAATTACATAGTAACACTTTGAAATTCGACAACTTTTTTCAAATAACGTGCTTGTGTCAAGATTCAAAGGTGTCTACCTTATGTCATAAAAAATCAGAACAATGTTTTTCCTCTGTCAGCCAGTATAGCATTTCTATGTGTGTGGGCAACTACAGTTCAAGGTCGGTTTAAACAAGAGAAGAAGGTTTTCTGACAATTGTCACTCACACAACGTGCGATGTCCTAAGTATTTTTTCACAAGTTTATCGTGTTCAGAATTCTCAATTAGAAGAAAAAAAATCTATATATAAATCACTTTTGTAGTTAAAAGTCTAATATATACAATTGGTGGACTTTGAAGAAACAGTTGGATGGATTTTTGGAGAAAACAAAAAAATAAATAAATAAGAATACACACAGAAGAAAGCAAAGTGATAGATAAAGTAATCTTTAACGACACCATAAAAAAAGATAAATAATACAATATTACTTTTGAATAAGGATAGTTTTATAAGTTACGGAAGAATTTTTAAATGACATTTATAGCTTATATAAAAAATAACAATACTAAAATTCAAAACAATAAATATTCATTTCACTCGATAATAGTAACTTAGCTGACAAACAACAGAAGGACAAAAAATGTACTTCGATGTACTTCGCCTACATGATCACACAATAGAGAAACAGAATGAAAGAAAGCGAGACAGATAGATTAATTGAATTTATAATCACTCCGAAACATTATTGTAAAGTTTTGACACTGAACACAAACGTATTTACACACGGAATTCTAACAGTTTTCAATTAAAGATACGTACCTGAATATTTTAGTACGGCCCTGTAAATTTTAACTCTAAACATATAATATTCTACAGAAATCAGTTTTTAGCATATTAATAATAAATATAAATCAATTTCATTATGATTTTTGTAGAACAAGGTTTTTTAAATATGATTTATAAAAATGTCTTTCATAAAATGCAGCGCTTTGGCACTATTTTGGGTGTCCCTGTACACAAACAAGTTGTGCTGTTATCGCATTTTAAATAGGGAGCATGTGATAGTGACGTTCAATACATATATCATTTTGAAGAAATTCTGAAAATATTTACGGACGTTAGAGGCAGATAGATAAACAAATAGATTAATTCAAATCCTAATCACTCTTAAGCTTTGCTAGAAAGTGTTAAAAGCGCTTAATAAAAGCGAAAATGTAATTGCGTCAGTTTTAACCATGACCCTTACTGTGAATGAACCTTTTATGTGGCCCTGTAAATCATAATGATAATCATACTATATTCTACAGAAAACAATTTTTTTTGTACATATGAGTTATAAATAGTATAAATAGTGATTTCATTATGATTTGTGCAAAAAATATTTCTTAATGGAATACCTCTCATAAAACACAATGTTCTGGAATTCTTTCGGGTGTCCCTGTACACATACCAGTGATGGCATTTACTCCATTTTCAATAGATAACATCCCATAGTAAACATGAATAACATACATCAGTTTCATTTCAAAGAAATCTATACTTGTCTACAGGAATTAGAGCGCGGACAGACACATGGTGAGACGGACTGGCTAACAGGCAAACGGAAGTCATGAACATTTTTCAACTTTGTTGGAAAGTGTTAAAAAGGAGGATAATCACTTAGTGTCATGTAAAAACATTAATCAGCAAAATGGAATTTTCGCAATCTCTTAAAAATAAATTATTAAAAAGTGAGTAATTTTGAATTTTTGCAGTTAAAGACTTGCAATTTTTTTCACATTTACGAAAAAACTTTTTAAACACATTTAGCATTAATAATATATTATAATGCACTTTATATTTATATTACAATACTGTTGCTCACTGATAGCCAGTCATATGAGTCAGCTGCTCAATCATTAACCCGTTAGCACCCAGTGTCCTCATTTGAGGACAGCTAATAAAATGGCACGCATATTTTTTGTGGTTTCTTGGAACGATTTCTGCTTTTTAGTGACAGTTTATAGCGTCACTCTAAATGATCCCTGAAAGTTTTATGTGTCTACTATTAATTACTATTTCATAATTTGGATAGTCATTTTATGATTTTTCATTCGTCGCAGATATATTTGCTTTTTGCGCAGGCATACTAATTTAAATCACGTTGAATAATAATATATATTATAATACTTTACTTTCGAGATCTTTGTCAACATATAATAGGAAATTAATCTGTTATCTCAAAATTTTTCTTCCTCGAAGTTCTCTCGCTAGAATACTAAACGTCAATAAATGAGGATAGGCTTTAAATTTAAAACTAACAGAAGAATTGTTTAAGTTAATATATTTTATTGTCAGTTGTCTATATTAATTTAGAAGTGAAATAATCAGCTAATAATATTTTGAAAAATTAATTTAAGCGTTAACTGGTTAATATCTACGCAATACTTTATACTATGCTTATTCTAAAATAAAAGATTGTAAGATAATAGTGTTTAGAATTTTAGGAATTTTAAATTTACTACTGAATTCGGGAAGGCTTTTGATTAAGAAAATTAATTTCCTAGAAACTAAGAAAACTTTTTTCTTGTGATAAAATTTTATTAAAAGCTGTGCAGTCATTTGAGTAACTCTGAGTGAAAATGGATTGTTTTATTCAAGTTATAAAAAGTCTTCATAATCTGTACACAATAATACTACTTTAGGAATATCAGTATATGATGTATGCAAGCAAAGAGACATTTAATGAATTTATTAATAAATCAACCACTATTTATTAATTAAGAGGTGCCAGTCATTGAATTCCTGAGAAAATTAGTAGTGTTTACTTTGATCACGAATTGGCTTTCAATTTAAATGACAACAAAAAGTTTTATCTGAAATGTTAAAAAAAAAAAGAGAGAGAGAGAGAGAGAGATCTGTTTAAATATATCAAAAGCTATTTATATGAATTATGGTTTTCGGTTCTGCTATTATATACAGGTTCTTATTTATTTTGTAAACAAGTGAGGTGAAAAACCAAAATAAGTTTAACTTTGCTAAATTCTTCGTTCCCCTGCACATGGAAGTTCAATATTTATACAGAGTACACATTTATCTTTTTCACGGCTGTTGGATTTGACTCTAAATTTTGTACAGGATATTTTCAGCAGATACCTAATAAACAACGAAGTTTTCCGTTATGCGTATGTTTTTTCAGGTATTATGAGGTATTAGAGTGATAGCGGTGAAATAATTTAACGGTGTCACATTGAATCATTACATTTTAAATATTTCATTAATTACATTAAAAAGTTTTTAGATTAATTTGTGTTAAAATATCTAAATATTTGATTAATATTTCTTGATTATCAGTTGAAAATGAAACGAAAAAGATTCAGTCCAAAAATTAAAATATTTTGAAAGAAATATCGTTTAAAATACACTATCTATCAATGAGTATTTGGACACATTCAAATTTAGACGTTTTGTCAAATATCTAGAAAAATTCTACAGGACTTATCTTTAAAATGTTAAGAGTATAAAAAATATGTTATACCTGGTATATTTCAACAGAAGTTTTGTCCTGAAGAGGAAAAGAGGGCCAGTAAAAAATTAAACAAAATTCAAAATGCTTTGGACCACCCTGTAAAAAGCAACGCGAGTAATGAGTTTTAGCTTGTAGCATGTGATTATGAGGATTCTTTTAATTATCTGTATAAATTTTTATGAGGCTACCACGTATATTCATGCAGATATAATTGTTTCTTTAAAAAATTGCCACATTTTTAACTATAACACGTAGCATATTAGACCAAGTTTAAAGCCATTTTTAGGAAAAAATGGCATACTACATTAGACATAATATACAGTAATCAGAATTCAAAACTGTTAAATATCTTACGAAATATGAGCATTTTTTACTAAATAATATTTAACTATGCATGCGCAAGCATTTAAAAAAATTTATTAACGTAATTTAATAGTCAATAATATTGAACTACTTGTATGGAATTTCCAAACAAATATCGTGTAAATTCAAAAAGTATGATGGATCTCTATCTCTCATATCTCTCATAACAGAATTTTAATTCCTGTCAAAATAAAAGCTAAACTATAAGGGGTTTTACTCACATTTTTATTTTGATTCAATCAATGCCCAATAGTAATAAGTGTTCGCTGTTTGTAAATAAATATTGATAAAACTCCCTATCATCTTCCTTTTTCTTAAGAGGAACTCATTCCATAACTCATAACGGTTTTGAATTTACACGATATTTGTTTGGAGTTTTCATATAAGTGGCTCAACACCTTTTGGTTTTTAAATTGTGTAAATGATTTTTTTTTAAGCTTGCATATGAGTAGTTAAAAAATATTTAGTACAAATACTCATATTTATTAAGATATCTAACATTTTTGCTTTCTGATTGCAGTAGGCTGTGGCAAATGTAGTACGCCAAGCTTCCTAAAAATGTCTTTGCACAGGTAGTATTTAATTTTTCCATTAAAAAAAAAAAAAAAAACTGTTACATCTCAATGAATATATATAGTAGCCTCATAAAAAATATACAGAAAATTAGAAGAATACTCATAATCATATGTTACAGCCAAAACGCATTTCAAGCCTTACTTTTTACAGGGTGATCTAAAATATCTTGACTTTTGTTTAATTTTTTTACTAGTCTCCCTTTCCTCTTCCGGACAAAACTTTTGCTGAAATATATGAGATATAAGCTGTTCTTGTTACTCCCAAAGATTTAAGTTAATTCCTAAAGAATTATTCTAGATGTTTAACAAAACATCTAAATTCAAAAGTGTCCAAATTCTTATTGAAATGTAGTGTACACACAGCATACGGTTTGAAAACAAATATTTAAATTAAATTAAATATTTTAGAAATAATAAAAAAGTAATACTGAGTGTTTCTAATTGACTACTGACAAGTTAAGTTATATATATATATATTCAAAACATTTAAATACATTCTCAGATATCTATTATACATAAATCATATTAACAAAGCATACACCTTAAAATAAATAAATAAAAAACTTTATTCTGTTATTTATACTAACTTTATCTTTGTTTTGCAGATAAAAAGCACTTCAATCTTTCTTTTCATCTTTTTTTTTTTCAAACGCACTGAGCATTGATATATATATATATATCTAAAATTTTAAATAAACATTTTTTTTCTGGATGTCAGCATTAATTTTGAATAATTTAATATGGATTTAATGAGCAACACTGACGTTAAAAATTTGACCATTTTGCTTATGGTTCTATTTTTATTCGTATATTAAAAGATATTAATTTAAAATGTTTTCTTCCCAACATTAAAAGAAAACAAAAAGAAATTTAAAAATACATATTAAAATATTACTTAAATTAAAATTATAATTAAAAAATCAATGAAAAATCAATCTATATAAAGAAAAATAAAGAAAATAATTAATTCTTTATAAACGCTATGTATAATTATCCTAAAATTTTTCATTTGGGATTGTGCTCTTCGAAGACGCTTTATACCAATTTCTCCAACAGATTTCATTGAAATAGGATAATATAAAAATAATTTCAAACGTTAAGTTAATATTAAAATAATTCCAAACGTTTCACTGAAAGTAATTTTCGGTAAAATCGAAAATTTGAAGCATAACCTTAAACAACAATGCTCAAAATAACATTTTTATTATTGAAATAAAACCTCAGGCAGTTTATTTGAGTAAAATAGTTTAACCTTCGTAGAAATATTAATTGTAATATAGAAGAGATTGAAAGTTATTTCTGTAAAGACACACATATTTTGGGGGATGAGGGGGAGAGACACGGAATTTACCGCGTACCCAGATTAGAGTCTTACGCGGGTCGGGTAAAATTGACCCGCATCCGACCCACAAAATGGTTTTCGACCTGTAACCCGACCTAAACCCGTAGTTTCTGGGCCACAACCCGCATTAAAATGATACTAAATTTATATTATAAGACTCTCATTAAGTATTCTACTACACAAAACATGTTATTCAACTGATTCAGAGCAGCCAAGTTATTGCGGATTGTCCGTAACCTTCATACGGGAATTTTTTTAATAGTATTTTATTTATTTATTTATTTATTTTGTAATAATTATCTGTGCTTATTTAAACCAAATTTAACATATTATCATCAGAACGATAATAATAATAATAATTAGATTATTAGATAATAATATAATAATAATATTTAGCTATTTCATTTTATGAGAATTCAAAAAACTTGTTGATTAATCAGTAATTGTACAAAATTATATTGTACAAAATACAATCGAAATGTCACCTGAATATTTTCAGTATATTAAAAAGTATCAGAGTAAATGAACTATTTTCAATCATCTTTCTAGCGTCGCATTTAGTTTACGCAAATGTACAACGCAGACATGAATTACATCTTTTACTATTACATCAGTTTGCAGAAAGAAAGATGTAACTACTACCCCCCCCTCCTCCTTTTAACAAAAATGCATAAAATGAGGAAGGGACACCGCCAAAGAATTGAATCATCTGCAGTAAGAGAAAATGGGTCGAAATGAAAAGGAATCAACGTGCTCTGAAATGGAATAAAAAAAAAAGAGGGAAGCTTTTCATCAAAATTGAAAATGACATATGAAATAATGATAGAATCTTCGTTTTGATAACGTTGATAAAGCATGCATTCAATGTCGAACTGAGTTGGCGAAAAGTTTTTGTGTTGCTTAAAAAAAAAAAAAAAAAAAAAATGCAAGTCAGACTATGGTTGTGGTCAGCAGAATATGAACACTGAAATATTTATTTAATTTTTATGATTAGTTAATATTATGCATTATTTTTTAAAACATTTAAAAGTGCTAAAATAAACGCTTTTACATTATTCATAAAAGCGAAGTTCTCGTTTGGAATATGAATATATACATATATATATACAGTAAAACCTCTCTAAGGTTCTACACCTATGGTTCCAAGAAAAGTGTCCAACTTAGAGAGGTGTCCAACTTATAGGGGTTAGACATAATGTTAATGGATACATTCCGTTCCGAGAAAAAGCGTCCAACTTATAGGGGTGTCCAACCTATAGGGGTGTCCAACTTGAGAGGTTTCACTGTATATATATTTAATAATGCTTAGCTCATTAATAGATAGAGCATTAGAAATTAAGTTTTTAAACCGAAAAGAGATATAAACTACAATTAATTTATAATACGCTCTATTTCAATTATATTGTTGTATTACCCAAATTAACATACACAGGTTGGAATGAAAACAAGAATAATGCATTAAATTAATTAATGAGAAATAAATTCATATGTCTATTATATACTGCACAGAGTGAAACTTCTATCGAAGTCCACATCTATTGAAAATACGCCTTCCTTTAGGGCTAGTTATTTCAGGTCCCAAGTTTTTCCAAAAAAATTTGATAATTAATTTGCCGCCATTTAAAACCCACATGCAACTGCGTACCTCTCTTAGATGTTATATTTTGCGAGATCAGAGTTTTTTTTTTTCTTTTTTTTTTCTTCCATTGACTTGACAAAATACTGCAGGCCATGTAAGTGATTTTAATATTCACTTGTGTATCTGTGCGTAGAAAAGAAAAATGAGCGATAAAATTTAATTTTTGAATATGTATTGTTGCAATGGACTTCTTCCCTGACTGTTGCAGTAAAAGTAGTTTTACAGTCAAAGTGAAAATAAATGCCATTCCATTCGCTTGAATTAAGGTTGCCATTCCGCTGCAGCAGTATTACATATTACAGAGATGAAGTTCAAGATTGAAAAATAGAATTTCGTGTCCTATAGATATTTAGCTGATAAATTTAAACTCAATAGCTTTTAAAAAGTTAAAGCTAATTATTAATGGCAATATAACAGCATTAAACCTACTTAAGACTAAAAACTAAAATTAAAGCTAAAAGCTAAAATTAAAATTTCTTGGTAGAAAACTTTAGTGGAAATTTATAGTTTAATTTATAGACCTCTATTCCATTAAAAAAATAATGCTAAGCTAAATAATTTATTATGGTATATAAAAGAGATCACGGAAAACAAAATTATTGCTAAAATGCTTTGAAAATTTAAACAAATATTAAAGATTATGGAAAAGTTATTAAAAAGATAGAAAGATAAATAATTTAGAGAATTTAAAACTGTTTAATTTATTTATTTATTGCCTGAATAGGATTTTCTGAACAACTTCTAACAAAAGTCCACTCTGACTGTACAAGTTCATTTCTATGGCACTGTGCGTGGCTTACTTAAGGAGGTTTTATGTATACATCTATATAAATAAAGAGAAGTGTCTGTGTGTCTGTGTGTGTGTGTGTGTGTCTGTCTGCGCTCTGGTGCTCACACTACTGGTCGCAGAGCTTCCAAATTTGGCATATAGGTACCTGGGACCCCGCAGGTGTGCACCTCATCAATATTTTTTCGAATTTCGAATTTGAATTTTTTAAATTAATGTTTTTTCGATTTTAAATATTGACTTTAATGTTTCATTTTTCATGAATTTATTCTTCGATTGTTGTCGTCTGCGTATCTTAGCAACGGCTATTATGCAATTCATTTTTTATTTAAGACATTCATTTGAAAGCGATTTTCTTTTATTTCTTTTTATTATTATTATTATTATTTTTATCATTTTTATTATATTTATTGAAAATCAAATGTTAATGCAATAGAAATAAATTATTACGTTTATGTATAAATTTTATACTATAGCAACTTTTTATTTTTCATTTTTTTAATTAATTCCTTTAAAGATTTTTTTTTTTAATTTTTATTATTTATAATATTTATTGGGTGAAAAAGAATGGTAGTTTATAGTAGAAAGGATAAACTGATTAAATTTCATTTTTCATGTATTTAATTCCTTTTAAAGAAAATCTACTTTTTTATTTTATTTTATTGCACTGGTCGGAATCAAATCATAATATAGTGTAAATAACGGGGGATATAAAACACATGGTTTAAAAACTAAAAAAGACCCGATGTAGTACGGCTAGAAAAAAAAAGCTGCCTTAGGCAACGGGTACCCGAAGAAGCGAGATCTAAAGCGATTTCAGTGTTTTTTTTTTTTTTTTTTTTTTTTTTAAGTGTTTATTTGTAATGTGATGTAAGAATTAAATACTCATCCAATTATTTTGAAAATTCATTTAAATATAGTGACCAGCGAAGCGGGCGTAGCCTGCTAGTATATATATATTTACATGAAGATTTTAAAGACATTTCTTTGCTTCTTATTTATTTGAATATTCCAAATTCTAAAAGTAAAATCTTCTTCTTCTTCTTCTTCTTTTTTTTTTTTTTTTTTAACAATGAAAGAATATTTCTCATATTGTTGATTGTTCGGATAACTTCATAATAATTCTGAAAATTTAAATATAAAATGATTTTTGGAAGAAAACACTGTTAAAAATTTCTGTAAAAATACAGAAAAAGTATTGAGAATCTCCGTAAATGTACATGAGTTCACTGTTAAGAGCAGTGAATCAAGAAACTCAGTTTGCTGTTAAAAATTTCTGTAAAAGTACAGAAAAAGTATTGAGACTCTCCGTAAATTTAAGTGAGTTCTCTGTTAAAAACATTGAATCAAGAAACTCAGTTCTTAATTTACAGATATTTCCCTTTTCTAAACAACGTTTCCCCTGTAGGGATTTTGATAGATACATTAAATAAAAAACCATATATATATATACATAACCTTAAAATTATTTTTATATTAAAATAAATAAATTCCTATTTATACATATATATTTATTTAACTAGAAGCTTTGAAGGCAGAAATATACTGAATAGTTTGTTTCATTGCTGTGTACTATTACGTAAAAAGGGGGGGGGGGGAAAGGGAACGTTAGGGAAAATTAGATTGTTTCTGAGGAATGTTTATCTTCGTATCCTACTCATTACAAGTTTGTTGTGGTTGACTGTACTGAAGAACTTAAAGCAATTCGTGTTTTCATTTGGAATTCATAATTAGGTAAGTTAAATTTTATATAATCTTTTATCCTATTTTAATAATCAACAAAAACAATGACTGTGTATGTTAATTATATTAGCAGTTATTTTTTATATTTAAATCCTGAAACTTATAAACAGATTTATTCAATTTAAAAATACATAGAATCTAGTATGTAGTATCTAGCAACGAATTTCGGTTACATAAAGCTTTAAATATGCTTTATGTATTTACAGCAGAGGGCAAAATTATAGAAATTATACAAAAGCAGCAAAAATATGTTAAATTTAATATGTAAATACACAAGTCTTTTGTTGAAGTTAAATGTGTGATACTGCTTCTAATTTTATATCAATAGTTTACGAATATTGCATATGTATCTTGAACTTTATTTTCACATGTCTATCTTCTTTAACTTACAATGGAGCAAAATGATGAGAATGTCATAGTTATATCAATTGTAACAGTTCGGGATCGAGAGACTTATCTGCCTATGATTTTGTAAAGCATTTAGAAGGGCGTCTAAAAGCATTTGTAATCGCATTCGTTCAATTCAGAGAATATTTCCATGTGGGAGAGAAGGTAAATGTTTTATAATACCGAAAGAGGCCATTTTAGTTTATAATAATAATAACAGATGCTTTCGTCATAAAATTGCTCAAACAAAACTTTAGAAGACTGTTGTTTTCATTTTCCTACAAATTTCGACTATGTAAGGTACACAAAATCAACAGGGGAAGGAGAATTATTTTTAAACGATATAGACTCATGACATTTCGCACAGTAGCAAATAAGAACAAAATAAATTAGAAGTCAGTTAAAGATACTAATATCAGTATGAAGAATAATAATAGCAAAAGTTAAGAAATCATTAGAGATGTAAAACTACGGCAGTATACGCTTATAACACCCGACATAAAAAAGCCTACATTCAGCTTGCAGAGAAACCTATGAAAAAACAAATAAATTGGTCTAAAATTATTTTCATTGGTTAAAAGAAACTATTTTTAGATGTTCCACGACAACATACATTCATACTGGTATGAGCTTTTAATTGAAAAGAACGAGTTTTCGAAACGTTAGCCCGGGAAGGGGGGGGGGGGCTTTCTTATAATTTCAGCCGCTTTTTCTTCTAGCGTTTAGAAGAAAATTGCTTTAGCAGAAGATATACAAAATAAACATAGATATATTAATTTGCTAAAAAGCAGTTATTGTAAGGGAGGAAAAAATAAAAAATTGAGGGGGGTGTGTGTGTGTTAAATTACAGTTTAGCCCATCCATCAAAACAGGGTAACATTATTACAAATTATGTATAAGTATTTGATGTTAAACATTATTTTTATTTATTTACTCTTTTTTTTTTGGGGGGGGGGGGAATTGTACATCAACCCAACAATATTTTTAGCCTTTATTTTTTATTTTTAAAATTTTCTTGTGAGTGTTTGCATTTAATATATATAAATTAAGACACAACAATGCAAGAAAAACGATAATTTTTTTTTTTTTTTTTTTTTTCCCACAGCGACAGTACTGGAAGGGGGATTAGATTAAATTTTCAAACTAGTGGCACTATCTGCTTACAAGTTGATATATAAAGATTAAATGTACAGTTTATGAATCAAGTTCAGTAGAGAAATGTTTAATGCTAAATTTTACACAGGCTACATTCTGTGAATAAATTCAAATCGAAGTTTAAAAAAGTTCAATTTAATGCAGAATTATTTTGAAGTATAAAAACAACTGGATTATCGAAGCACACTAGATAAATGTTTCCTAACCATGCCAAAACTACAGCTACACGCCTATACAGAGAGGCGGAGACGGTTGATTACATGCTAACTGCAATTTAAAAAAAAAAATACTTTGTTGTTGAAATAAGTCAAACTTACGCTGTTCTATCAACAGGAAGTCCGAAAACTTTCGCACTAGATTTTGGTATATGAATTAAAACACTGTTTTTTAAGCGTTTCTTTTGTTTTATTTATTTATTTTTTGAGAAGAGCAGATGTCTAATGGCCAGAAAAGTTTATTAAATGAACAATATTTTTCTCAGACAAGAATAAGGTTAAATTTTAATCAGAACCATAAAGTCCAGAAATATTATTGCAAATTATATAGATCTTTGATACTAAGCATTTTTTAGTGTGTGCGTGTGGGGGGGGGGGGGGAGGGGGGCTGATGGGAATGATTTGTATGGATACCAACACAATATTTTCAGTTTTGTTTTCTGAAATGTTTAAAATCTGCTTCTGTGTACAACATGTATATATTTGATATAACAAAACAGAAACAAGCAACATAGAAAAACTAATAAAATTGTTTGTTTTCCTGCAGTGGGAATAAATGGGGGAAGTGAGGAAGGAGTTAAATTACACTTTCAAACTTGTTAATTTTCTGTGTACAAACTGATATTCAAAGACTGAAAACATAGCATTGAGTTGTACGAAGAAATGTTCAAATGAATGCGAAATTTTATCCAGGTTACATTTTTCGAACCAATTCAAAACTACAATTTTCAAAAGTACAACTAATGCACATGTGTTTTTTATACTTTTGTGTCTTAACGACAGTCATGACAATATTTCGTCCACACATTTACTTTGTAAGGCAGAGATAGCCGAAATGTTAATTGACTGTAATTTAAAACTACTTTTTTGCTAAAATAGATGTAATTGATACTGTCCTATCAAAACTGGGCTAGAAAATATTCAGACAATTTTTTACATAGACCAAAAATGTTTTTATATTAAGCATAAATTTTTTTTCTTTGTGAAGTGGGGGGGGGGGGAGGCATGTTGAAGAATCAAAAAATCTGGAGTGACTCCACTCGACTTTCCGAACATTGAGTAACTAACAGTTTTGTAGATAAAATAAAGAAAGAGGAGTTGCTAAACAAACAAAAAAGAGAAAACCATAACAGAGTGTTTGAGTATTTTTCTCCATATATCACACGAGGTTTTATTTAACGCTACTGAACTTTGAGCCCTTAGATCATAATGATAAAGAATTTTTCGTTGTGTCCCTGTAAAAATCTATAAATGCTAGATTCACCAAAATGCTTATAGTTAGTGCAACAGTGATTTATAATATTCATACAAATTTTCAGCTCAATTGAATAAGGCGTTTAGATGCTATCGCTGGTCTCATAGGCCATAAAGATAAAGAATTTTTCTTTGTGTCCCTGTAAAAAAGCTGTAAGTGCTAGATTCACCAAAATCTATACAGTTGGTTCAAATGTGACCTATAACATGTGTACACATTCTTTGCTGAGATTAATAAGGCATTTAGACGCTATCACACTTTTAAAAATTTGGCAAAGAATTTTTCTTTGTGTCCCTGTAAAAAAACTATAAGTGCTAGATTTTCCAAAATCTATACAGATTGAGTATTTGTGACCTATAATATGTGTATAAAGTTTTTGCTCAATTGAATAAGGCGTTTAGATGCTATCGCACTTTTAACATTTTGGTCCCTTGGCCATAATGATAAAGAATTTTTCTTTGTGTCCCTGTAAAAAAACTATAAGTGCTAGATTCACCAAAATCTATAGGGTTCGTACTATGGTGACTTACAATATACGTACCAACTTTCAGCTTATTCGAACAAAGCGTTTAGACGCTAGCGTGTTCACTCACAGACATACACACATACATACACACATACATACACACACACATACATACATCATCGTAAAAATAGTGAAAACGGACTCGTTGGACCTCGAAACGTATAGAAACATCAAAATCTCGAATTCGGATTTTTGACATGATTACAATACTTTCCTCACTATAGTGTTCGGAAAGTAAAAATTTTGTTCTGAGGATTAGACAGTTTAGGGATGCTTTTAAAAGTGTGTTTACTTACAGGCGGTAATATTTCTAAATATTTTAATCTGTTACCTGTGATTTTTATTACTTTCTTCTATTTGTATTTATAGAGAAAGTATTAGATTTGTGAAAATTTCCGAACTCCAGTTTTCGATGGATTTACACGTTTTGGGATGTTCTCAACACGATTTGACTGTTTTTAGAAAATGTCTGTGTGTGTGTGTGTGTGTGTGTGTATCACAAATTTTCTGGACGCTGTATCTCACAAACCAATGAACGAAATTTAACCAAACTTGTTATTTAGTTGGACCCTGACATGAACTGGTTCTGATTAGATTTGTCGAACAATGGCTCAGAAGGTGGCGCTGTGATCGCATTTTTCTAAATGTTTAACATGGCAGTATAGGACAAAATTTCGTATAAATGTACATAATGAGAGTTATTTTAAACGTGTGATTGTAAAATTAATATAAATTCTTGATGATAGTAGTCGTTAACCAGGGAAAAAATTTTGTGCATGTGAGGGCATCGCTTCCCCCCCTTTCCCCCCCTGGGGGAAGTACTCTCCCGGGGAGTAAATTTTCAATATGAGTATCTTTCGAAAGATCTCGTCAATGCCTTTCAAACGAGTGGTTGAACTATAGATCTGTGATAATTTAAAACAAAGATATGCAGTTTTTTTCTTTACTTTTAACGAAAAAAAAAAACTTGGAAAAAGTCATTTCTTTTGATTTGGAAAAAAATTGACATCTTTCAGCATTTAGTGATAATATAATTCTGTCAGATAAAAATCGTCTGCATTTATAACAGAAAATAATTTGATAATAAGTAATTTGTATTGAATAAATGTTGTGTAAAATTATATAGAAGGATGTAATGTGGTGGCTACATCATACTAGTTTTTAGTTTAATATCGTCTGAAACTTCTATATATTTTGCTATATATTCGTTTTACAGCCTTTTCATGTCATTAAAAATGTTTGCTGGCATTTGCTGAAAGACTGAAAAATAATCTGGATTACCTTAAATCAAAATAGCAGGAATTGAGGAAAAAATATGTCATTTCCACATTATATATTTAATAGTTTAAATAATAAAAAAACAAGTAAATTTAAAAATCGAAATACAAAATAAAGATTTTATAGATGGGAGTTTTATATGACAATTTTTTATTTTTATTTTTTTTTTAAGGGAGAGAGGAACTGTTCGTATTCTGAGCCATCCAATGTCTTTAATTTTGCTTTCTGAAAATTTCGAAAATCTGCTTGCGTATGCATATGTATGTATATATATATGCACAAGTTAAAACACAACAATGCAAGAAAAAGAAAATTATTGTTGCTGTTACCGAGCATTGGGAATAGAGGGGTGGGTTGGGGCACAAATTATATTTTTTGACAAGTTAATATTTTTCAGAATACAATTTGATATTTAAGGATTCAAAGTACAGAGTGTATATGAAATTGAGTGAGAAAATGTTTAAATTAATACAAAATTTTATCCAGGCTGCTACATGTTGCAGACTAATTTATATCTCAAAATAACCTATCCACATAAAACGTTACTTTTAAGTACAAAATCCAACTGTGTTTTCGAAATATCCTAGATGAATATACCATAAGCATGCCAAGACTGCGGTTACATGTTTATGTAGAGAGGCGGACGCAGACGATTGTGGAGTAACTGCAATTTAAAAATACAATTTCACTGAAATATAGCTAATAGATTCCGTTTAATAACGCATTGGCAGAAAACTTCCAGACAAGTTTTGCATTGACAGAAATAATTTTTGTTAAACATGTTTTTTCTTTTCCTTCTTTTCTTTCTTTGTAAGGGGAAGATTTTAATAACTGGACAGTTTTTAATTCGGAGTATTATAAAGTTAAGAGAGTGCTTGGAACTAAGGTCGATCTTCTACTCAAGGGTCCTAGGCCTGGGGTAGTGTGCCCTATGAGGGGGGATGTTTTTCTAAAGGGGCCAAGACCAGATTTATGCGAGTCTCTGAGAAAACTACTGAAAACTCCGAATGGCTAGGTCGACGAGCTAGACCTGTGATTGAATCCAGCACTTCCTGTTTATCAACTCTGAGTCTAGAATGGCACGAAGACTCATGGAGTCGTACAGTTTAGAGATGATTCAGGAGCAGTACACTCCCTCAGGAGACAATAAATTGTTTTATTCCCATATTCAAAGGGTGAAAAACTACGTAACATACCAAAACCCTAAAAACTGCTATTTGTATACAAAATGAATCGTGAAATAATAGATTAAGGTTATTATTACGTGGCTATTATTAAAATTGTTTATTTATATCCATAATAAATTATATTTGTAGAATTCTTAAGGCATTGTAAAGAAAAAATTAGAGGGGGTTATCTGGAATAAAAGATAGCCCCTGAAAACTTTCACTTCTGATATTCTTTTATAATCTGTTACCGGTTGTTTTCAATTTTTATTTTAATATTCTTCAAGTTTCTTCGTATTCTTTGTACAACTCTCTATGCCATTAAAAATGTTTACTGTTATATCTTCGACGTGAAGACTAAAACAATATCTTAATTTTCGAAATCAAAATGCAAGAATTTGAGTAGAATGAAGTAAATCGCCTACATCTTGTATAAACAATAGTTTAAGTATTGAAAATTTTATAAATTTAAAAACCGAAATACAAAATAAAGATTTTAGATTTAGAGAATTCTTATTTATCAAGTGATTCAATTTTTATTTTATTTATTTAGTTAGTTTTTAACTTTTAATTTTCTTTTCTTTCTTTTGAGGGGTTTGGGGGGGGGGAGGGGGACGTTAATGCTTCACCACAGGAAAGTGTTTTCATTAAATATTTAAATTTTTGGAGATAGAATATTTAATTAATTATCATAATGTTAATAATGAAAATAAAGAATAATGTTAATTAAAATGATTTATCTGTAGCTTAAGACCACAAAAAATTACTGTAATGTGTATTTACATTAGTTTATGTAATTATTAAAGACCAAATGATATTTAGAAAATCATTTTTAAATATATTTAATAAACCGGAAATATTTCGTAATTGAATTGCATAAAAAACAATGTGCAGCAGAACTATGTATTAATTCATATTACTATAATGATCCAAAAGACAAAAATGGGTCTAGGGGACAGGAGGATGTGTTCCTGAAGCTGGTAGACGGGAAATGCCGACTTCGATATGTAGTCACGCATGCTGTCCTATAGTGGTTCGGTGCTTTCCAAGGTTTTGTCTGAAATTCATGTAAATATGGGCTAATACCACTTAAAAATCAGCCCACGGTGGGGTTTTCGGTAATAAATTGAGGCTTACTTAAAACTGTCTAAATTCTTTTCAATATTTTTTGAAAATATCGTTATATATAGTTATCAAAAGTCCCACTTTACTCCCTGTACCATGGGAATGCCTCGACATTTCTGAAAACTTTAAGGCACTTGTTAAAAAAAAAAAAAAAAAAAAAAAACGTGCTGGGAACACAGGCGGAAACTTTAAAAATGTCATATAGGAAGGGGGGAAACTCTTTTAAAAGCTCGGGAATAAAGTCTTTTCAAAGTAGGTCTAGGTTGGTTGGAGGATTAAGGCCGATTGACTCCTTATGTGTCCTAGGCCTATAGGGGGAATGCCCTCCGTGGGGGTCTTTCTAAGGGGTCCTAGCCCGTATTTACGCGAGTTTCGGAGGAAACCACGGAAAACTCCGAACGGCTAGGTCGATGAGCGCGACCTGGGATCGAACCCGGCACCTCCCATCTACCAGCTTTGAGCGCAGAACCGCTCGGCCGCTGGTGGGCCAAAGTAGGTCTAGGATCTACAGCAGTTAGTCGGCCTTATTCACAAATCCACTCCAATCCATATTTGTTTTTAACATAAAATACTTCAAAAATATTCCTGTTACACTGGCGTTCATAAAATGGTAATTAAATATCTTATGATTGCATTATATAAGTGACTTTTCCCTGTATTAATGTTTTAAAATATCATGTATATCTACTTTTATTTTCTTTAGATGAATTTTCGTTATATTCTATTTAGATTGAGTATAAAAGATACACTTTAAAATTTGCTTATGTATACTCAATTTCCATTTTAGTGCCATGGAATTACAATCCTTTCTTTTCATTATTTGCTTAAAATGTCATAGGATGTAGATTTTGTTTTAAAAATTTATATTTGAAGTGCTTTCCTACAATAGTAATTTTTCATCATTTTTCTTTTTTCTACTTATAATGGAAATTGATCCTGATATAAGAAACGAAACAAGTTGTCTAAGAAATATGAAAATAGAAAATGCCGTAAAATAACCTCATCAGAGACATTTGCAAATTGTATTCAAATATTTATCCTGTTATCAAAGACACTTTCACCATTTATCTTTTATTAATCTCATTTAAAAAAAAAAAAAAATACGTTCAGTGTTAGTAGAATAAAGTTTAATTTAAATATAATTCAGTATGTTTTATTTTTTAATTATTTTTAATTGTATGTTTTCTTTGCAGCAAAGATGCTTTTTTTTTCTTAGTGAGCTTTTTGCACTGATTCTAGTAAATTACCGGGGTACTGCTTTCAGGTGCAAAAACGAAGTATTTGTTTCTTCTTTAGATCCTATTTTGTAGAAGAAAAAAAAATTTAAAATTTGTTTTGTAAAAAAGAAGAAAAATAAAAGTCGAAATTTTTTAAATTCAAAATAATCTAATGGCTTTTTTAATAAAATTTTTATATTTTAAAGATTTGAATTTATGGAATGAATGACGAAAAGTAGAAGATTACCCGATTTCCATCTGCATTGAAACCTAAATTAATATTTATAAATATAAAAAGCTCTATATTTTTTAATCTACTGTTTAATACGCACAATCGGTAACAAAAGCGTCTGAACACTAGCAAAAATTCCTATGTAAAAAAAGCACACTTCAAACGGTTTTGTTAAATAAATCCTTGTCAAATCCTGTTCATAGTCAGTGTTAAAACATGATTCGATAAGGATTTATTTAACAAAACCGTATGAAGTGTACTTTTTTTTATATAAGAATTTTTGCTAGTGTTCGGACACTTTTGTTACCGACTGTACGTACATTTTCTCTCCACGTGCCGTCTATCTAAAAATATTTATATCCCAGAAACTGCAATAATTAAAGAAATTATTCTACACATTGCAATGAATTAATTATAAAAAATAAAATTATTTAGGTATCAAACCTTTGCTATGTTCCTATACTTCTACGATTACACATTAGAAATCTGATCTGACATGAGAATTTTTATTTTCAAGTAAAATAACCTTTAAAAACCAATTTTATTAAAAACATAATATTGGAAAATGTTAAAATTGTGTTACAGTTCGAAATAAAATTTGCATCAAATTTGTTAGTCTTGGTTTAAGTGACAAAATATGCATTGCATTAAAATGTTGCAGAAATTTACTTTTTTAATACACTACAAAAATTGTATACATAGTTTTTAAGAGAGACCTTTATATGGAAATAGATTAGTAATTTTTTTCTTTAGCTAATATAAAAATCAATGTGAGTATTTAAATTTCAAATTTATTTAATACACTACCTTTCCATAAATGACTGGACACTTTCGAATTTAGATTTGTTTTAAAATAATTCAAATAGTACTAAACAAGTCATCTTCAAACTTCAGGAGTGTAAAAAACATGTTATACCTCATGCAGTTCAGTTATTTGTTTTTGCCAAAAGTGAAAAGGGGATTATTAAAAAATTAAAGAAAAATGAGAGTATTTGGCATTACCCAGTATAAAGTAATTCTCGAAATACAATCTGGCTGTAGCATATGATTATGGGGCTCATTCTCATTTTCTGTATAAATTTTTAAGACTCTACCGCATGCAATCAGGGAGATATAAGATTTCTTTAAAAAATTGGCGAACAAAACTTCAGTGGATTTTCTTATTTATTTTTTTATTTTTTTAAGCTATAACATGCATGGTATTAAATCCAGTACAAAGCTATATTCGGGAAACCCAATATACAACATTATACACAACATACTGCAATCAGAATGAATAAAATACTAAATATCTAATGAAATGTGAGCATTTTTGCTAAATAACTTTTAACTGCGCATGACTAAGTTTTAGCTAAATTTCATTTGTATAATTTAGTAACCAAATACTTTAAACTACTTATATAAAAAACCCAAACAAGTATTGTGTAAACCCAAAAAGTTCTACGCCAAAGATGAACTGGTCTTCAGTTACTCTCGAAGAAACGCTAAAGTATAAAGAGTTCTACTCACACTTTTATTTTGATTCAATGAATGGTAATGCAATTTTCTGTGATTGTAAATAAATATTGGGAAAACCCTCTTAACAATTTCTTTTTTGGAGAGCAGCTGAAATTCAATTTATTCTATGATGTAGAACTTCTTGAGTTTACAAGATATTTTATAAAAGTAGCTCAATAAATTTGGCTGTTAAATTTTGAAAATGAAATTTCGCTAAACATTTACGCATGGTCAGTTAGAAATTTAGTAAAAACACTCATATTTTGTTAGATATTTAATATATATATATATTTCTGATTGCAGTATGCTGTGTTTAATATTGTATGTCGAGTTTCCTGAAAAAAACTTTGCACTGTCTTTTAATACTTTGCATGTTATAGCTAAAAAAAAAATGAAAATGTTTTTTGCAATTTTTTAAAGAAACCTTTATCTCTCTGATTATATGCGGTAGAGACATATAAACTTAAATAATTAATGAGGAAGAATCCTACTGCCTACATGCTACTGCCATATAGTATTTCAAGCATTAATTATTACAGAGTGAAGCCAAATACTTTCATTTTACTTTAATTTTTTACTGGTCCTCCTTCCACGCCTCTTACGTTTCAAAATGATTTGTTTAACATTTTTTGGAATACTTTTACAAATGTCTGAAATCGAAAGTGTACGGTCATTATGGAAATGTAGTGTACCTAACAATTTTTTAATACTACTACTACTTACTTCCCCCCCCCCCCATTTAGAAAGTTTACACCTTTTTAATAGCATAATGCATTTTAAACGATTAGTGTTTTAATTAAATTCTTAATTGTTTTAAGTTAATATCTAATCAAAATGTAATATATATACATTTGTTAAAAAAAAAAAAGTGTATTTACAAATTGGATGTATTTTTTGAATGAAAGAAACTGAGGTTAACACAGATCTACAAATATAATGTTGGCAAAATTTATTTTATTTATTTTAGCTGATACCTATATTTTTGATGTGTCGAAGCCGAAAATGAAGACAGTTTTTCTCTGTCACACATAGCTTTTGCCAATACAGGGTGTCTACCGACACAATTCCTTCTCTTTCGGTAGTTTCAAGTATGATTCCATGATTAATTGTAATTAATCATGGAATTATACTATAAAAGTAACCGTATAATTATATTGGTGGAAGAGTCATGAACAAAAATAGCCCACCCTGTATTGATAAAAAATCTGTACGTGATAGAGTAAAAACTAGTTTCGGTTTCAGCCCAGAAAAGACCATCGATATCAGCCAAAATTATCCAATCAAAATTTTAGATTTAGACCTGTGAGATCTTTCACTATTGAGTCATATTAAATGAGGGAATTAAGTTCTTAATTTTGTTATGGACTAAATATAACCGAGCAATATTAAGCAACCATATGACATATTTTGCAATTATTTCTGATCATTTTATTAGAAGTAACATAATATAAATCAGCTTCTTTTTCAAATTTTATATTAAAAGTTTAATGTATGCAAAATGTACCACAACATTAATAAAAATTGTAGTTAAAAACATGTTAAAGCGCATCATTACAAATTCTACCAAAGGTAATACAAGCTTAGCCAACTTTATACCTCTGAATTGTAATGCAGTTTTGATAAAAAAAAAAATGTATAGCTTGTCTATATATATATATATATATATATATATACTAAAGTCCGGTCATCTTGTCCCATCAATTTTCGAGGAGTTCTTCTGTTCTCAAAGTTTGAAGGTGGGAGGTGCCAAGTTCGATCTCAGGTTGAGATTTTCAGCCTACCCATTCGAAATTTTCCAAGTTTTTTTTTTAAACTTTTGTAAATAAGGGAACATCTTAGATAGAATGATCTACACATAAGGCATTCTATACAGGCCTACAACTCTGGAGTAATTAACGTGATTTTACCACCACAATATTATTAGTATATTTAGAAGCCTGTTTAAGACATTATAAACTGACGCGCATTTAAAATAAATCCCAAGACTATGGATTTACAAGTACAAAAACTCCAACTTTAAGTTTCTCTTCCTTAATTTGTATAAGAATCTGTACTTATGTAACGTATTTACTAGATTCTTACATATATTCATGAAGATAAACTTACTGTTGGATATTTTTGTACTTGTAAATTGATAATAATGGAATTTATTTTAAGTATATGCTAATTTAGAGTGTCTTCAATACGCTTGTAAACGTACTAATATTTAATCGGCGTTGGTTAAAGCCGATTGGCTATGCTAGGTTTCTAGACCTGTGGGGAATGCCGTAAGTGTAGGTCTTTCTAAAATGTGTTATCCCATATTTATACAAGTTTTGGAGAAATCTGCGGAAAATTCCGAAAGTGAAAGGTCGAAATTCGCAACCTTGGATCGAACCAGGCACCTTTCGCTTTCAAACGTTGAGAGCAGAGCTTCTCTGCCAATAGTGGGGCCTTCAAATATTAGGTATTTTTACATGGATAAATTTACTGAGCATTTCGTAATATTATATACAAAATTTACGGAGACTTGGATGTTCTTACATAAGTAATTTTACAGAGACTTGGATGTTCTTACATATGTAATTTTACAGAGATTTGGATGTTTTTACATATGTAACCTTACAGAGACTTGAATATTTTTACAATGGTAAATTTACAGAGACTTAGATGCTTTTACATGCTCGAATTTACGGAGACTTGCAAGTTTTTACATACGTAGATTTACAGAGACTTTGATGTTTTACAGATTTAAATTTACAGAGACTTGAATATTTTGATCTATGTAAATTTACAGAGACTGTGATTGATTTACAGAATAGTTTCTCTGCATTTTTACAGAATCTCTTTGTTTAATTCTCTGTAAATTTACATAAGACTTAATATAGATAATTACCAATAGATTCTCTGTAAATATACAGAAAAATTTTTAACAGTGAATGGTTATATATAAAATAAAGTAAAAATCTGGAGTGACTCCACTCGGCATTCCGAACATTGAGTAACTAACAGTTTTGTAGATAAAATAAAGAAAGAGGAGTTGCTAAACAAACAAAAGAGAGAAAACCATAATAGAGTGTTTGAGTATTTTTCTCCATATATCACACGAGGTTTTATTTAACGCTACTGAACTTTGAGCCCATAGATCATAATGATAAAGAATTTTTCGTTGTGTCCCTGTAAAAATCTATAAATGCTAGATTCACCAAAATGCTTATAGTTAGTGCAACAGTGATTTATAATATTCATACAAATTTTCAGCTCAATTGAATAAGGCGTTTAGATGCTATCGCACTTTTAAAAATTTGGTCTCATAGGCCATAATGATAAAGAATTTTTCTTTGTGTCCCTGTAAAAAAATTGTAAGTGCTAGATTCACCAAAATCTATACAGTTGGTGCAAATGCAACCTATAACATGTGTACAAATTTTTTGCTCAGATTAATATGGCGTTTAGACGCTATCACACTTTTAAAAATTTGGCCCCATAGGCCATAATGATAAAGAATTTTTCTTTGTGTCCCTGTAAAAAAACTATAAGTGCTAGATTCTCCAAAATCTATACAGATTGAGTATTTGTGACCTATAATATGTGTATAAAGTTTTTGCTCAATTGAATAAGGCGTTTAGATGCTATCGCACTTTTAAGATTTTGGTCCCATAGGCCATAATGATAAAGAATTTTTCTTTGTGTCCCTGTATAAAAACTATAAGTGCTAGATTCGCCAAAATCTATAGGGTCCGTACTATGGTGACTTACAATATACGTACCAACTTTCAGCTTATTCGAACAAAGCGTTTAGACGCTAGCGTGTTCACTCACAGACATACACACATACATACACACATACATACATACACACACACATACATACATCATCTCAAAAATAGTGGAAACGGACTCAGGGGACCTTGAAACGTATAGAAACATCAAAATCTCCAATTCGGATTTTTGACATGATTACAATACTTTCCTCACTATAGTGTTCGGAAAGTAATAATATGAAAGTGTGATAGGAAAATAATTAATTAATGAAAATAAAACTATAATAAAATTTACAACAAATTCACACTAGAGTGTATGTAGAATCAAAGTATTAGATTGCTATATATAGCAAAAATATTCAATTAGATTAAATGATGGCAATGTTATTTTATGTTACAATTTCTGGGCAAACTTTGCAACACACACAAATTTTATAGCTGCTTTATTATGCTTATCGACAGAACAAGAGAATTATACTTATTATCTTTATATATATATATATATATATATATCTTTATATTCATTAAAATGAGGATTACAAAGCTTATTTTAACAATATCCTTAGATTTTAAGTGGAATATTCTTGTAAAAGTTAGGTAACAGAAGGAAGCAAGCAGATTAGCAAATAATTTTTCTCTCAAATACAAAAGAAAAAAAAAAAAAAAAAAAAACTTACGTTTCAAAAAGAAAATTAATAATATCATTAGTTTTTCCAAAGACTAATTAAATAAAGTAAGAAATTTCAAAAATTTCTTTTGTTAGATATAACAGGGAAAAAAACTATCAAAAAACATTAATAACTTTTCTTTTTATGATATTCCAAAAAACAGTAGTTTTTGTCAATTTCAGCGTATATTACAAATTTAGTAAATTAACTACATTTTTAATTACTTTTAAAAGCAATGATATTTTAATTAACGAACTAAAAGTTATTTCTACATTTACCATCAGACCTGTAACATTATAGCTTTAGTTACAGGAAAAGAAAAAAGGATATTAGAGAAACTTTAACTCCCTTGAATCCTAGAAATTTACTTCGGAAATTCCATAATTTTTACATTGCCTCTTACAATTTTTCTTTTGAAATCCTAAATGTTTGCTACACTGAGAAAAAATTCTGTAACTGACATCTAGAATCTAAACTGTGGCTCTAGAAAAAATAGATCCATGTCATCCTTATAAATTCTAGTTTCCTTTGAAAGTGAGTTCTAGATAGAATTCTTGAGCCTATATTATAGAGGTAAAACTTATTTACAAATCTCTGCAAATAAATGCGAAGACAAGAGGCGAGTATTAGCAACTATAATCTTGGTTTATGACCCAATTCTAGAAAATAAAGCAAGAGTTTCTCTCAATACAAAAGATTCAGGATATTCAGAATACTGTTTCCCCGTCTAGAAATGTACAGACTAGAAATTCTCGATCATTTCGTCTATTCAGCTTATTTGCATGCCTCATACGGATAGCTCAGAAATCTATATTTCTAGTTAAGGGATTTAGAAAATGACCACTTATTCGTTCTAGATGAAGGCGGTATATTTTTTTTCTCAGTGTACTTTTCTGAGAAATCTGAAGTTTTTAGAGACAAATTAACCATCTGAAACTAAAGTTCTTCATTTCATGTTCAACTGCCCCGTCTCTTCGGATTTAGTAAAATGCATTAAGACATTTCAAATGAAAGGAAAAAAAAAAATCTTTTATATTTTGTTGTTTAAATTCATGCAGTACATGTTTTTTATTAAAATGATTATTTATCAAAATTATTTTTCACGATGAATGAAGACGACTTTTATTTCTGAGAAGCATAACACAAAAATTTCCAAACTTTTAAACTAAAAACAGTTATGGAAATATTAGTATTCAAACAGATGTGTTCATTACTTTTCATTAGTTTGTTTTGTACATTCAAATAAATATTTAGGCTTGGCTTTCTCAGATAATAAGCCATAAACCTTCAATAAATTGATGCCTGGGGTGGTTTTTATCCTTGTCCTGTCTCATTTACCTCCATTAATCTTCCTTACAAATCAAAAATAGTTTTTTTTTTTTTACTTATTTTGCAATAAAAATTTTATGCATGAGATTGCTATATGACTGAATTGTATTACTAGATTGAAATATCTACCAAATCATGTCTTCCTCTATTCAGTTTTAAACACAAGATGAGAATGATCAAATTAAAAAAAAAAAATTACTTTCAAAACTGTTACGCATAATACAATAGAATTGTACACAAAATCAAAGAAAAATACATCACACATTTTGTAGTTTTACACTGTCAATGATTATGCTGCATTTTTTTTTTTTTTTTTTTTTTTTTAAATTCTTGCAGTGGGGTTGGCATCGGCGGTTCTTAAATACTGCAAGAATTTAATTTGTGCATCATTAAGAACCATTGAAAGAGTAAAACTACAAAATATGCGGAATGAATTTGATTACAGATTATATATTTGTCGTCTAGCAAAAGGTCCTTTCATAAAACATTTTTAACTAAAATAATCTGGTGTGTCACTCACCCGACTTTCTCTTACTCTGAAATTTAATACTATAAATACAGGTTGGAGATTAAGAGGTAAGATAACGAGTACTGTTACGTAAACCTATGTTAAACAATTCAAATTAGGCTTCGGGAGAGTTTTATATGATAATTATTTCTGTGTGAGGGGAGCTACCGTCCCCTCAACACCCCGTTTCATTAATGCACCTACATTTATATAGGATTTTAATCTGTTATTAAAATTGAAAGTTCACTTAAAATTATTGAGACAATTTTCACACGCAACATTCCTTGAAACTTATCAATCTTGATCAAACTTTTCCAGCAACAAACTTATATTAACTTCAGAATACAACATTTGGATCTCCTAAAATTATTCGTTTTTTGAGGATCATAAATATATCAGACAACTTCAAAATAGCATTTATGATACTTGTTTAAACGTTATTGACTACAAATACTCTCATAATTAAATTTCGTAAGTTATTCGTAATTTAAGATTTTATCAACATAGCAAAATTGAAAATTTTCCATATAAATAGAAATTTTGAGGATTGTTGCATTGAAAATAGTAGCATGAAAACTAAACTACGAAATTGACCCTAATAAAATAAATTAATAAGTTAAAATAAGATAAATTTATCGAAGTGAACGGTGGATAACGTATTAGGCGGGGATTTCATTCTGTCACTGTGTCAAGCATTTGGTCAAATTAATTTCTTTTAACGTGATTATGTCTCGCACTAGAAATGTATGAGAACATATATATGATGGGGAACTGACAAGTAAACCTTCTCTCCTTTGATACCGGTTTTCCGGAAACCCATATATTTTCTGAAAGCTTATGTCACAAGTATAAAAACTGTGAAATCTTAGGGGCAGAGGGACAAGCGTTTAGGAGATACAGGGCCCACAAAGTATCAGTAAAGTGTGTATAGAGGGACATATTCCCATAAAGACGTCTCTATTCCTTGTATGTTCCCGTATATTGCTGTCAAGTACTAACGTATTGTATGTTTTCTTCTTACATTGCTTCTTATTATATGGATACTATAGTCGTTGTGGTGGCCTTGGTCTCCCGATTCGGAACAAGTAATCGGTCTCCGAACATCCAGGAATCGGAGATGATAAAACACATAATTACTCTCCTGGAAAATGATATGGAGATTGTGGAAGGGATCCGGACATTAGGATTTGCTAGAGGCGATGGAGAAGAACGGACGAGGATATGGACTTCGAAGATGATGGTGTCTATAAGGAACAGCAATGCTCGTCGCAACAGTCACAGTCTCCACTTCTGTCATGACATATTTTGGTCAAGTATGGCTAATGACAGGAAGAAAATTCTGCTTTTAGTCGATTCATGGTGGTCTAGCAAAGATCATGCATTGTCTGCTTCCGAAGTACTTGATGGTAAAGTCCTACAAAAAGAATTGGTACCTGAAGGATGTACAGAAAAGATTTAGCCTCTGGATATTCATTTTTTCAGACACTAGAAATCTTTTGTTCTTTACATAATGGACACTATTATCGAGACACATGAGCACATCTGGCACCGCGATAGTTTTCTGGCCCTGCAGTCTTTTTTCCCTATATCAGTTCAATGCTCCTCGTTTCAAGAACTTGATTAAGTATGCTTTTTATAAAAGCGGATGCTTGGACGACAAACCTGGAATGTAGATTGCGCCAATGGATTACTGCTTCAATTCATTGACAAATGATAAGTTTGCAAATGTGCGGCTATCGCTTTTGTAAAATGTGCCCGTTGTGAACTGTCTTTCTGCCCGTCTCACTGTTTATTTGATGAATTGTACATTGATTGTCTCTTGTAATGGACTTCGTTTGAAGTCAGCAGCAAGTATCCCAACGTATACTGTTTCTTCCTTTATATTGATACCTCCATCTTCTTACCATCTTCTTACCATGTTATTAGTTCATATAAATACATGAAACGAACATTTTAGCGACTTTTGGTGTCATCTTTCCAACATTTTATGTTCTATAACTCCTAAACGCTTATCCCTCTGCCCCTAAGATTTCACAGTTTTTCTACTTGTGGCATAAGCTTTCAGAAAATATACAGGTTTCCAGAAAACCGGTATCAAAGGAGAGAAGGTTTACTTGTGAGCAGAGTCCACCTACGCAACTAGTTTATAAATGTCTCCAATAAGGTGAATATATCCTGAATTAATATTTGTATTCTTTAATGCATGCATAATAGCTAGTGATGATACAGAATCAAAAGCTTTTTCATTGTCCACAAAATCCACACAGAGAAAGAGTCCATATTCATTATTTCTTTCAATAATTTCTCTAATTGCTTGAATGTGGTCGACGGTACTAAAACCACTTCGAAATACAGCTTGTTCTTTAGGTTTCACTTCATCTAATTGCTTCTACAGACGATTTGACATAGTTTTATACAGGATATAGAGCAGGCTGATTGGACGATAGTTTCTGATACCTTCTTTTTCTCCTTTCTTAAAAAGTAAGATTACAATAAAATTTTTGCAGTCCTTTGGAACATCACATAATGTTGTAATATATTTTTTGATTAGTTCAGTAAGAACTTCAGTAGCTTCATAAACATTATAGTTTTGTTTCTAAACAAATACCCACTTAAACTTATTGTTTATTTTTATGACACGTAGTCCTAATTGTATTAGCAACTAGCTTATCGATCTAAGCAATATTTATTTCACAAAACAGCATTGTCTTTTGTTACATATTGTAGTAATTTGACAAGCTAAGCACTGAAATTATATTCACATCTAATATAAATTTCCGCATCAAATATTATGAAGCTTTAAACATTTTAATAATACAGAATTTGAAATATAATAAATTACATTTTTTACTTCCCCATCATACTATAGGTATGGGGAACTTACGTAATCGTGAAAATTTTCGACCTCCGTTTTTTGACTTTTCTACACGTTTTCAAGTGTGAGGAATCCGAAAATGACAAAATTTGGATGGCGTCTGCCTGTAGGGTGCCTGTTAGTCCGTTAGTCCGCTAGTATGTTAGTCTGTGTACACGATATCTCAAGAACAAATTGTCGCAGAGAGGTCAAATCAGTTTTAAAATATTACTTTCGACACTGGCAAGAATGCTATTTATTTGCAACATTCGAATTAAAAAACTTCGTAAGTTATTTGAAATTTACGATTTTCTTAACATGGGAGAATAAGGCAAATTTCACTTAAACTTGTATTAAATGAAAATTTTTACTTTGAAAATGTTAGACCAGTTTTAAATATCAGTTTTGATGCCGGAAGGAACATTAGTTACTATAAACATGCTACTTTAAAAATTTCGCAAGTTACTGGATATTTACGAATTTCTTAACATGACAGAATAGGACAAAATTTCACATAAACGTCAATTTTTAGGGATATTTTCATCGTAAAGATGTTAGACTACTTTAGAAATATTATTTAGGATACTGGTATGAATATTATTGACTATGAATTTTCCAATATAAAAATTTCGTAAGTTATTAGAATTTTACGAATTTCTCTTATCATAACTGAATAGGGGAAAACTTTACACAAACGGCAATCTTGAGGGATATTTTCATCATAAAGATGGCAGACCACTTTTGAAATATTATTAGGTCGTTGCAAAAGTTCGTGCGGACGCGGATCATTTTAATGCCGCCAAAGACGAGAGCTTCTATAGCCGTGGTATACATTTGTTACCCGAAAAATGGGCAAAGGTTGTAGAAAGTAATGGAGAGTATTTTGATTAAAAATTGTCATTTGATTTGATGTATTTTTATGAAATGAAACAATAAAAAACCGTACGAATTTATGCAAAGACCTAATATTTAGGATACTGACATGAATACCATAGAGTATGAATTTTCCAATTTAAAAAATTCGTAAGTTATTTGGAATTTACGATTTACTTAAAATTCAGAATAAGGCAAAATCGAGCATAAACGTCCATTTTAAGGATCATAAATATATCAGACAATTTAAAAATAACATTTATGATACTTTTATGAACATGATTGACTGCAAATATTCTAATAGGAAAATTTCGTAAGTTATTCGAAATTTAAGATTTTATCAACACAGCAAAATGGGGCGATATTTCATATAAATATGCATTTTTGGAATTGTTGCATTGGAAATAGTAGCATGAAAATAAACTACGAAATTGATCCCAATAAAATAAATTAATAGGTTTGAATAAGATAAGTATATAGAACTGAAGCAGGGCCCGAAATTTCAGCTCGATTTCACTCGCCGAAAAAAAGTTTTACTCGCCATAAAATAGGGTTGTCACTTTTTTTTCCTTTATTACGCATTTTGGGTTTTTTATTTTTTCTAACTATATCAAATGCTTTTACAAATATGCCTAAAATTATATATGCATAAAGTGTGTCTCATATCATCATGTCTCCTAATCATCTATAATCAAAAATCATTATAATACATTGCATTTGAGATTTGTATAAGATTAAAATATCTATAAATGCAAAGAGTCATTAAATAAAGAAAGAAGAAGAAGAAAAATCTTCGCCAAATAATATCCTGTGAAAATCTTTTTATTATGAAAGGTTAATCTTCATTATTTACTTATTTATTTATTTAACATTTTGCATCAGAAATGTCTTTTTCGTCCATTTTATTTTTATAATCAGACGGAATGTCGATATGTACAACTTGTTCATTGTTGTCATTTGAAATGGCTATTTCGGAATTACTTTTCCGATAAAATCGTTGCTTACAAATTATAACAATCACAAATCCTTGGCGTTTCAGCAAAAAACAGGAAAATGTGAACTGTTTTTTTTATCATAATTCAACAAAATAAACATAGGCAGTATCTTTAAAAGGGTCAAATTAATTTCTCTTAACATGAATATAATATGTCCTGTACAAGAAATTTATGAGAACATACATATGATGGGGAACTGAGCAGAGTCCACCTATGCCAACTAGTTATGTTCTTTAATAGTCTATGTATGTACAAAGAGTAGATTCTGGTGTCATGAGTTATTCAATAAATTTAACATGAATGATGACCTTTCTATCTTTCTATTTCACGAAAGTTCAAATTAGTTTTAAAACCTCCTTGAATAATGAATTTATAAAGATAATTCGCCCTAGACAATCGAATTTTGTTTGTGACCAGGATTTTGGATTGGCGTTTGACTATAGTATAATGATGACATTAAACCATAAAATATTTCCAAAGTTTAAAACAGTTCCTAAAAATTTCACTTAATGAATGGCGACGAAAATGTTCATATTTACAAAGGCAAATCTTATAAAAGAAATGAATGATCAAAACACTTACTTCTGTTCGGATGGAGTCCCTTACGCTGCGTTTATTCGGTATTATAATCCTTCACTCCACACTTTTTAAAAGCGCCTAACTAACGAAGCTACACGCGGGGAGACAGCATGCCCTTCAACGTAGGGACCCTGGTCTCTACTTCAACGTTGAAACTAGCACACACTGGTGGTCAATTCTTTTATCTTACTTAGATAAGCTCCTTTTCAGATGTGCAAAGCTGTTTTCAATGTTAAATTATAGAGGACAGCAGAGAAAATCCAATTCAAACTTACCAGAAAACCATCCCGTATTGTAATCATAAAAAAAAAAAAAAAAAAAAAAAAAAAATTCCAAACAAGCATTAATCTGAAGAGCATATATAAATATGTTTTTTGACGTTTAAAATGATAGCCCTCGTCAGATCGTTTTGGAGTTATAAATTTTGAAAGTTCGCCAATAATCGGGACAACCACTCCTGAACCGATAACACCACGCCTTATTGAAATAATGAATAAAATCCAAAACAAGCAGAAATCGAAAGAGCACAGACGAACGTGTTCTTTGATGCATTATTCATAGTTGCCCATTTCTGCTTTGAGATATATTCAATCGAGATATAATGTCTTAAAATTCGCTAAAATAGAATCTAAAAATTCATAAAAGTCATCGTTCTGGCAGGTTTTAACGGGACTCCTCCCGCTCCTTTCTCGTTACTACATTTTTACCCAAACTTAAATATAGATTTCTCGAGAACGGGTTTACGAGGACTTAACAGTTTATGCGTCAAAAATCATGTTAGATTAAATAAATCGAATGAACATAATTTGATTGATTTCTATTATTACACTATTGGGATGGTTTCCTGGTTAGCTTTGCAAATATGCAAAGCGACACAGTAAAGGGTTAAGAACAAACAAAAATCATGTGAAAAACACAGTGGGGGCGTTTAATCGAGTGTGAGGTGGAGGGACGCTTTTGCAGTATTTTACGGTATACCATTTAATTTTATTTCTCAACTGCAAAAATTCATCTCGGAAATTTTCAATAAAATATTACTTCTGTACCTCAGCGGAACTATACCTTGTTCGTAAATTCTGCTAGCTTTTGATATTAAAAAAGTGTAACTGCTTGTATATCAAAGTGTTTAATATTACAAAATTTACTTAAAAAAAAAAAAAAGAAAGAAAGAAAGAAAGAAAAAGAAAACGCCTAAATATTTTATTGAAATACAGCCTATTCTCTATTAAGCGGGATTGGATAAACCAAGGGAAAAAAAAAATGTGTATAAATACACATATATAGTAAGAAATTAGTAAAAAAGCCCCTTCATTAGGAAACTGTAGAAAACAGATTTAGGAATGAGGAAAATAACACTGCTACAGAAGAGGACGCTAATAGTTCTGATGAGTAGAAAGAAATATATGTTAGACGTTCTAAGAGAGTTAGACTGTTTTATAAATATCGGCGAAGAATCAGAAGAAAAATGGATATACAAACATTTAAAATTGGAATGTTATGAAGTTTCTAAGTAACGACGATATGCGTCACGTGTATTTCTGAACCTAAGAATTGTCTTGCAAACCATGAAGACGATGCACAAACCATAAAGCACGTCGATGCATTAATACAAGTTGCGGCATTATTTAACTACTTTGAACAAGAATATAACAGCAAGACTGCTAATAATAAACTGATGAGAAACGTAGAATAACTCGCTGGTGAAAACTGGTTTTATGCAAATCTATATTTTTAAAAATCTAATGGTAATATAAAGTAGGATGATGCAAAATAAAAGTCTGGGTGAAATAGCTTAAGCATTTAATTCTTTCTGAGATAAATAGAATTTTATTTCATTATATAGTGAAAATCTTTCTGAATTTTAACATTTGGTGTTGTAACTCTTCACATTTGTCTAATGAATTATGTAAATGAAATTTCACGATCGCTTGCGCATGCGAATTAATAATTATTTAGTAAAAATTCTCATATTTCAACACCTATTTAATATTTTTGAATTCTGATTGCAGTAAGTTTTGTTTAATACTGTATGCCAAATATTCTAAAATTAACATTGCATTGGCATAAAAACCTTGCGTGTTAATAACAAAGAAGCATGAAAATGTTTCGATTTTGTTAAAGAAACCTTTACCATAAGTGCCAAGTCTCCGTTATTTTTAATGGAAACTTCATGCCGGAAAGATTTTATAATTTTTTTCAGCTTATTCAATTTTAAGTATTCGTCGAAAATATATTTGACATATTCCTATTTAAAAATACTGGTGGATAAATATGGTTTAAAAATTATTAATGCTGGCAGCAGTGCTTTATATCTCCATGAATATACGTTTTTACATACAAATAAATAAATAAATACAGAAAATTAGAAGATCATAATCATTATATAGCTACAACGCATTCCAAACACCTTTTTTTACGTAAATCCAAACAATAAGCTTTTTTTTTTTTTTTTTTTTTTTTCTTCTTTTTCTTTTCTTTACTTTTTTTTTTTTTTTAATGTCATTAGTCCTTTTTATGTCTTCGGGTCAAAATTTTTATTTAAATAGGCACAACATTTTTATAATTTTAAGTTATAACGGAAAATAATATCGTTGTACGCTGATGCAAGTTACTTAAAAATAATAGAGCAAAGGATAATTTTGAAGGTTGAATTAATATATTGTTTCCAATACCCGACTACTGTAGGTAATGGAAATATTGTAATAGGTCCAAAAATTCGATATCGAGTTTTCACTTTATTTACATGTTTTGAGGTCTCCGGAGTTGAAAAAATTTGTTTTTGCCAATTGCTCAGTGTGTGTGTGTATATACGTATGTGTGTGGGGGATGTTCTGACTGTCATAGCTCCAAAACTAATAAAGACACAACTACGAAACTTCAGAATTGAGACAGGTTTGGTGTACAGATGACCTTTACAACTTTTGCTAAAAATTTGAAAACCGAAAATGAAAACGTAAGTCCGTATCTCAAAAACGGCTCTAAAACTCTCAAAAACGGATTTTCTTCAAAATTGCCATATAAACGCTGTATTAGATGTCCTTTCGAATGGCATGGTTAGTTCAGGAAAACTGATAGGCGTCCTGTATAAGTAGCTCAATTTCAGGTCTCGCAAGGGCATTCCTTTAAAAACGGCTCTACGGATTTTTTTTCAAACTCGCCATATTAACTCACTTTTGTTTGTTTTTGGTCAACGATAGAGTATGCTAAGTTTTGGTAAAAATCGGTATCTCAAAAACGGCTTTAATGATTTTCTTGAGAATTGTTACATAAATCTATTTTAAATATCCTTTCTCATGTATTAAGTGGTTATTATAGGAAAATTATGAGTTATCCTGAGTAAGTAGGTCAGTTTTAGATCTCAGAAGTTGATGTTACAAAAAATGGCTCTACCTTTTCTTTCTTTCTTTTTTTTTTTTTTTAACTTGCTATGTAAATTCTGTTTTATATCTCTTTACACGTGCATTAAGTTTCTTTTTCTGAAAAAGTTTTTGGTGTCTACTTTGTTAGGACAATTTTATGTCTTCTGATTACATTATCTCCAAAAATTGCATATAATACGTGTAAATAGTGAATAATGGAAGTCGTGTGGTTGTTTCCCCATTTTTTTTTTTTTTTTTTTTTTTTGTAAAACAAAATTTAAATTATTGAAAATTAGTAAATTTACGCAAAATTAAAAAATAAATAAAATATTTGTAAAAAAATAAAATATTTATTTAAAACTGCATTTACGACTGTTTATTTGATAAAGAGAATTGCTGTTAAATGCATCAGAACATGTTAAATAGTAAAATGTTAATTGACTTATCTTAGTAGCTCTATTGGATTTATTTGTATTTATTTAAAATAATAATAATAACATTCTTTGAATAAATTTCGCTTATTTAACACAAAGTCTAAAAATATTGCTGGAAAAATAAGCGAATGACATATATCTGATTATTAAATTGCTATAAAGCCAGCATTTTCAACGTGATTCATGTCTGTTTTAATTTTTCCTATGAAAAGCCTACAAAATAATAGCAAACAGCATTATTAATTATGATAATATACTCCTGTGATGATATTACACTAATAAAAAAATTAAATCACTGTTTTTTTTTTTTTTTTTTTTTTTGAGTTAATAAAACGTGAATTGGTTTTCAACCGAATCCAGGTTTAAAAAAAAACTTCAGTGCAAGTAAAAAGGAATTGGCTATTGCCTGCAATATAATTCTAAAATTCAGTTTGAATCTGTTACATATAAACTATGCACTCAGACATTCAAAATCCTAGTATGCTGTGGTCTTCGCGAAACTTGCTTCTGTATTTTTCGTATAGAAAATAACACAGTGTAAACTGTTTATTAAAATTATTATTCATCAAAATTATTTCCTACTAGCTGACCCGTCCTACTTCGCACGGATGAACAAATTTTAGTTAACGATGAATTGATATGCAAAAAATAAAAAAAAATATCAGTTTATATGTTATAGTCAGGCAATATTATCAACTGAAAAGTCAAAATATAATTTTACAATTATTTTTTTCAATCAGTTGTTAAATGTTGGTAATTTTTACTTTATGTTATTTATTTATTTATTTCATAAAAAGAAGCATGTCTTTACTCATGAATAAAAAATATTGAAAAATAAACCTATAACATGAATATGTGTTTGATAAAGTTGACGTCATAATTGTTTAATTATTATTTATTTGTTCTTATAATATTAATTTCTATTAAACACAGAGCTTATGTGTTTTTAATTTTCTTAAATTTAACGTCCGCAAAGTAATCTGATTATTGTTTTAGTAATGGTTCTCCATTAGTGATCGTTAATATTTTTTGTGATTTTGGCGGTGAATTAAAAAGGTTATCGCAAATACGTAAAGTCCTTCGAGTGAAACGTCCTAGCTATTGCGTTGCCAAATTTTAAATATCGCAAAAGAAGCCCTATACAAAAGTAGATTTCTAACGCGAATGCACATTTAATTTATTTTAAATGAACCGTGTTTCCAATCAACATAATGAAACTTGCATAATCAAACGTCATTTGCAATTCCCTAGCGGCTGTATATTGCGCTACTTGCTTTCGGAAAAGATTTTATATCAATCATCCTTGGCGGAAAAAAAAAAAAAAAAAAAAAAATGATTGCCAAGTTATCTCGCAAATATATTTAATTTTTTCCATAACTGATGGTTTTTAATAATGTATATTAAGGGAAAAATCAATAATATGAAACAATATTCGTATAATATATACTATTACAAAATCTGGTGTGAAACAACCACACGACTTCCATTACCCACTATTAAACGTATTATATACATTTCTTGGAGATATTAAGTACATGCATTTTTTTTTTTTTAGATTTTCCAGTAAGAGAAACTTGATACACGTATAAAGACACCTACAACAAAGTTTACATAGTGAGTTAAAAAATAAGGGGAAAACATAGATAGTTATTTTTTTAAACACGAATTACCGAGATCTAAAACTGAACTTCCTAATCAGGATGACCGTTAGTATTCCTGTAATATGCACGTAATACTTGAGAAAGGTTATCTAAATTGAATTAATGAAACAATTTTCAAGAAAATCGTTAGAGCCGTTTTTGAGATACCAACTTTTACCAAAACTTGGCATACTCAATTATTGACCGGAAAACAATAATTACATAAAAAAGGATATTTAGTATTAAGTTAACATGGCGAGTTTGAAAAAAATTCGTGCAGCCGTTTTTAAAGGAAGGCACTTATGAGATCTGAAATTGAGCTGTTTATAGAGGACGCCTATCAATTTTCCTGAACTAACCAATTATATCATTCGAAAGGACATCTAATATATTGTTTATATAGCAACTTTGAAGAAAATCGTTAGGGCTGTTTATGAGGTACGGGCTTACGGTCCCATTTCCGGTTTTCGATGACCCAGTTCCGGTTTTTCAATTTTCACCAAAATTTGGAAAATTCATCTGTACATCAGACCTGAATCAATTGTGAAGATTTGTAGTTCTATCTTTATTAATTTTGGAGATATGACACCCGAAAAATTTCACACATTCGTACACACACACACACACACTGACCCATTGCCAAAAACTACATTTTTGGACTCAGGAGGCCTTAAAACATATAAATCAGGTGAAAATCTATATCAAACTTTTGGACCGAATACAATACTTCCACTACCTACGGTAGTACGGTAATTGAAGTAAAAACATAGATCTCGTATTTAATACGAAAATATACAGATTTTCGTATTACGTTTTCGATCTCGAAATACAAAAATCGCCAAGGACGACCGATATAAAATCTATGCTTTGTTTTCAATTAAAATATTGAAAATTTGAATTAAAAATGTATTTTACCAAAATTTATTATAGCCTCTAGCACTTAGAGACAGTGTAACTTTTGATTAGTATAAAAAAAGAAAGAAATAGAAATCGTCTTTTTAGTTCTAGCGATCGTTCTCTACATATACATATAAACCTTTCCTCTTTGTATATTAGTATAGAGCATAGATAGATTAAATAGGTTTCTAATCAACATAATGTAACTCAAATAATTAAATGCTATTTGCATTGCAGTAATGGTTGTATGCGCTATGTATATTGAGCTACTTGTCCTAACTGTTAGTTGCTAAAAAAAATCGTCAAATAAATTTAAACTTCTCAATTATTCTTTTAACAAATGCATAATGAAATGCAGACGATATTTTTTTAATTCACTTTTTATATTATTATTCGCGAGAAAATATATTTTATTATATGTCGAAAAATGAATTAACCCGTAAATTTTTTGGGCAACAATTATAAAATAAATAATTTAATAAAAGTTTAGAAGTAACGCTTAGATCATTACATTATATCATATCATATCAAATTATATTATTAGAAAAATAAATACTTTAAATTTATAATGACGTCAGATTTAACGTGTAAGTTTAACATTTTGCAAAGCTTTATATGAATTTCAATTTAATCCGCGTGCAAATATATTTTTTTCTTTTCATGTCAAGATATTTTGAAAACAAAATCAACATGTAAAAGTTTCTTTTATGTTGGCAACGGCTAATTTTTTTAATATTTCATTATTTCCATTTCTATTACGGCTTCTATGGGGATTTTAATTAAAATGCTCAGATTTTAAACTAAAATTTATTTTATCAAAATTAAATATAGCCTATAACAATATGGCATGCTGTAGCTTTCGGTCAGTGAAAGAAGTTTTTAAATCGGTTCAGTAGTTTCAGAGATTACCCTCCACAAACATACAATTTTTTGCGCTTTATATAATGATATAGATATAGATGACATCTGTCTAGACCATTTTTTATCACAGAAAAGTATAACCCTAAATTTCGAAAGAATATCAATTTCACCCTACGACGGCATCTTAAAAAGTGTAGTTTTTCAGGATTTATATATGTATTTATTTTAATCAAAAATCAATAACTTTGTTCGAAATCATCACAGACGTATGGTTTAACCACTCGTTTTAAAGGCATTATTTTGAAAAATACTCATTTAAAAAATTAACTTCCCGTGTACGATATGTACAAATTTTACCAAATTGATTATTACTATTACAAATATATGTATATTTAATTCACAATTATTGGTTAAAAAAAATCATCATTGTGATGAACCTATATATGAATTTTTGTCCTATGTTACCATGTTGAGAATTACAGCATGACAGCGCTACCTGTTGAGCGATATGCACCAAAAGTTAACAAATACCAATTTATGTCAAGATGCAACTAAATATAATATTTTATAAAATTCTGTGCATTAGTCCTTGATGTTTAGCCGCCACAACATTTTTGTCACATACACCGACAGACATTTTATAAAAATGTCAAATAACATTCTGAACCTTTAAAAATGCAAATCGGAAGTTCGAAATTTTTAGGAATCCAATATTTTCATACTTTTTTCTTATAATTATAAAACAATGTTTCAAAAAAAAAAAAAAAAGTCTCGTGTGAGAATAAATTACTACTAATAATAATCAATATGTTAGTATATAGTAAGATGGGAAAAGTCACTTCTTCTATGATAATAACTTGATTTTTTTTTTTTTTCGATGTTTTAAATAATGAATATTTTCCTATACTGACAGAGCAGTAAGTTCTAGATATTTTATGGTTGTCTACATAAATTTTGCACCCCGCGGGTTTGCAATCATAAACTGCTTTAGATAGGAAAAATTGCAGCTGTTCTACCCAAAAAGCATACAGAATTAAGAAATAAAACACACCTGGTTTACGGAAAAGCATTTATTTTACAACTGTTGCACAAATATATTGTTTATATTACGAGGTAACACGTGTATAAAATAAACTAGACATAATCTGAACTTCAAAAGATTAAGAGATACGTGTACCTAATTTATGTAATCGAATATATTTATTCGTGATCTCTTAAAAATAAAGCTTTTAATATGCCTATGCGCAAAATTAGTTGTATATATATATATTTTTAATAGGTATTGGTGGATACAGTAATTTCAGAGAAAGTCACAGAGAAAATATTGTGTGCACCTTTAACTTAAAAAACAAAGTTTAATTATTTTACTCACTTAAGATTTAAAGGTTGTTGAAAATATTGTTAAAATTTTTAAAAATTAATCAAAAGATTTCAATTATCTTAATAGTTTGAAAATTTTAATTTGTGAGATTTTCCTAATACTTTTATCTTAATAGTTTTACTTTACAAATTTTACTTGCTTGATTTCACCATTAATATCCATACATTACCTTATCTAAACCAGTTTTGACATTCGGATTTAATTGCATTTAAAATTTTATATAAAACTAAATGGAAATCTTATATTAGTTTAATTTATAAAGTTTGATTTAAATTAGTAAAATAATAATGATAATAATAATAATAAATAAATAAATAAAAGGAAACAAATAGATAAGTAAATTATATATATATATATATATATATACAAATGGATTGCGGGGTATCATCAAAAACAATCGAACCTCTATTACAAACAAACCTTATTACCCTAATGATATTATAAAAATATTAAAGCAAAAACGATATAAGTTGAATTATGTATCACAAAAATTAGGATTAAATAGATACAAGTAATATTTATTAGTAATAAATGATACTAAAAATCAAAATTAAGCATAACAATTGTTACAAAATATCCAAGTCTCTATTTTTAAATGAATTTTTAGCAAATACTATTGCAGTAAAATGCATCGAAAAAACTGGGGGTTTGAAAAATAATGAATAAAACCCTTTGTAACCAAACAGTATAAATGGAAAAACCCGCAATAGTTGTTTCGGGTCGAAATGATAGCACAACTCTTAATTTGTGGGAGAAAATAGGGGCGTGTGCAGCACGAAAGTTGCAATGTATTATACAAAATCGACCCCAAATGCTTTGCACAAAATAAATGAATTTTTAAGAAATATTAGTGTCACATAGACTTAAAAAAAATACAATCTAAATTTATAAAATAAAATTTATACATAAATAGTACAGATGCAAAAATTTTTGCGATATCTTTACGTTTCAGCCATCGCCGAAGCCAAAAATTTCTTTGGGATATGAATCTAATTTATTTTTTCAGTTATTTGATTTTTATAAAATATCAATGTATTTTTGCGTTTCACATTACATTAGAAAAAATTTGATACTTTCAGCTTATCATGCTAATAAATACAAAGAATGACTTATAAAATTAATATATACAACTCATATTTTAATTCATATTTATCCAAATTCCTCTCTTCTGAAAAACGTAATTTATATTGGTATTTTCCTAGCGGAGAATGGTTACAATATCTATAAAAACACAAAAGTAAAAATGACCGTTAATAATAATAATAATAATAATAATAATAATAATAATAATAAAAGGTGGAAAATGTAAAAAATAAAATAAGAATAGTCGTAATCGAATAATAGGCGGAATATAAAGATGATTTAGAAATTTCTTTATCGCATATATTTCGACGGTGCTCAGTTATTCTATAGTTCAAACGTCTGGGGTAAAGAATAATTTTACAAAGGGTAATATTATACAATTTAATAGTTCTTCTTACCATCTGGATTTACATTAAAAAAAAAAAAAAAAAAAAAAAAAAAAAAACTCCGAAAATTTCATTAATGATCTTTCTTCAACACTTTCATGGCTGATGCGTGGAAATTACACAAGAATCTCCCTTATTACATTTACTTATTTTCATAGATCGTAATAAATAATATTACGTTAAAAAAAAAAAAAAAAAAAAGTTCATACGTATATTGAAAAATTTAATTTCCAGACCATTACACTAAATATACTATAGTTAAATAAGTAATATGAATGAATTATGCATCACTGCCAAATTTTAAGCAAACTGAATACAATTATTTTTGAAGAAATTTTTTTCTTTATTTAAAGACTAGGATATATATAATTCTTCAATTAAATAAGACAAAGAAACCTATTTTAGAATAGTAGCATTTAAAATGCGCAAAAATTGGCAATTATGATAAAGTTTCTTTCAGATTCATGAAGTTATCTAATAAAAATATGAGTAGATGAAGCAATTAGTAAAAAAATTCAAAATATATAAGCAATTTATATCCTAAAATAAGATAATAATTCATTAAATTTAAATAATAAAGAAAATAGCTCCCTCTCCTTTTCTCTCTCTCACTCTATATATATATATATATATATATATATATATATTAGTAATTAACAACAAGTCTTCACAGGCAATTTTAATTTGATGAAATTTTATTCTTATTGGTATATGTGGTTTCAAGGGTCTTAAATCTTCTGTTGCTCGGCTTTTACTAAGTTTAAAAAAATATTAATATGTATATTACTTATTTAACTATAGTATATTTAGTGTAATAGTCTGGAAATAAAAATTTTCAAAAATTTTCAATATACGTATGAACATTTTTTATATAAAGTAATATTATTTATTACGATCTATGAAAATAAGTATAATCCTTTTGATAGTAAAAGAAAAGAATGATGAGAACGAAGAATAGTCAGTCAATTAATTCACCAAAGAAACACACACAAGCCAAACAAAGTAACTAGATATCTTAAATTGATATAATTTTAAAGTTTAGTAATAGTACTTATACTTTAATTTATTGGACTTCAATACCTGTTGAAAAATAATTTAGGAACGTGTAATTAGATTCTGAAGAGAAGAAGGCTGACTCTTGGATAGTATTTTAAGGGGAAAATAAGAGTACTATGTAGGGAAATGAACCTATTAATTGTGAGATGAGCAAAAGAATTTCGGACCAAAACAAAACAAGACTGAATATATATAGTCGGCAGCAAAATTAGCAAAGCATACATCCACACATTTCATATATATATATATATATTTATTTAATTTGATCGCTAATTTTTATCATCAACTTACATTTTTATAAACAGTATGAGACTAAGATTATGACTCGACGAATATTTAATTAACAAAACAGTATTAAGTGCCCATCTTTTAAGTAGGAATTATTGCTACTGCTTCAATAATTTTGCTGCCGACTGTATATATATATATAATTAAATAGGAAAATATATCAAAAGGTTAAAAAACTAAAAATTAATAAAATAAGCAGTATTAAAACAGAATTTACACACTGAATGTGCAATAGCAGCTGTCGACAGTCGAAATTTTTCCTCTCATTCTTCCACCATGACGAGCTGAGACATTTTAAAGGTATAAACAATTGTGTAGGCAACGTTTCATATTATTTAAAGACACGCATTAAAACCAATTTCAATTGAATACAATAACTTAACAACGCTCTCTTAAACACTATTAATAATAATTTTACTTTTTAAAAATACAATTACACTGTTATTAATTTAAACTTATGTTACGTATCAATTGCATTAACCCCCATTTTAAAATTTAAACAGTTCATTAAACCCATTAATATTGCATAGTAGAGTTAATAATCAATATTAAAATTGTTATAATATATTTCAATTGAAATAAATTTCCTGAATGAAATACATTGGATCAAAAATTGCATTGTATATTGAAATGCAGTGATTCTATGTGTATGTGTGTGTGTGCGTGTATGTATGTACGCATACACAAAGAAAAAATACCTATCTTAATTGCCTTACGATTATTCAATAACCTAAAAAAAAGCGTAATGTCGCTGTCAAAAGAAAATGCATGAAAAAGAAGAAAGCTCACGTAACTGTTCCCCAACTTTACTTGGCAAACACACGTTGCCAAAAGGATAAATAAAAAAAAAAAAATCTTCGAGGGCCAACAAACGAGAAATATCACAAAGGCGGCTTCGTATTACGTGGAAAAAGACCACAAAGACCGCCGCATATATTAAAGACTGTGGCGTGTGGATGCTAGAAGACATGTGTTCGTTAGGGCGTATTGAAATTCTGATTGTGGGTGCTATAGAATTTCGAAAAATGACAATAGGAGGGGGTAAGCATGGGAATACTTCAAAATTTTTGATATTCAGAAAAAGGGAATACAGAGCAAGTGAAATATTCCAAAGGAACAGTTCGACATCGGAGGCGACACTGGGTTGAGCAAGAAATCAGATACGAGAAGAGTGCTTTCCGGAGAGAGAAAAAAAAATCTTGCTTTGACTGAGTGGTAATATTTTTTCCAGAAGTACAATGAAATTTTTTTATCTCTTACATAATCACTGAATGCAACTTAAAAGATCTTTTTCTTCTTTTCCATCTTTTTAAACCTACATTTCCTGCTACTGGTCTGACTGAATTACGTAGACGAGTTACTGCAATTTCTTGCGCAGAATCCACAGGTCAGATAAATCAGTATCACACCAGAATTTTTATAAAATAAGAAATGCTACATTCCTACAAACAATAATTTCGAACAGGTATAACTTCGTCTGCAAATTAAAGTTTCTGGTGTGAAACGGATTATCAGACTTGCTGATATACGCGAAAAACTGAAAAAAAATTTTTTTTCGTTAATCTAACAGGCTTTTTAAAAATAATATATATATAAACCTGGTGCACCTTCAAATTACTTAAACTTACTTCAAATTACATTTAAAAATCAAGTCTACTAGTCGGAAATAGTGATAAAAGTATTTAGCTAAAATTAGAAGAGTTGGCAACCATGTCTTAAAAAAATTATTTTTTCCTTCTTACAAAATAACCCCCCCCCCCCCCCCCCCAAAAAAAAAAAAAAAAAAAAAAAAAAAAAGAGTCACAATTTAATAATACCAAGTTCTTACACTGTAAAAAAATAGCTATAATTTATAAAAATTAGATTTATGGTGTATATTTTTATTGATATGTATACTAGTGTATTTATCCTTTTTTTTTTTTTTTTTTTTTTTTTTTTGATAAAGTTTCATAAGTGTAGTAGATATAGTCATTATTCCAAATTTTATTTCTCACTCTTTATTCTAACAACAATATTTTAGATTCTTTAATCAATTAAAAAAAAAAAAAAGTGCTGTATGACAAAAGCAATTTTTGCGATTGATGATTTAAAAATGACTGAGCAATATCGATATATAGAATAAAACCCGATAAAAGCGGAAAGGAAAATTGCTTTAGCAGGTGTATCAAAAGAAGTTTTTTACATTTAATAACAGGACAGAAGATCTTTGAGTGCGAAAATAATAGTTTAAAGGCACAGAAATGAATTCAGCACGTTTATATTATAGGATGGAGTGTAACATTACCTTATTTATCTTGCTTTTGGATTCAATTGCTCAGTAATATACCATACATTTACAAGAACCTTATCTTTGTAAATCAATCACGAAAATACGATATACTCTCCATAATAACACCTTTAGAATTTGTCTTATTAATTTAATATTTATTAAGTATCTTATGAGATTTTTTTTTTTTTTTTTAAGGTCAGATGAAACCATTATTTATGTTCAAATGGTGAGCAAAGAGATTAAATCTATGAATTTTTCTAAGAAAAGATAGTAATTGTTTTTACTCGAAAAAAAAACAATTGTTTTTAAGAAAAGAGCTATACATAGTTTAGATAAATACGAATGATACAAGAATCGTTAAAAATCTTCAGGGGTAATTTTTCTTCCGAATTCAAATTTCCTCAAAATTTACCTTATATTCTTAATTAAGATACAATTATTTTCGACAATTTTGATTTGCCAGTATTTACTACCCTTTTTATTTTATTCTCATGCTTAATTATATTTCTTCCCTTATTTATTTGATTTTGATTTTTAGTTTTTATCATTATTTGTCTATGAATGTATTCGGGTTTACTGTTTATCATTTTTTGTTTTTTCTACTTTTTTAATTTTAATTTATTATTCATCATAATTTAATTTATTGTTTTAATAATTTTGGAATTTTTTGCTGTTGTTTGTCCGATTTCTCTTCCCATTGGTTGTCCTTGTCTCCTTCCTATTGGTTATTTTCCTCTTTTCTCGTACTTTCTCTTACTTTCCCATTTCCTTTCACTCTGCCGTATACTTTTTCTTGACATAGCTAATGTATCATGTTTTTATATGTTCCTGATGAAGAACGATGTAGTTTTTCGAAGCGCGTTGTAGGGAAATGTGTCATAATGTTTTCAAGAATTGGTAAATGTTTCCATGTATTGTTCACTGCTCCAGCTGTTGCAATTAAGAATGTTTCTAGTTATATTTAAATAAATAAATAAAATAAGAATACAATAACCGAAAGCAACTTTTCCTTTTACTTTTAATAAAAAAAAATTTCTTGTCAAAAAATTAGTATGTAGAATTCTCTAGAAATATAATCCCCCTTGGCATGAAAATACCGAAAACTTCCAAATGCCGATTAATTTATTATTATTATTATTATTATTATTATTATTACTATAAGAATATGAGCATGAGCAAATTTCCCAAATGTCATTAATAGCTAATGCATTTATAATTTACAGGATTAACATAAGCTAATTAAAAATAAGATCTGAGACTATCTCTAAAGATAAAATGAGAGAATAGCCCTAAATTAGCTCTAAATATTAAATTTCATTTTGAATTCAATTTTGAATGTAAAATATTTTGAGTTCTCAGACCAGATTTTTGTATCTTTCATATTTCAAAAGATTCAGTGCTGTAGTTGATGATTTAAAGAAATTTCTACGTACAAACGAAAAAATGTACCATTTAATAATTTTGAATCAAATATATGAATTTAAAACTGTCAGCAATCTTTACTTAGACAGTTTTATTTTATAAATTACCGTAATATGAAAGTATGCATTTATTTATAAAATAAATATTTAATTAAAAAAAAGTTGCATCACCATAATAGAATACTGCTTTATGTATTACAATTAAAAAAACTCAACTAAACAGATGCGTCTAAGGATTTATAAATCTAGGTTAATTAAAAACATGATAGCTGTAATTCAAATAGGAAATTCAATATAAATCAATGAAGAATTCTTTCGGTTCTTTGAAATGTAATGAAATCGGAATCACAGTCTTGCATTTAAACCTAGATTCTGAATGACAATCTTCAACAGCTTAATAAGAATTTCATCATTACGAAAAAAAATTAATTAATTGCAAACATTTGTGGGTGCAGGTTTCTATTTTCGTTTTCTAAAATTAGGCTACAGAGTTTCAATTAACACAAAGCATCTTAAATATGATTAGCCTGAAATTTTTTCTTTGCAAGCACTGCTCCCTAAGGCGTGCTATAGCAGTTTAAGTAAAATTTTAAGTATTGGTGTTGGATGCAAAGCAGACTTCCTTATATTTTATTAACTGGTTGTTTTAAAAGATAAGCCAGAAAAATAGTGCATAGCTTCATGTATGTTTCAATAACAAGTATTACTTTTAAAGCTTACCATTTTGTTATAGTTATAAGAATTTTTCAGTAATACATAAGTAACAATATTTAAGTAAATGAGAACAATTAATTTTGAAAAGATGAGTCTAAATTCTTCTTCTTTTTTTCTTTATCTCTAGATGAAATGCTATTAATTTTACAAGAGCAATTAGCATCTGGACACTTGAAGGAAGCAAATTTACAATATTAATATTAATATATATCTAACAAAATTTCTGTCTCACACACACATATATGTATATGTGTGTGAAAGAGAAAGAGTTTAAAAGGAAAGAACATCCTTTTGCATTATTATTCTTATATTATTTTTAATCACGACTATATTACCATATTAAACATACAAATATTGAAAATAATTAAAAAAAAAAAATAATAATAATAATAAAAAAATATGATGTGAGCAAAGTACCCCATGACTTCCTTATACACCCATAGGAATATCTATATCTATATATTGTTATGAAAGCATTCACATTTTTGTGAGGTAACTGATTCGAAAATAAACTGGCAGGTTCCAGCCTATGAAAATTCCTGAAAACAAGCAAGGAAAGAAAAAAAAACCCCGCTTCTCCAGCCACAAAAATAACGATAATTGGATTATATATACAGCGGGTACAAATATAGTAGTTTTTTCAGGAATGGTGCTCCACGGCTTATTACAGAATCTCTCATTGCCAAATGAACAGCTTGAGTTTAATAAAAACCATTCAAGTATAGATGGCCTACTTTTGTTCTCTTTGGCGAAATTAAGTGACGAAAAACGATATATTCTACCAAAACTATTAACTCTGTTAAAATTTAGAAAAGATTTACTAATTCTGACTATCCTGAAACAGTATTTGCCGCCGAATTTGATCGCTAATCTTGCCAAGCCGATTTTGGTCTTAGCATCGAATTTGGCGTCTTAGCGACCAAATTTGGCGAAAATTTGTAGTTTAAAGTTGCAATCATTTGGGAGCTCTAACTTCAACATGAACAGAGTTTTGGCATTTTGCGGAAACTTTCATTGATTTATTGCGCAGAACCAAATCCTTTGAAAATTCTATAAGTGACTAAAAAGACTATTAAAGAAAAAAAAAGGAAAGGAAAGGAAAAAGAGTGATTATTGGTGACTGTAGATTAAAACTTGCCTATATTTTTACGTGCTACTTTCTATACGGTATTTCTGTAAAAAGGAAAAAAAAAAATTTTTTTTTTTTTTTTTTACTTCCACGAGGGTGGGCGTTGACTCAGCGTCAAATTAGGCATTCAAATGGGGCGAAAACTGGCAGTTAAGGATTACCGAAGTTTGGGAACTGTAACTTCCATACGAGTCGAGTTCTAGAACTTTTTGTAATGATTCATTAGTTTCTAGTACTAAGGAATCATTACTTCGAATGCAGAAACTAATAAATCATTACCTCGAAAATTCTATAAACCACTGTGACAATACTCTCGATGATTTTAAATTTCATGCAGACTTCAAATATTTTGGTTTTTCCTAAATTAGCAAAACTTTTGCTCTGTAGTAATTAACAGTGCTTATATATATATACAAAAATACCTTACATAATGTCCTTAGTTTCTTTTACCTGCACAATACGTATTTCGAGTGCTTCGCACTCATCATCAGGTGCTAAGTGATCTCTTCATCTGTCTCTACTGTTGATTTTTGTCGGTTCGTTTGTCTTCTTCCCTTCACTTCAGTTATATTTAGGATTGATTGCCATTCTTTCGGTATTGTCGAGTTTTCTCTTTCGTTAATTGCGTAGGGGTTAGTCAGAATTTCGAGGGCCTCCCGTTTTAGGGCATAACTGTGATTAAAAACATTTAAAAGTTAAAATAAGTAGAAAAAACCTACTACAGCAACACTAAAAGGGCACATTTTCCTTTTTTGTTGACAGTTCATGAAGAGCTTATACATCACGCGAAAATACTTCATTGAATTATCAGTTATGCCCTAAAACGAGAGGCCCTCGAAATTCTGATGAACCCCTATGCAATTAACGAAAGAGAACACTCGACAATACCGAAAGAATGGCAACCAATCCTAAATAAAACTGAAGTGAAGGGAAGAAGACAAACGAACGGACAAAAATCAACAGTGGAGACAGATGAAGAGATCACTTAGCACCTGATGATGAGTGCGAAGCACTCGAAATATGTATTGTGCCGGTAAAAGAAACTAAGGACATTATGTAAGGTATTTTTTTGTATATATAATAATTTATCGTCCTTCATGTAAAATAAAGTGATTAAATTAACAGTGCTTATTTTATTTCTGAAGTAAGAGGGACTGTTTCATTGGATTTTTTCCGAGAATATTCATTGATTATTGATTTTTATAGCCCAAAAAATTTTTTATTCAACTGTTTCCTGAATATTCATTAAATAAAATGCATTCGTCGACTAGAACCTGCTTATGCCTTCAAGAATTACTTTCTACACGCAAAAATGTAGATAACTTTCATAACAATATCATTGCGGGCTCTATCTACGTGCTGTAATTAAATTCTGTTCATCGACTAGAACTTGCTTATGTCTTTAAGAATTATTTTCTACACTCAAAAATGCTGACAACTTTCTTAACAATGCCATTACGGGCTCTATCTACAGGCGGAATATTCATTAAGTAAAATCCGTTCTTCGACTAAAACCTACTTATGTCTTTAAGAATTACTTTCTACACGCAAAAATATCAGCAACTTTCATAACAATAACATTACGGGCTCTGTCTACGCGCGGAATATTCATTAAATCCAATGCATTCGTCGATCAGAGCCTGCTTATGTTCTTAAGAACAATTTCTACACGCAAAAATGTCTAAAAGGCAAGTTCACTACGGGCGATATCAACGGGCTGAATATTCATTAAATAAAGTGCATTCGTCGACCTGCTTATGTCTTGAAAAATAACTTTCTACTCACAAAAATATCAACTTTCATAACAATATCATTACGGGCTCTATCTACGTGCTGAATATTCATTAAATAAAATGCATTCGTCGATTAGAACCTGCTTATTTCTTCAAGAGTAACTTAACTCCACGCAAAAAGTCGACAACTTTCATAAAGATAACATTTACAGGCTCTATCATTAGCTTGTTCTGAAATCTCGGTGATGGTATGCCATACACAATGGCCAAAACCTTTGTATTTTTGGTCATTATAAATATGATTTTCATAAATATCTCCAAAACGGAAGGTCGCAGTAATACAAAAATGTAAGGTACACAACTAGATGTCATAGCAAACCTATATACCAATTTACAACATTCTACGTTCAATCGTTTTTAAGTTATGCGAGATACACACACACACATACTTACATACAGACGTCCCGAACAATCGTGTAAAAACGTAGATATATCTAAGGTATACAACTAGACATCATGACAGACACGAATATAAATTTGCAACATTCTACGATTATTTGTTTGGGAGCTATGCGAAATTCATTTCACAAATCGGGATTACTGTACTTCCTTTTACTTTGCATAAGGAAGTAAAAAATCAGAACAAAAACTGAATATATATATATATATATTCAATTTTTGCGACCGTTGATCGCAGAGAAATACTTCAATTTATAAAAAGATTAAAAAACTAAAATCATTTATGCTATGGCATTTTTAAATTTAAAAAAATCAATTGTGTAAAAATTACAAAAAGTAACTCTTTATACAGTCAAAGGTGGTCCCTAAACCCCTAATCCCTTAGGTCATATTTAGTAAGAGTTGACGATCATCCTAATAAAAATAACACGAAAAGTTTCCTTTTCGTACGATAAAAACTTACCTAAATATTTAGTTTAAAATTTGGTATTTTTTCGCATTTTCTCAGACATCATTAAGAGTTTTCATAATGAAGCCCGAGAAAATACATGTATCGTCGCTCTCATCACTAACAGGCGTAACACAAAATTATTAAATTTTCAAGAGAGGCAAAATGCGCTAAGGGAAATATAGAAGATATCGTGTATTGTGATTGTGAATTCATATAATATGGATCATTCGAGACAAATGTCATTATAATTCTCAAAAAGCTGTTAAATAGAAATAAATACCAAACACCAAGTGCACTAAGGAAAAAAGTATAACTGTAATACAAACCATAAATCCCTTATAATTTGGCAACTAATATGAATTACGTTATGCCAGTTCGATAGGTCACAGATACCGCCTTTAACCTTTCAAAAAACGGCTTCACTCAAAATCGTGATTTTTTTTAGTTACGCCTCTATATCATGAGAGCGACGATATCGTAGCTTTAAAAATCACGATGAAAAAAGTATGTCGAATTTACATATGAAAACAAAAAATCATAAAAATGCATAAATAGGGCATTTGATTGGTTAAATAACAATAATAATAATAAGAGTAATAACAATCTGCAATTTCTGTAAGACCTGCGTTATTACTTTTTTTTTTCTTTTCTTTCTTTTAACATACCTTTCTACAGATTTATCTATACCATATCATAACGACAAATTAATCTCGAAACAATGATAAGAATTCAGTTATCACACTTTTACATTATACAAGGCTTTGCTGAGTCAATAAAATAAGATCTAATCACTTTACATCTTAAATATGCTCAACATACACATATAACATAAAATAAGAAAAAAAAAAGAATTATTAATTACACCTAAGAGTGAAAAATGCAGGACTTGACTGAAATACCCTCTTTAACGTGCTCAGATAGTCCAAATATTTTTTCAGATAATGATCGCCTCAAAGTTAGTTATAAAGCTTACGTGGTGTTTAAGTAACCTTCCTCCAAACCCCCTGTATTTTTGAAAAAGAAAAATGAGTTCGCGCAAAAAATCTAAAGTTCTGGATCTCATAAAAGATTATTAAGTAGTGAGTGCACTGAAAATAACAGTTGCTTCTCTCGCACAACATATATGTATATATATATAAGAAAATAAATAAAACATCAAAAGAATAAGTTATTATCCTCAACATTGTATTTCTTTAAAGCTGAGAATTATTCACATCCTTAATCCATACACTATAAAATAATTGCTTTACTTGTCTTTTGTATAAAAAATGGTTTCCTACTTTTTAAGAAGATTAGGTTGAAGAGTAAATATTAAAAAAAAAAAAGCTGACATAAAGACAGTTGATACCTTGTTAACAAAATTTTTGTCAGGCAATTTATTACATGGCTTCAATGTAATTAAGATGTTTTTCTTTTTCGCTTTTCCTCATTTTTCAATTATATTACTTTTAGCGTTTTTGGAAAAATTTAGATTTTTTTTTGTTTAATCATAGAGAAACGAACTCTAATTGTTCTATTGGTATTTGTTTATTCCACTGAAAAGCTATGATTAAATATTTCTGTACACTGTTAAAAATTTTTGTAAATTTAATGTAAATATTTATCCAGAGTCTCTGTAAATTTACAGTAATTCTTAGTTAAAAGTGAATAATCTACATTCTCAACCTTTATTATGTATTTATACCTAATTTTATTATTTAATTTTTTAATTAAAATTAAAAATGACTTTTTCTACTTTCGAAAAAGTATTCTAAGTCCGAAATATGTTCACACCAATAATTAATTAAATTAATATTAGTTATTAAAGCGAGTGTATATAAAATCTTTTTGTAAAAAAATAGACCGACTCCAAAAAGCAACTACTATTTAAACAATTAAAAAATAAATAAATAAATAAAAAATAAAAAAAATGGTTTGAAATGAAACTGAGAATTGCGCCTAAAAGTATAAAATAATTTCTTTCGCCAAACAGCCTATAACACTACAATTAATCATAACTTTTGAAGTCGGCGCAAAATTAAATAAAATAAAATTAGTTTTTAAAGGTTTGCTTTTAGATCGATAGCAACAAATGATGTTGTCTCGAATGATCCATTTTCATGTTTCCTTTATTATTTTATCACTGTATACAATTGGTCCATTAGTAGCATCTACATAGAACAGTGAACATTTTTTACAATGCGGTATTCATGTTTCTACGAAGTAAGATGCTTTGTAAATTTGGTATAACATTGATAACTATCATCCTTGGTGGCTTTTGGATTTGGCGATCAAAACGTAGTGCAAAAATGTACACGCAAGATGTGTATTTTCATAATATATATTGTACGATGTATTGTTTCATATTCTTGATTACTCTCTTAATATACCTTATCAAAATAATCATATCCCAAAGAAATTAAATATGTTTGCCAGATAACTTTGCGATTTTTCTTTCACCAAGGACGTCAGATACCAGCATCTTCGCCAACTTTTACTGTTTACGAAATCTTATTTGTTTTCTTGAATCAAAGTAGTTTTCGGCTGCGTTTTGCAGGTGACAATGTGACATGTGTATATTGAATAGTATTTGATTTTTGTATTTAATAAAGTTATCAATTTTTATTTAAATTTGCGCCGACTTCAAAAGTTATGATTAATTGTAGTGTTATAGGCTGTTTGGCGAAAGAAATTATTTTATACTTTTAGGCGCAATTCTCAGTTTCATTTCAAACCATTTTTTTTATTTTTTATTTATTTATTTATTTTTTAATTGTTTGAATAGTAGTTGCTTTTTGGAGTCGGTTCTATTTTTTTACAAAAATATTTTATTTTTCTCTTTTCAGTGAAAACTTGCTCATGTAGCAGAACATCAGAAGACGTTCGACGGCAGATTCAGAAATCACAACTTCCAAGAAAAGTGACATAACTCAAAAAATGGTTTATGTCACTGAAAAATACATGAAATGCAACCAATGTGAACAAAAAAGTTACATCTCCATCTAGAAAGTTATACACTCGAGAGAGAGTTGTGCCAGTTTTATTCTAGTCAAGTTATTTTTAAGTTGATTTTTCTCAAATGCTGCATTTTTAAGTTGTGTCACTTTTCTTGCATTTATCGGATATGAGCAAAAAACTATCTATGAAGGAACATACGTTAAGTTAAAAAGTCTTTAGAAACGTAAAGAACGGATACGCTGTATATTCGTAACCAAAAATTCTGTTAGCCATATGTATTGAACTTTACAGTAAATACGTGTAACCCGCTGCGCTTTAAATTGCGCAGTGTAAAGTTCAAACAAAGAGCAAAATATGCACTGCAGCTGGCGGACAGAAGTTTCAACATCGATACTTACATACTGCTTTTACCAGTGCAGCTGCATGCGTTCAGCAGTTAGAGTGAGAACAGACTTTTGTGAGTATCCTGTAATTTCTTTATATCCTAATGAAATCATAATGAAACCTATTTCAGGCCAAGATCATTACGACAACAAAAAGTATTAAAATTAAATCATCTCTTACGAAGTTAAAAGCTAACAAATTTCAACAACAACAACAATGAGAAACATGGTTTGTTTTGAGAACCTCTTACTTTATGAAGTCGGTTTAAAACGTCTATGCGTTAATCGATGCAACCGCTTACAATAATTATGCTTTGAATTTTACATAGCATAAATGTCACCCAGTAAGCTACAACATATTCAATGTCGTTCAAGTGAGCACAAAATAGGAAATTGTGAACAAACAAATGCACATTTCAAGCGTTCTGTTTTTAGCATTAATGTCTAAACTATCTTTTCGTACTAAATCGATGATGCTCTGCAATTTTATAATTCACTTTTTTCCCCGGTCTTGAGCTGTTTCCGAGATAGGAACGCTAACTCCACTGTTTTCCACCAGCTGACGCTGTAGGTGGTTGAATGGCGTAGCACATGTCAACTTTACTATACCGACATACCACTTTTATGACTATAGCTGCAGCTGTTCAGCAGTTAAAAGAATCAGGACTGACTTTTTTGGATACCCTGTATTTTCGTTTGAACGTAAAGATATTAATCGTAAAGATATTACAATGGGACCTATTTCAGACCAAGACCTTTACAATAAAACAAAACGTATCAAAATCGGATCATCCGTTCAGAAGTTATGAGCTAACAAACAAAAACAAAAACAAAAAAAAACATGCGCTTTGAATTGAGATCCTTCTCCTTTTTGAAGTCGGTTAATTAGAGCATCTCTTACGAAGTTATAAGCTTACAAACACCAACAACATATAGCTCGAATTAAGAACACCCTCCTTTCTGAAGTTGGTTGAAAACGACTTTGCGCTAATCGATGTGACCGCTTACAATAACAGTACTTTGAACCACAGAGTATACGTGTCATCCGCTACGCTGCAAAGTGTGCAACGTAGTTCAAGTGTGCACAGTGTAGGAAATTGCGAAGAAATAACTGCACTTTTTAAGCGTTCTATTTTTAGCAATAATGTCTAAAACTGTCTTTTTGTAGTAAATCAATGATGCTCTATAACTTCGTAATTAACTTTTCTCCCATCTTGAACCGTTTTAGAGATAGGAGCGCTAATCACGCTGCTTTTTACCAGATGGTGTTTTATTTTCTTTAGATTGTAAAGATATTACAATGGGACCTATTTCAGACCAAGATCTTTACAACAAAACAAAAAGTATCAAGTAACCGTATTTTGAACTATATAGCGCATGTCTCACCAGCTACGCTACAACGTGTGCAATGTAGTTCAAGTGTACATAGTGTAAGAAATTGCGAACAAACAAATGCACGTTTTTAGCATTGTATTTTTAGCATCAATGTCTAAACTATCTTTTCGTACTAAATCGATGATGCTCTGCAATTGTATAATTCACTTTTCCCCCTGTTTTGAACCGTTTCCGAGATAGGAACGCTAACATGAATATCTAAAGTACTAAATCGATGATACTCTTCAACTATGTATTTTACTTTTTTCTCTAGAACCGTTTTCAAGATAGGAACACTAACTCCGCTATTTTAAAACAGGTGGCGCTGCAAGCGGTTTAACCTTTTACTTCATGGCCACTTTGCTATACTTACATACCATTTTTATCACTTTAGCTGCAGCCGTTTAGCAGTTAAAAGAGTTGGGACTGATTTTTTTGGGCACCCTGTATTTTCTTTAGATCGTAAAGATATTACAATGGGACCTATTTCAGACCAAGACCTTTTCAACAAAACATAAAGTATCAAAATCGGAGCATCCGTTCAGAAGATATGAGCTAACAAACATAAAAAAAAAAAAAACAAAAAAAACATACGGTTTGAATTGAGAACCTTCCTTCTTTTTTTCAAGTCGGTTAAAAATAAGTTTTTTAACATCTCCGCTTATTTTTCTCTGGAATTTTACGTAAGACTTAATAATACATTACACAGAGTTTTCTGTTGAAATTTTTAACAGCGTATTTTCATTAAATTATCAAGTAACCAATGAATATATCAATCCAATCGCAATTCATTAATTAATATAAATAATAATACTTTAATGAATGCATTGGTAACAGCCTCTCCCTAGTATGTTGACTGTATCAAAAGCAAATTTACCAATAGCTACGTCGATTTAAAATCCCAGAAATGTGAATTGATTTCTGCCGTCCATAATGAAAAAAATGTACCTAAAAAAATATTTACAGCTGTTTTAATTTATGAAAAAGAGGGAATACTTAATAAAATTATGGTTTTCGGGGGAAAAGGCTAATGTTCCCGATGAACACGTGAAACGTAAAAGATAAAGGTGTGTAATATAAAGTTAATTAATTTGAGGAATTAGGGGTGAATTGTTTAAAAAATTAGATTAAATTAATTGCAGGACACCACCGATGACGTTGTATATAAATTAATAAATTAAATTAAATATAATTTTGTAAGTAACAGCAAATGTTTAAGAAATGACGCATTAAAATACAATTTTGAGCAGGTTTTCTTACTAGATTTGAAAACTATCAGCTGCTGTTACTTTACTTTAAGTAATACACTCATGCAGTAATATTGAAATAAAATGTAAAAATCTTGAGTGAATCCATTCGACTTTCCGAGCATCAAGTAATTAACGGCTGTTTAAATAAATTAAAGTAACAGAAAGAGTGGAAATTCTTTTGTGTGTCTCTGTAAACAAATATATATATATATATATATATATATATATACACACACTAAGCGACAAACAAAAAAAAAAAAAAAAAAAAAAAAAAAAAAGGCCGCACTTTGATATTTTCCTTTTCCCTTTTTGCAACCGCCAATTTTATCATTTAAAAAGCAAATTTTCGAACAGATTTTATTGCGTCGCCTTCCACGTACACTTTAGAATTGAGCCCAGTGTTAAAAATAAAATGCAACTGTCAGAAAAATTATAATTTTAGAAAGTATTTCAAAAATGGCAAGTATAAGGCATTTAACGATGCCATAAAAAATATTAATTTTAGAATGAAAGTCAAAAAATATTTTAATACGTGAGAGGGCAAATTAATTAAATGTTAACGAAATATTCCTGAGATGATTTTTAGGAAGACATACAATTTTTTGACTGTCTAAACGGAAAATGTGTCTTTAGGCGGCCATGTTGTCCATCCAAGCGAGTTGATGGCAAGTTAAAAAACAGAAATTTAAAAAAAAATATTTGTACATGCTCATAACTTAGAAAAGTTTAAAAAAAAGTTCATAGCAAAATAATTTCTTCAAAAACAGTGCGGAAACAATTAAACAAAGTAAGTTAAAAACCAGAAAAAAAAAAAAAAAAAAGCCATTACTAAGGAAAAGAATTAAAAAAACAAGACTTCAGTTGACAAAAAGAAAATTATCTGTTAATTATTAGGCCGAACTGGTTTTCTCTGATGAGTCAATTTTATTTTATTTCGGGCTGATAAAAAAAAAAAACTAGTAAGATGATAAAAATGTGACTGAATTATTGAAAATTGCATTCATAAAACAGTGACACATTCTCCGTACATTATGGTTCGGAGGTGCATAAATTTTCAATGAGTCGGGCAAATTTTTATGCTCAAGAGATCAATTAACTCGAAATAAAACGCGGCCATTATAAAAACGGCGCCTGACCTACTATTTTGAAGGTATCTCAGACCTTCCCGCAAACAGAATTTCAAGATATTGATACCATACTAAAGGGCGTCTGTGGTGCGTTTATTCGATTCAAATTGTTAAAACTACCTATCATATCCCATGAGCACCTATAATTCTGTAAGCAAACATATCTTTTTTAACTTTAAATTAAATCCCACAAAAAAATATCGCAGAATTTCTTTTTCATCAGACTTAAAAATAGTCCGAATCTCAGTCCGCTCGAAAATGTTTAGACTATAAAAAAGCGCGGGAAAGGGGCGAAGATTAAAAAATTGCAGCTAACAACTCTGTAAGGACTAGAAAAAACTATTTATGATGTTTGGCACAGAGAAATTTCTGATATTTATATTAAAACACTGCATAATACTATGGCATTGCGCATTAAAGCAGTAATTCCATATAAAGGTGGAATAACTCAATGCAGAATACATATTTTTATTAAAAAATTGCTTAGATCTAACAAATAAATAGTTTTATTTCATGTATTAAAATATAACTTGTTTATATCATACTAGCAAGCTACGCCCGCTTCGCTGGTCCCTATTTTTAAATGAATCACTATAATTACTGAATTCTCAAAATTGCATTAATTTTTATCACATGAAAGAAAAAAAAATCTGGAGTGACTCCACTCGACTTTCCGAACATTGAGTAATTAACAGTTTTGTAGATAAAGTAAAGAAAGAGGAGTTGTTAAACAAACAAAAGAGAGAAAACCATAATAGAGTGTTTGAGTATTTTTCTCCATCTATTACACGATGTTTTATTAAACGCTACTGAACTTTGAGCCCATAGATCATAATGATAAAGAATTTTTCGTTGTGTCCCTGTAAAAACCTATAAATGCTAAATTCACCAAAATGCTTATAGTTAGTGCAACAGTGATTTATAATACTCATATAAATTTTCAGCTCAATTCAATAAGGCGTTTAGATGCTATCGTACTTTTAAAAATTTAGTCCCATAGGCCATAATGATAAAGAATTTTTCTTTGTGTCCCTGTAAAAAAACTGTAAGTGCTAGATTCACCAAAGTCTATACAGTTAGTTCAACTGTGATCTATAACATGTGTACAAATTTTTTGCTCAGATTAATAAGGCGTTTAGACGCTATCACACTTTTAAAAATTTGGCCCCATAGGCATATAATGATAAAGAATTTTTCTTTGTGTCCCTGTAAAAAAACTGTAAGTGCTAGATTCTCCAAAATCTATACAGATTGAGTAACTGTGACCTATAATATGTGTATAAATTTTTTGATCAATTGAATAAGGCGTTTAGATGCTATCGCACTTTTAAGATTTTGCTCCCATAGGCCATAATGATAAAGAATTTTCCTTTGTGTCCCTGTAAAAAAACTATAAGTGCTAGATTCACCAAAATCTATAGGGTTCGTACTATGGTGACTTACAATATGTGTACCAACTTTCAGGTTAATTGAACAAAGCGTTTAGATGCTAGCGTGTTCACTCACAGACATACACACATACACACATACATACACACATACACACACACATACATACATCATCATAAAAATAGTGAAGACGGACTCAGGGGACCTCAAAACGTATAGAAACATCAAAATCTCGAATTCGGATTTTTGACATGATTACAATACTTTCCTCACTATAGTGTTCGGAAAGTAAAAAACAGAAACAAAATCTGATTAGGAAAAATGTCTCACCGGGTTCCCACTGCCTTCGGAAAAAATTCCCAAAATGCTCTAACTCTTATTTCTATTATTTTCACCCTTCGCCCCCCCCCCCCTCCCGTCTATCCTAATAATTTTACAAATTCTAAAATATCCGCAATCGATTTATAAGTATCAAAAACCTCTATGCACCAGTTTTGAACGATCTATCTCTATTTTTATTTTTTTGCCCCTCCGCCCCCTCCCAAATAATTAAAAACCCAATTATACCCAAATAATTAAAAACAAAATTTAAGAAAAATAATGCATGTAATTTTTTCAGCGAAACAGTATAACAATATGAAACTAATAAATTAATAATGCTATATAAAACAATTTATGATTCAACAACATTTTTTTTTTCAAACATTTTCGTTTATGTTCCTTTTTGCAATATAAGATCAGTGGAAAGAACTAAAAAAGCAGAACGATATAAAGACATTTTTCACTTGATTTCATCATTAAATAAAATACTTCAGTTATTCATTAAAATAAAATATACAAACTGAATGTAATAAATGAAAATTAAAATTTTAGACTATTGTGAACGTCTTATTAAAAATACAGGCATTGTTACAGCCAGTGAAAATTTGTAATAAGAAAATTTTTCTCCGAAAATGCAATCTTTCTATAATAAAAAACAACAACATTAGCTGTCTAAGTTATACAAAATTTATAGCTATAATGATTTTTTTCTGTTTGAAATATCAGACAGAAAAGATAACGTATTCAAAAGAATCTTAAACAAGGAAAGACATTCTCATAAAAAGTATTTTTCAACGCCAAAATGAATATGTAATTCCAAAGGGACCTGACATCCCTAGAGCATTTCTTCATAGATTACAAAAAATTGAGGATAAAGCATTTCAATCATCGCAATTCTAAACAAATGACTCAAAATCTTCCCAAAATGTTGCCCTAATCACATAGGAGATGCTGAGAATGTTCTCCCAAATGTTCTAACCTTGTCTCACGACCTTAACAGAAATGAGTATTGGCGGTGAGGAGGGGGAAGGGGGGGAGTTAAGAGAGCCCCAACAGCTACGACCATCACGGTTATGATAAAGAGGGTGCTGTAGAAGAAGAAGCCTATTGTGTGAGATTTTAGGGGGAGATTTTAGAAATTAAATTATATTTCCAATTGTTGGGAAGTCGGAAAATCGTATTGATAACATCTTGTAAAAAAAAAAAAAAAAAAAAAAAAAAAAAGTTTTTTTTTTTTTTTTTTTAAATAATAAAAATAAAAATTTTCAAAATGTATATAAAGTTTTAGGAAATAAATTACCATTATTGTTAAATTTTACATTTTTTTTTTTTTTCTTAATATGCGAGTATATTAGATTTTAAATTGATATCTCTAGATATGAAACTACAAATTGAAAATCGATATTCACTACAAGTGCAACTTTTAATTTAACACATCGTTCAATAAGTTCCGGGTCTAATCCTCAGATAGCGTCGCAAATGAAATATTTTTGTGTGATAAAGTAAACCTAACTTTCAAAATATACACGTTAAAATTTCATGATATTTCGATCGTTTGTTGCCGAGATATCAAAGTTTTAGTGACCCTACTTTTGATTTTTTCAAAATGAGGGACAAAGCTGAATTTCGTTTGTTGTTTAAACATTGTTTTTTGATGAACAAAAGCACTGTTGAAACTGTTAAGTCATTGCTAAATTCCAGCAATATTTTTGCCTATCAATCAATGAATTATCAACTTATGAAATTCAGCTTTGTCCCTCATTTTGAAAACATCAAAAGTAGAGTCATTAAAACTTTGATATCTCGTCAACAAACGATCGAAATATCGTGAAACTTTAACGCGTATCTTTTGAAAGTTTGATTTTCTTTACACACACAGAAATATTTCATTTGCGACGCTATCTGAGGATTAGTCCCGCGACTTATTGAACGATGTGTTAGATACCACATACACCAAAAACAAGAAAATTCACGTTGGAATTATTATTATTATTGTTTATTTAATAACTTTAGCATATATATAAATGTTTAAACTGATATTAATAATGTGTTTTGGAAGAAATGTAAAATTTTGAACAATTTTATACAAGAGATCGAGATGAAAAATAGAGTTACAGATGCACAAAAACTTAAATTTAATATTATTAAAATTATACTTGTGATTTCGATATCACATATTTGCAATATTAAATTTAATAGGCAAGATATGTTTTCAAAAATTATCAAAAGATAGAAATAAAACTTAGAAGAAAAAACAACTTATAAAAAACAATAAATGAACTTTAAGGTTTGTTAACTAAACTAGTTTAAATATATGTATTATGCGAAAAAACGTTGAAGTATATACTTGTATAGTGAACTGACTACTTTATGGTAAGTACTGATATACACTTAAAAAATTAAATAAATAAATAGTTTTGTAATTTGTAACTAATCAGCCTAATAATAAAGCAAATGTTATAAAATAAAAATATTAGTATTTAATTAATTTTTCTAAAGTTAATTTTTAAGATATTAAAAAATGTACGGTTTTTAAAACATTAAAAGTCGTACACCACAAACACTTTATTTGTCTTTTTAAGAATGTTTCATTTTACGTAAGGGAGTAGATATTCTTCGATACTCAAGAAGGCAGGAAGTCGTGCAAAATAACTTTCAGAAGCCGGAAGCTCAAATAAAAAGCTAAGCGTACCAATCTCTTAAAATGTGCCGCCTCAGTGTGATATTTCTTAAAATCTGGACTACAACAGATATGTTTGAAAGGAGCTATAGATTTTTTTTCTTTAATTTATCGATAGGAATAATTTAAAACCACTGTCTAAAGATTAATTATATTTAATTAGATAAATTTAACGAATTTATTATGATCTTATGCTTCAGAATTATCTCACATGATTACGGTGAAAAAAAAAAAAAAAAAAAAAAGAATCTCGTGAACGGTGTAAAGAGATATTTTTGGAGAAACTTTTAGAGATTTAACCCCTACTCCCTCACTCGTTTTTTTTTTTTTTTTTTTTTTTTTTTTTTAATATTTTCAGTACTATTGACTTTTATGGAATTACATGCAATTTAAAATTAATGTTTGTTAAGTTTTTTACACGGATTTCGAAAGCTAAAAAAAATGAAAGCATATCCCCTCTCTCTCTCTCTCTCTCTCTCTCTTTAAATATACAAAATTTAAAAAAAATTATTCAAAATTTTGTGCCTATAAAAGAGAAAAATCTAAACAATATATATATATCAATTTTGAAAAATTTAGCCAGTGTGTCCTGGTTTCCGAAGACCCTACAGAAAAGCGGTGGACAATTTTTTTCAAAAACGAAATCACCGACCCTGTTGAAATTTTGCACACTTCTTCAAAATAGATTGACTAGTGCTTGAACTAAGTGCTTTGGAAAAAAAAAATTGAAATATGAAATATAAATTTTTGGCAGAGTTGTATGCAAAGACAGTACAATTTTCGGTACATATAGACTTGCAAAATTAATTGTAATTAAAAAAAAGGGGGGGATCCTTTATTTAAGTACTAGTCAATTCTACTTTGAAGGAACGTGCGAAATTTTAATAAAATCGGTGCATTAATTTTTGAAATATCGCATCCAGCACTGTTCTAAAGAATCTCTGGAGACCAGGACCTACAGAATGAATTTTCCAAATTTTTCATACCATATTCTACATGAAACTTCCTTTTATACATATAAAAAATACATTTTCATTTTATTTTGTTTAGTGCAGCCTTTAGACGATAAATTGTACTAACCAAAAATTTTACCCTCAGAAGTAATATATTTGAATTATCTTGGATCTCCCTGTACACGAATCATTTGCTTCATCTCGACGAAAAGTTTAGTGTTGTATCCTTATATGATACATATTTGGAAAACTGAGTTTGGACATCTTGCTTTTATTCGTTCTCATGATATATTGATAACATGCACACAAAAACAGAGACGGAAACAGACCAATTGCTACAATCCTGATTTTCTGATTCAGGGGACCACAAATGTGTAAATACAACAAAAACTTAATTTCAAAAATTTGACCCAAACATAAACCATATATGTGGTACATTCTGTACCACATATATGGGGAAGATAAAGCAAATTTCTGGCTTCTCATATTCTGCCACTCAAATTTTTATTTGTGTTTCCACCAAAAATTGCTATTTCTCCCATTTTAATGTCATATGTTTTGAAAAATAAAGATAAAATAACGTTACATGAAAAGTGTTTGTTCCGTATATATAATTTTTTATTATTACAATACTGTTTGAGGGGAAAATTTAAATTATCATTTCTTCGAATCTTGTAAACATCTGCTATGTCATTCAAAAATCATCAAAAGTGTAGTTTTGATATTTCTATTTAAGAAAAGATATTTTTTCTGTCTTAAAGCAAGGCAGGATGAAAAAACAAATAAAAGAAAACGAGGCTGTCTGCTTTCGACGACTTTAAATAAAAAAAAAAAAAAAAAAATCTTATCTTTTCCTGAAACTAAAAAAGACTTTTCCAAGCGTTAACAGCATACGTTACGCTAAAAATCAAATTAGTTTCCAGTTAATATAAATTCATGAACGTCTTAAATAACATTAAAAATTTCGAGGGAAAAAAGCAGTTTCTGTAACAGAAGAGAAAGTTTTCGTGTAACTTATAATCTTAAGAGTTATTGAATGAGAAATCAATTGATTTAGAATACATTATTATATTTCTCTGTATTCTTAATTAATAAAACTACTTTGTGAAGCGACAAAAAGGTTTTATGATAATATAGATTTTTCTTAGCAATTTCAGAACTATTTTAGTAAATAATAATGAGACATTTCTAAATTTTTAGTCGTAATTTTAATAGGAAGGATTGCACGTGTAATGGTTTGATTTAAAATTTAAAAAATGACAATCAAGGTAAAATTTATTTTGTCGTTATTTTAATTTAAATGTTTATTTAAAGTTATTTTAAAACTAACTCTATTTGAAACGCGAGTATTAATAGCAAATTCAAAAAGGTTTACTTTAAAAATAAGATGAAAATAAGCCTTGTTTAAATATGATGATATCTTAAAAAGAAAATAAATAAATAAATAAATAAAAATAAAATCAACGTTCTTAATTATCATTAATGTTATCATTACTGTACAAATAACAATAATGATAATGATAATGATAAGAACAATAAGTAATGATTAATCAAGAAATAAAGAAAAAAATGTTAAATGCTAATTTTTTAATTTATTTTAAATCAGGCACAATAGGGTGTATAGACATCATATTAAAAGTATTGGCATCTTTGTAAAGATAAATGCAATATATAGCTAATGCAAAATTCAAATATATATATATTTTTAATTATCATACATTTTATAGTTACGTAATAAAATATTAACTTAGACGAAATGTGCAGTTGTGATACAATTAGGCTATAATAAGAGTATTCTGTCACCGCTAAAGTCACTGCTATTAATTTTTCAGCCTGCTGCATCCCATCTCTTCTTCTTCTTTTCCTCCGCTACTATCAACATAAAAATCCATCTATCGTCAAATACGAGATAAGCTTCTGGAGAAGGTTTATTTCAACGAGTATATCCGAGCATCTTGCGCTACAAATCTTATGTTAATGATTAGTAAAGAGCATAAAACTAGGTCCAGCTATCAACCAGCTCATTATATACATGAATTTCTAAGAGGAAAACGGCTCTAAATCAATAAGATGTTAGACACAAATGATTTCATACAATGATTTCATTGTAAAATACCAGCATTCCAGCTACGCGAAATGTAAGTGATGATGTAAAAAAGAAATGCGCTCGTATAAAATCTGTTCAAGTGACCACCATTTACACTTGGAAGTATCCAGACATTTTATCTATATTTAGCTCAAAATGAGGATGAATAAGGCTTACATAATAATTATTTTTTGATCCTATATGTGGAACAAAAATGAAGGATATTCTGTGTGATTAAATGTATTAAATAATTTAAGGGTACTTTTTTCGAACAATGTACATTAATATGTTTTGAAATTTAGTATGTAAAATATTTTTGAAATCGGTATATTTTGAATAAAAATTCTTAAAAGCAAATGAAGCCAAGTCGGGAATTTTTAACCTATATAACTCTCACAGTTAATTTATTTAAACCAAATGTGAATATGAAGTCTTATAATGATATAATCGTATACAAATTTTATATATTTGAATTAACTTTAATTAGAAATCATTTTAATAAGACGTTAAAGATTTTGTTTGTTTAATCTCTTGGTTTCTTATATGATACTATTTTGAAAAAATTGAAACACCAATGAATTTTTCTTTAAATAAATTATTTAAAATTTATTTTTAAAAATAATTTTTAAGTAAATTATTTAAATAACTTTTGATAATTTTGAATTACGATAAACCTTTTAATGAGACACATATTTTAATTAATTAATTTAATAGTTAAGTCACCAACCTTTATACCTCGTAACAAATACTGCATTAAAAATATGAATAAGCAAATAAATAAGAAAGAAGAAAAAGAAAAGAACAGGGATATTTCTAACCAAATTTAAGATTACAAACTTAAATTTTTAATATTAATTGCAGATTCTATTTTGAAAATCTTATTAAAAGACTTATTTCAATGTTCATTGATTATTTCTGAAGTATACCAAACGTACTAAACTCAAAATAAACAATAAACTCTTATCTTAAAGAGCAAGAAAATCATATTTTTTTAATAGAAATGTTTTGATTAATCTCACAAAATTCTAATAAACATGATAAATTAATTTCTTTTGAAAATAAAATTGTTCATAAAAAATAAATAAATAAAATGAAATAGTTTAAGTATGTTTCGTATGAATAGTTAATTAAAATTGAGTGATATTTTAGAGTTATAGGGGGAAAAATGGCCAGGAAAGGATTTATTTTATTTATTTTATTTGTATTTTATTTTTAATAAATAAATGTTAGCTCCAATTTGGTCCAAGTGCATATAACAAATTAATAATAATAAAAATAATAGCTTTAACTATTTGACAGTAACCATACAAAGAAAGACTTAATATTGAACGAAATCCTTACGTGTCTTGAGCCAAATAAATTGTTTGAAATATATTCTCATTAAAATTGTAAAAAAAAAAACTGTTGAGAATTGTAGATTTGCAATAACCATAATTTTATAATAATATTTCTTTGAAGAGATAAAAAAACATATGTAAAACACACGTTTAGAAAAAAAGACATAAAATTTTTAATATTTTTCATATAATCTTGAAGGAGTTCTCCACACACTCATATACATTTTGTGTGTGTGCTTACTCTAGAAAATCAAGAATTCAGAAAAGTTTTAAACAATATAATTAGTTACTTAATGACTTCTGAGAAAAGTTAATTAGCGACTTTTTTTTATTTATTGATAATTTACAAAGTCATTAAAAATAACTTATGTAATAGAGATCCTTTATTAGTTAATTCATTAAAAAAAAAAAAAAAAAAAAAAAAAAAACCTTCGTAGTCTGTTTTGTGTAATATAATTCCAATCTAATTCTAAAAACATTTATTACAATTTATATTAATAATGACACTTTTGAGTGTTAGTGTGTCAGAAGCTAATCTGGAGATATTAAATGATAGAAAATGAGGCCAACAAAACATAAAACAAAAGATTTAATTGGCGATAAAAAAAAAAAAAAAAAATGCAGGATAGTCTCTAAGTGCTGGATGATTTACTTTAATCGCTTATGTTTGTAGGAAGCAATTGCGTTTGATGACAACGATATTAAGTCTGAAAATATATCATTATGTTCTAGATAATTCATTCATGTATTCACTCGTGTATTAGCATCTCAGGATAAATAAAAACTTAGTTACAAAATATTAAATTTTATTATCTCTAATTCCATCCTATGACAATAAATAAATTTCGTAGAATAGTATGAATATTAGGCCTTTTTTACTATCTCTTTACCCATAAGGTAGAGAAAGTATTGTTTTAGGATCGAATTTTCGGACTTGAGTTTATGTTATATTTACACGTTTTGAGGTCCCCTGAAACCGAAAATCATGTTTTTAGCGAATGGTCTGTCTATCTGTCTGTGTGTGTGTTATCAGCATAGCTCAAGAACAAATAGCAGCAGAAAGTCCAAACTTGGTATTCTAAATGTGTATTATATAGGGATGCTACACTAAGCTTTTCGTTGAGATGAAGCAAATGGTTCGTGTACAGGGACACCCAAGAGAATTCAAATACCTTACGTTTATGGGGGAAATTGCAGGTAAGTAGAGTTTATCATCTATAGACTGCACTAAACCAAATGAAACAAATATGTATTTTTTATATGCGTAAAAACATGTCTCATGTAAAACATAGTAGGAAAATCATTCACTGTTCGTTTACAGGGCTACACAAAAGAACTAGATAAAAGTGCGACAATAGTTTCAAATTGATGGAAGTGTATTTCAGGCTCGGCCATGTATTATTACTACAGGTTTATATTTAGGTGCACCATGTGGTTTGTATATAATTTTCGAAAGGTATACAGAGCTGCAAATATTTAAGTGATAACATTCTTTTTTGTTGTTAGTGGATGTGCTTTACTAATAATATTTTACCATTTCCAGGAAAGCTGTTCGGGAATTTAAATGAATTCCTCATAGAGATATGGTAAATAATGTATGTTTTTAAGCTAAATATTCATCGCTTGTTTTTTTATTTACAAGTTTTGAGTCTTCCTGATTACCGTAGTCAAGTTTTTTAACGTTTGATCTTTGTCTTAGAGTGACTTAAAAACGAATAATTTTAGGAGATCCAAATGTTGTATTCTGAAGTTAATATAAGTTTGTTGCGGGAAAAGTTTGATCAAGATTGATAAGTTTCAGGGAATTTTGCGTGTGAAAATTGTCTGAATAATTTTAAGTGAACTTTTAATAACTGATATAAATTCTATATAAATGTAGGCGCATTAATGAAACGGGGTAGCCCCCCCTCACACAGAACTAATTATCATATAAATCTCTTCCGAAGCCTAATTTGAATTGCTTATCATAGGTTTACATAGCAGTATTCGTTATTTTACCTCTTAATCTCCAACCTGTATTTATAGTATTAAATTTCAGGGTAAGAGAAAGTCGTGTGAGTGATGCACCAGATTATTTATTATTCAAAAAGTTTGTTATCTCTTGTGAAATGATTTTGAAATCCTATCAGGATATCGATATTTTTAGAAAAAAAAATCTAACAAATATATGTATATATATATATATATATATTAATGAAAATATGACTTTAAAAAATATATATATATAGATTTCACACTGTTAGAATACTGGTTTCAGTTTCTACAAAGAATCTTATTAAAGACGTTATTACGTAAATAATTTCTTTAACTACGCTCATCACCGCAATAAAGTGCACCGTAAAAGTGCTAAAAGTCCATGAACAAAAAACATCGTAAACAAACACCATAAACTGGAGAGGGAAAAAGAGTTTTAATTAATTGTGCTAATTATTACTTATGTAGATTGATGATTAAATTGCACTTCGGTTGATTGTATTTATATGTATACTAAATTTAGAATGTATGATATCGTACAAGGTCACTTGTAAATACCATTGTAGCATTTAAAGCAAGATTTTCCACTTATAATTGGAAAACATACTAAACTAAGAAATTAAGTGGCAGTATAATTAATAGAGACTTCATTTGATAGAAATCCTGTTTTAATTTAGTTCTATAAGTTTTAGAGTGATTTACAATAATTAGTTTTACAAGTTGTAAATATATATTATGAATGCCTTTTCAGACATTGCACAAAAGCAATAATATCACATGGAGAACAGAAACAATTTGAAACAATTTGACATATATGGCTTGATAAATATATAAGAAATAGCATTATTAAATTATTAATGTTTGTATCTTTCTAACTAGGCAATGGTGTAATTCAGAAGTTCTTAATTCCTGTGAATTTATTTATTTATTTTATTTAAATATTTTTGACTATATGTCAAAATTTTAAAAATTAAAATGCATGTTTTCGATATCTTCCAGGAATGTAGCATTAAAAATTTGTTGTTTTGAATTTAAACAATCCTTCTATTTATACATAGTAAAAAAGTACAGAAAATTATTGTAAAATCATAAAATGAAATATGGATACTGCGCAAAAAATTCCATATTTTTTAACTATTTCAACAATAAAATTCCCTGGGAAATTATAGTTGGCATTTAACGTTTAACATAAATTTTGAAAAATAATTTTGATTCAGATTTAATTTTATCTAAATCTGAAATAAAAAGTATGGGTGTAGACGGGGAAAGAAGATGACGACACAGTTCTATTAATGTGAAAGTTTCACAATAATATTATTAATTTTCTCTTTTAAATACATAAATTAAAAAAGATATGCATTTCAAATAACCAGTCGTCGGACATTGAAAAAATATCTTTATTTCATGTTAACAATTCAATTTATAAATAAATAATTAAATAATTAAAATAAAAATAAATGGAAACTGGATTCAAATCTATAATCATATAGTTCAACTATTTTCAGTTGACATTTATCATTCAAAATGCTCAAATGATATTTGCTATTGACAATGCAAATATTCATGTGGATACTCGATGCTTATAGAAACGAGAAAGGGAGAAATTATTTACTCAGAAAACCGATGTTTATTTGCAAAAGGAAATGGACAATGACAAATGGAATTTCGTTTCATTTTAGTGAAAGCCTTGGGATGATAAAAGAAGAAAAAAAATGGGAAGAAAGAAAATAGCACAAATATATCCCCAACATCAGTTCTGTACTGATAAGTATAAAGGATTTAAGTCCATGTTCTTGATTTTTCAGGAGACATAAAATAAAGTTAAACTAGCTAAAAACTTATCAGAAGAATCGATTAGGTAAAAGGGATTAGGTTGATTTATACCCTTTATACCATTCAGTGATTGTCAATCTTCATTTAATAAAGGGAAAAAATTGAATTAAATATTTTATACTAAAAATTAATGCTAAATTTCTGACTTGAATCTTTTTTTACCAATGGATTTTCTCACAGACTAAATGATATGGATTTAAATCCTTTATACCAATCAATAGAGAATTTTTTTCTGAGTCTGACTATGTACTTAGCTCAAAATCGACATTTTTGGACTTAAATCCTTTATACTTATCAGTACAGAGTTTAAATACGTACCTCCTTATATTTATATATCGTTAAAAAAAATTCTGTGACAGACGAATGTCGATATATATTCTGAAATGCTAATACAATTTCGTAGAACTTTATTTACTAAAGTCATATAAATAGTAAGTATAAAAAAATAATCTAGTAAATTTTATTTACTAAAATAAAATAAAATGCTTTGCATTTGTTTATTGTATACAAATGTAAAATTACAAACATTTAATATTGAGATTCTTTCTTTTAAAAAAGTCTCAATTGTTAAAAGAATGTCTAAATGTCCAAAGAATTATAAATATTAATATTTATATACACTCCGCGACAAAAAGATAGGTACAAAGTTTTTTTTTCTCCATAAAATAACATTATCTAAATTGTGCTGATTACTTATTATTATCATAAAATGACACTAATTAAAGACTAATTTTTTTTATAAGACTAATTTAGAAAATTTTTAAGACTAAAATGTTTCTAATTTATGACTACACTCCGCAACAAAAAGATATTAGATACAAAGGGTTTTTTTAAATTTTCGAATATGATTATTTTGAATATGAATATTTTGAATATGATACAAATATTTAGTATGTTTTTGATAATAATAAATGATCAGCACAATTTAGATAATTTTATTTTCTGAAAAAAAAAAAAAAAAAAAAAAAAAAAAAAACTTTATACCTATCTTTTTGTCGCGGAGTGTATATATATGCAGGAAGAAACATATTTTATATCATACGAGAAAGTTGCTTTGGGAAGAAAAAAAAAAGTTTATCAGGTTATTCCATAGAACATGATAATACCAGTCACACAAAAGGGTGAGATTTACGTATTTTGTGCTACCACTACAAAAAATAGAAATCTTTATCGTACTCTAAAAGCATTTTTGTGAGATTAAATAGGATAGTGATTATTGTTAGAAAATAGTGGTGGAAACGGAAATATTTCTGTGTGTGGCTGACATTACATTTACCATGAAATTATCTTATAATAAACGATAGTAACAATTAAAATAAGAAAAGTTAAATTGCTAAGCTTATTGGTTTTTCATCGATTTTATATTAAAAAAAAAAAAATAAATAAATAAAAATAAAAATCCATTTATAAAAGAATACTTAAAAGAAAGACTCTCTAATTTGTAAATTGTAAAATATGGGTTGTTCATTATAAAAAAGGAATAAGCTCCTTGTAAATGGATTTTGAAAAAACGAGCTTTTTGTAAATTTATGCGTATAGAAAAAAAGGCAAGTTTCAGTAAATGTTATCGATTTTTTGTGTTTAATTCAACTCAGAATTATAAGAATTCATAAGTTATATTAATAAATATAATTTAAAGTAACTTAGAAACTTCATTTTACAACGAATATATAGAAGTTATAGTTTCCTGAAAATAACAAATATAGCCATTTATGGGATTTTAATGTAATTATTGGAGTTTCTACACTTTTATAATGAAATATGTGACTAAATGTGAGACAATTAATAAAAAATATACATATTTAAAAAATATAGAGTTACACCACTTTTATAATGAACCGTCCATATTACATTACAATTAATCTTTCCTGTGTGACTGAAACTTATTAAAAGTTACTAAATAAATGAATAAATAAACAAATAAAAACGCTAAATTGACAAGTTTATTGGTCATCATCGATTTTATATAATAATAATAATAATAAAATCATTTGTAAAAGAATAGTTCAAAGATAGTCTCCAATTTCTAAATTGTTAAATATTACATTACATTTTTGTTTGCTGATAGTTAAACCGGGATTATTAAAAGGATCAAGGCAATATATAAATTACTTTACTAAGCTCTTTACGTGTGACTCGACGAAAGAAATTAAAAGTTTATCGAACTTAACAAAATTTCTTTGAAAAGTCTAAATTACCAAGTTATTACATAGTTTATATATATATATATATATATATATATATATATATATATATATATATATATATATATATATATATATATATATTAAGGTACATTTATAAAAGAATAATAAAAAGAAACAATCTCCAATTTGTAAATTGTTAAATATTTTGGTACATTTTTGTTTGTTAATAGTTAAACCGGGTTTATTTTATTAAAATCGTTAGAGTCACCCAGTATTTAGACATACAACTCAATGTGCTCCTTTATTCAACTTGTGAAATGCCTGTCTATTCTGCCAGTTTTAGTGTTTCTTTATTGCAGGAAGAAACCACCACTTAATTAGTTCTAAATTCGTATGACTCCGAATAGAACTACGCCGACACTCTATGATTTGAGGCATGTTGTTCTTGGGCATCACGTCTCTTTTCTTTTTATTTCCTCTCTTTTTGAATTATGGTTTCCTGCTTGCATTATGAAAACAATTGAGCTAAAAACACGAAACGGAAGAGAATAAAAAATGCATTAAAATTTAGTCGGATATCTTCCTTGTTTAAAAGTATATATATATATTTAAAAGAAAAAAAAAAAAAAAAAAAAAAAAAAAAAGATAAAAATATATGGATTGAGGGATTTTAAGAATTCGGGTTTTCTTTCTTTTTAATGAAATTTTTAATCGTGTGAATTAGAAAAAGAAAGTTAAATATTATCTATCTACATTTTAGATTTGATATAATAAACATGGTACTCAGAATATTCAGAACTGCGAAGAATTCAACTCATACATTTTATGTATATGCAGATTTTAAATTGTTTTATCAAAATTTTAAATAAGAAGTAAAATGTAAACATAATTTTGTGAGTTGTTTTTTCTTCATGCTATTTATTAATTACACATATAATTTCACAAACCATGTTTCAAGCATTAACCTTTAACTATTGTCACCACAATTGTTACCTAACTACGATAATGGTCTCTCAGACCGAGAAATTAAAATCTGAATATAAATTTAATTAATTATTGATTTTTTTTTTTAAACTTAAATATTTATTTATTTAAATGTTTTTAAAACGAGTTTGAAAAACTGAAGGATGATCTTTCAAAAATGAACAGATAGGATTATAAGGGAATATCCGTTTATGTGATCAGCAAGAAGCATAAATGGAGGCAAATTACTGTTAGCATTATGTGAGCTGTCCATCATATAAAACATTAAATGTGACTCAAAATTTCTGATCTTATTGATATTATTATTAACTGACGTACCATGCTACTACCAACTAAAAATAACTTTCATACCACTGTTTAGGAATAGTAATATTCGTCTTATTCAACCGCAGATAATTATTACGATAAAATATTATTTAAACATTTCGATAGCATGGTTATGGATAATCCATGAGGCTAATTTGGCGTCTTTTATGATAAAATTGATTTAAATTATTTATAAAAAGAAATTTTGTTAGAATGTTAAATGTTAACAGAAATTATTTAAGATTCGTAACGCAGACCATTTGTTCAATATCTTTTAACAGCTCAGTTGCGTTAAAAGCAAATTTCATTTAGAAATACCAACAACAATGATTATTCAGCCTTTTCTTCGAAACAATTATTCATTAAGCGTAATTTTGAAATTGCACACGCCCATTACTTGCAACTACTTTCTTAATTCTAAATGTTCGTGAGTCGTAAGTTTGCAGAGAAAATGAATTACAATAAATTAACTTAATTAGCCTTTTCCGTGTGACTTGACCGCAAACATTAAAAAAAATTTAACCTATAAATGTAATCTCTATTTATTTCTTTTCTTTCATTTTTTTCTTTTTCTCTTCTTTTGTTTTTAAATAATAGAATAAAAATATTTAAAAATTCAATCTAATTGTGTATTAAATTGACCTTGATGAGTAAACATGGGACTCGGTAGTTATCCTAAACTATTATAAATAATATCTAAGCAAATAAAAGCCTTATGAAACCGTATTCTGCTTCGATCAGAGGATACATTTAAATAACTGCAAATTAAAAAAAAAAAAAGAAAAAAAAAATTAATAGTAAATCCACTGATTTATTGATATAGTAAAGTGTACAATCTGAAGATTAATAGTTATAATCTCTTGGTTTTTATTTTTATAAGAATTGTTTAAAAGTTTTATAAGATGCGAGATACACAGTTTTCTTTCTATCGAAAATAGAAAAAATGTGCATTTAATTTAAAAAAAAAAAAAAAAAAAAAAAAAAAAAAAAACATTTATACTACACAGCAAGCATAAAAATATAGAATATATGCATAATATAGATGGCTAATAATCGATGGACAATGATTTTATATATATATAAAGGTTTTAAATAGAAAACTTTTTTTCGTAATAATAATTTTTTTAGTTTTCCTGAAGAAATACTTTTATTGGTGTTGGGCATAATTGATTAAAAAATAATTGAATTACAACTGAATTACAATTATAATTATTTTACTGTCAATCAATTAACAAGTAATTGATTACAAATAAATTGAATATCGATTGACAGTAAAATAATCATAATCATAATTGTAATTTAATTGTAATTCAATTACTTTTTAATCAATTATGCCCAACACTGACTTTTATGTAGCCATTGCTATTAGAATTAATAAAAAAACTCTCATGGTAAATATATATATATATATATGTATATTTGTAGATATATAGATCTATAAAAAATACATAAGTTTTTCTTCCAGAGTAAATCTTAGTAAAAAAAAATCGTCTTTTTTTTTTTTTGAACTAGTTTTATTTTAAAAATTCAGTTTCGTTTCTGAATAAGAAAAATCAATTCTTAACTGAATAAAAATGAGCAATTATATACACCAAAAAAAAAAAAAAAAAAAAAAATCCTTACTGAATTACGTTTGGCAACTTGACGTATATTTTGCCAAAAAAACATTGAAAGTTACTGAGTGTAAAATTTTAGAAACTTTAGAAAAGAAAAGAAAAAAAAACTGCTGAATTTTAGGATATAAATCTTTTCGGGAGTTTTCTAACTGCTGGGAAGACTTATTAGCAATTGGTGCTTAGAAGAGTTCTTTTTTTTTTTTTTTCATATAATACTATTTCACCTAAAGATAAAATGTAAGTTATTTTAGATTCGTAAACGTATTTTAATAATTATAAGACAGAACGTATTCCATGCGTGCAATTTAGACATGAATAAAATACGTTTGATTTCATAAAAATAAAAAAATAAAAAAGTACTGATTTAAGAGTTACGATAAGAAATATTTACACCTCTTAAAAATAATTTAATAAACAAAATGTAAAATAAATAAATAAAATAAATTCCTTCAAGCTAAAGATCATTTAGATTCATTTATAGAATCATTTAAATTACATTTGAAAATTTAAAAAAATACATTTTTTAATGATTACACATAATAATATTTAAAAATTATATTGTTTGTAAATGAGATTGTCCTATTTCATTACAAAATAATCTTATGACAAACACAAAGTCATATAATTTAAATTTACATACGTTAATAAATAAATTGATCTGGAATTAATTTCTGCAAACTTCAGCATTAAGTTCTTTTTTTTTTTTACTTTACTTTACTTTACTTTTTTTTTTTTTTTTTTTTTTTTTTTTGGGGGGGGGGGGGGGCATGAAATATACAGTAGCTTTCTGTTTAGAAAAGTAATGTGTATATAAGCGTACGTGCGTGTAATATTACTTATTTATTGCTGTGAAATTATATAACTTTTTCTTTTAATTAAATTATTAACATCTTCCTTAAACCAATTGAAAGATACCATTTTATCTTACTTAATCCTCTTAGTTTTAGAATAAAATTTTATTTGTTTCAGGTTAAAAGATACATACGACGGAGCACTTTAAATTTTAATAACATATTGAATATCCTTTATCAGCAATACTTAAAATTATTATTATTATTATTATTTATGTTTTAATTCGTATACTGGTAATGCACTGTATTTAGTATTTTATTTATTTATTTATTTTTTACTAAATTTTCTAAACATTTAAAGAAGTCGCTCAGATAACCAATAGAACAATGTAACGAGTCGAGTTTTGACAATAAAACAAAAAATAATAAACTTATCAATAAATGAATAAATAAATCACTGGTCAAGAAAATATTAATGTATCATTTATAATAAACAGATTTATAAATGTTTAACTTTGTATTACCCATTAAAAAAAAAAAAAAAAAAAAAAAAAAAAATTGCCATTAAACTACTAAGTTTTAACTTTTCTAACTAATTCTTCATTACCTCCTTAATGCAACTGTTACACTTGAATAATAATTGTAGAAACATTTCCTCATTTAGATGAAGAGTTTTCAATTGCTTTATATAACTTGGTAAAACTTTAGAGTTACTTTTAAGTATGAAATCATGTTTTGATCTTGAAAAACCATAAAGATCTAATCCTAATTAAAAATTGCAGAAGCATTTCTTCATTTAGAAGATGTGTTTACAAATATTTTATATAAATTGGCAAAACTTTAGAGATAGTGGTAAATGAGAAAACACATTCCTGATTTTGAAAAACTTAGAGACCAATCATAAATTACCAAGTTAATAATTTTTTGAAACTTGCGAAAAAGTTTTCAAAAAAGTAAGATGACCTAATCTGCTTACAATTTTTTTAAACAGTTTAATTAAGTGAGTTTAGTGCAGTTTCGATACATAATTGATAAATTTATTGGTTACATTTTTAAAAATTATTATTCGATAAAAATAAAAAGGCATAAAATTTCTAACGTTTTGCAGTCGGCCAATTTTTTTTATTTTGAATTGTAAGCCCTACTTTTTGGCGCTCCTCTAAAACGTTACTGTATTTAACAAAAGATTTTTACGTATTCGTGTATAAATCATTTAAATTTTATTCAAAACAATTGATGAGGTAAATAACGATCATAATTTCGCGGCTACGACACTTAAGGGCCCGCTTAACTTACCGTCACCGGAAGCTCAAGACAATGTTATACTACAGGAAATTTTCTTTACTTATAACTCCTTAACTAATACATATTTTTAAATTCTATTTTCACATTCAGAAAACTCACATCTGTTAAATTGATGGACTTTTTTAAAAAATGGATTTTTTAAACTGTAAATATTTTATTTTGAAGCTGTAGAATACGAATTTTCAATACGTGAAATTTTTCATTTTACAGTTTCAAAATAAAATATTTAAAATTTAAAAAAAAAAAATCTATTTTTAAGAAAGGTCCGTCAATTTAACAGTTGCGAAGTTTCTGAATGTGAAAACAGAATTTAAAAATATGTATTAGTTAATAAATCATAATTAAAGAAAATTTCCCATAGAATAACATTGGCTTAAGATTCCGGCGACAGTAAGTGAAGAGGGCCATAGTTGCCGGTTACATAGTTGCCAACATTTTAATTTATTCCGGAGCATTTTTAGCCCCGCCTATATTTCGCACCACTTTATTTATAGAAAAATTTTCTCCAGTATCTAACTGCAATAAAATAAGAAAAAGTTACTCTTAATACAAAAGTGACAAAATAAAGGCGTGGCTAAAAATGCTCAGGAATAAATTAAAATGTTGGCAAATCTGCGGTTAAACACGAATGTGCTTTTGTTGTTTTTGTTGTTGTTATTAATAATGTTTTATTTTAGAGTAACATCTGAAGACAAAGGCTCTCTTTTTCTTTTGTCTGCTATAGGCAAATACTCGTACGCAAAGAGTTAAAACAAAATAGGTCATAATCATAGTAAAAAAATCTAAAAATTGCCAGTAATATTCTGTATACAAAATCTACAAAGAAATCTATTCGTCTTATGTCAGTAATTTGTGTCTAATAATCAACTACAATTACCTAGATGTGTTCAATATTCTTTTTAATGCAACAGTTATTAAATAGTTCAGGTATAGCAAGTGACAAGATAAATCAGATTAAAAAAAAAATAAGAAGAAGAAGGAGAGGAAGAAGACAAGAATAAAAAGAGCAGCATATCGTCTTTTAAAACAAAGTCAATCGCAATCACATTAAAAGGCAATTTATCCGATGTACATCTACATACAAATTTTCTCTAATTAAGATTTTAAGAAAGGGAAAAGCAAGAAACAAGACAATCTTAAACATTTAATTGCTGGAACACACGCATCACAGCATTTACAACATCTGCATTAAAACAAATTATCAATAATCATTCTTAGAGCTATTAATATTCCAAGAAACAGTAGCAGTCAGTCAGTGAGAAGGCACAAAAAATGTTGAATATCAAATTCAAAAATAGATGCTGCTAGTAAATTTAATATTCGACACAAGTATTCTCTCAGAAGAAATGTTATTCTATAATTAGGGCATATTAACCTCGTGAAATCAGTTAGTGGTGAAAACTGTGGGAGATTTTTATGCTTCCTGATAATTGGTGAATTAATTTTTTTGTTTTCTTCCCAACTCATCATAGACACCATAAATGGATGAGTAGAAAAATTATGAATGATAATGAATGTATTAATCATCAGGTCACAAAGGATGATGAAGAAGAATAAACGAAGATCAGATAAACACTGATTCCATTTCTTACTTTCTTTTTTTTAAGAAAGGAATTTCTAAAAAGTGAAGTTAATTAGAAATAATATCTTTGATCTATCTGTCTTCAGCAATTTGTACAGTAAGTCATAATAGATAATCACATGTTTTTAAAACATTCTTGTGTAATAACTGCTTACATATTATTATATTTAATATACAGGGTGTCCGAGAAGTATCTTTACACTTTCAAAAAATCATAAAAAATAAAGTAACAAAGATATGAACTTACCGTTTATTGTATTCAATACAAAAATTATCCAAATTTTATACTGAAAGTATTCAAAAAATTTCAGTGAGCACGCCATTAGTAGCACGCAAAAAATCCAATCGGTAAGAGATTTTTAATCATGTTCTCTGCAGCATTGCATAATCGACATTCTCTAAAGCTGCAGTAATTCGAGCTTTCAGTTCGGTGGTGTCAGCAATTGTACACTGGTACACAATGTTTTTTACGTACACAATGATTTTCAAATGCCCGAATTCGGGTATTGTGCCTATTAACAAGTCCCGATATGTAAAAAGTCGCTTCATCTGAAAACATTACACGTCCCAAAAAATTTTCATCGTCATCCATCTTTTTTGACATCTTGGCTGCAAAACCTTAGTTACAGAAAACTTTGATAATTTTTGCATTGAATACAATTATCGGTAAGTATATATGTTTGTTGCTATATTTTTTATGATTTTTCGAAAGTGTAAAGGTACTTGTCGGACACCCTGTATTTTCAAATGATTCATGAAAGAAATGTGTGATAATTATTGCATTTTTTTTCCCAAGAATTTCTGTATTAACCTTAAAAAGTACTGTTGAGAGTTTCAGATCAAAAACATACCCTTAGACCTATTCGTTTTTTTTCTCTCTGTCTGTCATACTTGTTTGTTCTCACCTGCAATATCTATGCTAACCTTAAGTTTATTATATAATTTAAAATGTCATAAAAAAAATAAAAAAAAAATTAGAACCTGTGTTTTATAAAAGAAACTTAAATCTGCAGTGTCAATAAATACTAATTTATTGTAGAAAAAAAAAGTTGAAAGGCAATATTAATTGTTTATTTCTTTGTAATAAATTTAATTTACCTTTAGATTATTTTTGTAATACAACTGTTTTAAAAAGAAATCAATATAGTTACTAGTATTTAATTTACCAAATAAAAAGTAGAAAAGTACCCAATAGTAATTTAGATTTATTTCAGTAATTGTTGTTTATGTTTTTTTTTTTTTTTTGTGTGTGTATGTGAAGAAAATAGTGTATGTTTAAATAGTTTGTATAGTATACTTTTAAAGAGCTATTTTGAATTTGACATAGCACGAAACAACACGCAAAATAAAATAACTTCGTTGTTCTAGAGATTTTGTGAAACTGGTCGATATATAATTAGACGATCATTCTTTACTAATACTCTTCGATAATAAAAACTAAAAATATTTAACTCGCTCCTGTCAAATTTGCTACCAACGCAGTTCTGGCGCATAATGCTTATTATAAATAATGGAGAATGACAGAACAGAAAATAAGAGGAAGTGCGATAATCTTCCCCTCATGTTAAGCTCATCACCCAATCTATCATTACACACTAAATACTACATAATAGCAGCCTATTCCGTAAAACCGACTTAATTTTCGGCTTTGGACATTATCTGTCACACAAGATAGACAGCTCCTGTCACCCCTGAATCATGGATGAAAAAAAGAATAGGAATCTATTCTACGCCAAATTAAAAATGAATCGGCACGTCGTTCGTAACAGCTTTCTGTTTGGTATATATCATTATTTTGAATTAATAGGGTTAATTAGGAAATGGTAATTTGAAGTATGTAAATTCTATTATGGCAGTATTTGAAATTAGAATTGCTGCGACATTTTGTGTCACATTGGTGTTAATGACATTGAAAAGAGTGTTTACCTTTGCAGAAATAATTATTGATTGCATTTCATTATGTTTGGGTTTTAGTTATCATTCACTTTTCTGTTCGGCTGCTGACAGTTTTAAAAATGATTGTAAAAATTTTGCTGGTAGTACTGCATATTTTAGTGATGGCTGTTATTATTCTCAGAAGCAGAGAAGTTACTTTTTTATTTATTTATTTTCTGGAAAAACATTATCTAATATTTGCCGATTATGAAAGATTGATTAGATTTTTCTCAGAAATATGCGATAACTCATTAGAGAGCGGAATAAATTAGTGCGATTTTTGTTCATGAATTTACCTATTCTCTCGAAGATTGCATAACTGGAATTTTTGTATTGGGGTTACTGTACCAGTAGTGGACATTTCAAGGAAATTTTTTTGTGTGCTTTTCTTAATTTTAGAAGTTGTAACTATAACCGATGTTTGATACCTCAATTAACTTTTTCTGTACATTACTGTACTGTGGATAAAACTAACTGAAGCCTTTTTATACTCGAAAAGTGCTCTTTCTCGAGAGCTTAAAATGCACGTGAACACTTTTCTGTCATAATAGTAAATTATTTTGAATTTTTTCAGAAAAGGTAAAATTATATATTATTATTATTATTATTATTATTATTAAATATGGTGTATTCTGTTTAACTATTGCATTAAAAATGCATACACTTGTAGCATAATTTGAAAACAAATTACCTCTGAAACATTTAACGGTTTGAATCACAGATATTTTAATTTTAAACGAGTCTTCGTTTGTAAAAAATATTTTAACAACTCATTTGTGCGATATCTTTATAAATACTAAAGCTAAATAGTCGTTCCTTCAGATATTTGATAGAATTTCCTTTTCAAAAAATTCAAAATTCGTTTTAAAATAAATAAAAATAACTCTTATGAATATGAAGTATTTCGATTTGATTTTAAGTTATATGAAATTTAAATTCTGTTTTAGATTCCGAATGTGGAAGAGTATGCCTTGTTTTCACCACTAGTTTTCCCTTTAAAATCAAATGACCCAGAGGTGGACAGGTTTTCCACTGTTGGCAATTTTGATATATTATGGGTAGAGGACGCACATAAAAAATTTTATTTGCTATTACAAAATCAAAATTTTAACACCATAAATGAATTCTGCATACATAGTCGAATGAAAGCAGAATTTGGCTCAAAACAAGCCGATACAAAACAAATTAAATTTGGCTTAACTTATTCTAAACAACAACAAATAACGATAAAATGTTAAAAAGTTCGTCCAATTTGACTAAGATTGATCTCATTCTAGAATTTATGGCTGAAAATTTTCATAGTTCAAGATATTATTAGTAGAGGGTTGTAATATTAAACGAAGTAAATCCATGCATTACACTGAAAGCTTATTTTTAGAATTTAAATTTAAATGTAGCCATTATTGGTACACAGTCCACCCCTGGTACATTTTATTTACCTTAAATATATTAAATTAAAAAGCTGGAGAAACTAGTTTTATTTCTTGTTATTATATGTGTACGTAGTAAAAAATTACCTTTTCAGAATCTCTTATTGCTGCAACTATTTTTTGAAAAATATGTCGATTGGAATAAGCAAATAATGGCAAATATTTATCTAAATGTAAATTTAGTATCAAATATTTGAAAATTAAATCTGAAATGAAAAAAAAAAAAAAAATCAAAAAACATTAATTTAAAGAATGGCTTTTCAGTCACATTTAAAACGTGTGCAGCGGTGTGACTAGACCAGCGTCATTGATGGTAAGCGGCATTTTGTGATGGTTTTATTTAGAAACACCTATTTATGTCAGAAACCGAACGTAGTTACACCATGCTAATGGGGAAATTGCACATTTTTCATTTTGACTTGTAAATGATAGAGCATGAAAATACAAACATTTTGATACCATTTTTATGCATATTTGAAAACCGGATGCTTTAATAAATTAACTTTAAAAGACGTAGTTCTCATGTTGGCGGGAAAACGCTGCGTCACGTGATAAAACCTATCGTGACGTCACTATCCATGAAATGAACTGCCGGCTGAATGAATTTCTCCCTCTTGTATTGTAAAGAAAAATCGTGCATTCAGCGAAATTTTGTATTCTTTCTTTTAAAAAAAAATATTAAAACTATTTGAACTCATTAAACATCACTTCATTCTATAAATGACACCAACTTTCAATGATATTTTTTTGTACTCGCCTGCTGTTATTAATCCAAATTAAACTATAATCGAAATAATAGTTGATCAATAGAATTTTCTTAAAGAATGTTTTTAGTATGCTATGCCAAAGATGTATCTTTTAAATACTTGTTTTGTTTCATTTTATTATGTTTTATAGATTTATTATTATTTTATTATTATTATAGACTGAGTACAGAAATAAAATATTGGGATTGAGTAATAATATTTAACTGAATAATATGCATATTTTCATTGCTTAAATAATCTAGAATAGTTTATGCTAAATTAACTTAAATTAGATTACTTTTCTAATTATGAGATGCCAGTATATCTGTATATATATATATAAAACTTTTTTAATACATTTCAATATTATAACTTAACAATATTTCTATTAAAATAGCAGCTGAAGACTGTGAATAATTAAAAACATTATAGTGATGCAGTTTGAGAAATTGAAAAGTATTTAAGGAAAATTACATGCGCTTATCATTCTAAATAAATAAATAAAATTAAAAGAAGGTCTCCGTACAAAAATATTAATATTATTTATATATGTATATATATATGGAAACGCGTTTAGTTATTTTTATAATGTAATTACTTTTTTATTTGGAAAAATTTAAAAATAGAAAGAAAAGATTAATAGAAATAGAAAGTAATAATAATAACAACATTTAGCAATAGGAAAGATATAAAGTACTTTAAAATAAAATAAACACATGAAATATATGTTAAATGTAATAATACCTTATAAGTTATACATGATCTAGTTATAAATATGAATGGTATTAAATAATTAATTAAAAATTTGCAGTAAATTTCAGCAATCAAACGCAATATATACACTGGTGGACAATTGCTAAGGACGCATGACAATAACTAAGCTATTGTCATCCGTCCTTAGCAATTGTCCACCAGTGTATATATATATATATATATATATATATATATATATATTAAATTCATTTACCAATGAAGCCTTAATGTAAAATCCAAATATGTTTAGAATATGTCAGGGGTCGATCCAGGTAAAAACTGGGACCCATTTGCTTCCCCTTCACAAAATCCAAATATCTTAAATGGGCCCCTTTAGAAAATACAAATCCATAAAATGGGTCTCTTCACAAAATTCAGATTCATAACAACAGGCCTTTCTCAAGATTTATTTTTAAAAAGATGATGATTTTGTAAAAGTTTTCCACGTTAACAATATTATTTTTAATGAGTGTGTATACTTGGCTCAGTAATATGCTGTTAACTTGATAATGAACATTAGATAGAGTAACTTCTTAAGTGAAAGGTTTCGTGTGATAATTCTTTTTATCACAAAAAGAAATAAATTTTCACAAAATTATTTTGTTTTTCACACACACACACAAAAAAAATTGTTTTTCACAAAAATGAGCTCCAAAAGTAAACCTGGAACAACCCTTGCATATACTATAACTGACGGTCTTCGCCTGCTTCGCTGGTCGCTAAATTTAATAAATTAACAAAAAAAAAAAAAAAAAAAAAAAAACTTTTATTTCTTTTATATCATTCTATAAACAAAAAATAAATAAATAGATAATTAAAAAATAAATTCATTGAAATCGCTCTTAACATCGTTTTGGTTATTCGCAGCCTGCGGCAACTTCTTTCCCTCCAGTGTACCCTGCTTTTTTGGATCTGGGTTCTTATTGCCCGCAGCAATGTCTTTCGTGGGCACTTCAATTTGTGTACATATCAGGAGGCGAAAGCTGCTATTATTCAAAAACTAAGATTTTAAGGATAGCTGTATCTCAGCATCTATTAAATATACTTTAATTTTGGCACCATGTACTTTATTGCAATCACTTTTTCTGCTATATTACCATTTCATTTCGATTAGTACAATAAATAAATAAATAACAAAAGATTTTCCTTTCAAAGGCATTAAATAAATAATAAATAAGTTTTTATTAAACTTAAATTTTAATAAGACTAATCCTTTATGCGATATTAACATTTTCCCGATAAAAACATTTAATTATATTTTCCTTTTGAAATGAATTAATTAAATAAATAAATAGTTGTGTAACAGCCGTTGCTAATGTAAACAACGTAGAATTCAAATAAATTTAAGAAAATTAAATGGAAAAATAAATGAATAAAATTGAAATATATATAAATTACTTAAAAAATTATAAAAAGTAAACTTTTTTTTTTTTTTTTTTTTTTTTTTTTATATAAAATAAAATAAAAATAATAAATAAATAATGCAATTTGAAAATAACATTTTTTTTTTTTTTTTTTCGTTGCAAAAACATGAAGTAAATATTAAATACATAATTAATGACTGCTCTATAAAATAATCATATATAATTTATAAAATAACATAATTAAAAAATTCTGGTTAAAAAAAAATAATAAAATAAATAATCAGTAAAATATATTTTTATGTACTATGAAATTTTAATGAATATTTTAATTATAATTAAATCTTTAAGCATACATTATGAAAAAAGAAATATTCTCACATACAAGCATCTAAAAAATTAGAGAAATGTAAAAAAATACTACTAATATATTAAAGCAATGCTAAAATTCTATTATGAAGACGTTTATAATTTTCAATATATGAATACAGAACAAATCTAGATCGTTTAGCTTTAGCTACTCTTATATTTATGCGCTAACAAAATCGAGGTTTCTTCTCAAAAATGAGAATATGGAAAGAGCATCTATTTTCGGAACATTATCCGATTGCTCTTTTACAAATCCAAAATCGACATTATACAAATAAAAATAGAAATATATATATATAAGATATAAGATATAGTATAGTTATGGAAGGTTTAAGTTATTTCTTACAAAAGGTAAAAATTTTAAGAATAAACTATAAAATACAGATTAGAATAGAGCGAACAAAAAGAAAAGCAAGCGGTAAAAGAGTGTAAATATTCACACTTCGTGTACTGTGACGTCAACCCCTCACGGAGCGTTTTCGGATCACGTGGTTTTGTTTTGGTTTTTAGCGATTTTAAAACGTTAATTAAAAGTTAATTTGAAATAATTTTACGATTTTAATTGGATTTTTCGGATTCCCAAGATTGATTTTATCGATTACAATTAATAGAAATTGTTTTTCCTTCCGTGTGCAACTTCCCCATTGCACTCGTACCTATTATTATCATAGTAAAGATTTGTGAAAAGGAAAATATCTAAATAGAAACGTTACTGTTACGCCGCATGTAGTATTTTAACAATTGTTGAATATTATGAATTAAGTATGCAATAAACCCTTAGCAAAAAAAAAAAAAAAAAAAAAAAAAAAACCCTCATTATATGAGGGGAAAATAATCGTCCCGCTATGTGACGCAAACAGAGAAAAAAAATCTATTTTAAACTGACTTGGCACGTAAGCAGTAGATTAAAATTTTATGACAAGTAACTATAACTTATGGCTTAAAACTCTCATAGTTCAAGACATTAGTAATAGATGGTTGTAACACTAAACGAGGAGAACCTATGCATGACTTGGAAATCTTATTTTTAGAGTTTAAAATTAAATGTAACCACGATTGGCACAGAGTACAATTTTTAAATTGAAAACTTGAAAATTTCCAATAAAGGCATTATTCTCGTTATATACAATTTTTGTTTTCACATATTTTTAAAATAACCCGAATATGAATATTTTAAAGGCAATATACAAATTAAAAAAAAAAAAAGTTTGAATGTCAAATTGCATCAACATAGCTCGAAGATAGACTGTTTTACTTACTGATCGCGTTAAAATTTTCGTTAGTTCAAAACAAACATTTTTAAATATATTTGAAATACATAATAAACCCCACAATACATTTATTGGCAAAATAATATACCAACTAAGCATTTTTTTTTTTTTTTTTTTTTTTTTTTGTAAGGTTTTACGTACAATTTTGTCTTGAATTAATTGCATATCCTTATAAGTCGTAATTTATTTAAAACAATCAATGGTAATTTCTCTCCTGAAACTAAGGGCACTGAAGACTTTTGTGCCAGTAATTGGTTATGATTGCATTTTTATGCTATCTATGAACATCCGATAAGAATCGAACGTTGCGTCATGTAAAGAATCGTAGAATTGATATTCCAGCAATCTTTCCGTGTTTCCCTCTAGCAGTTTCATAAAGCTCCAATTACAATGAGCTGCTCAATGCCAAAGAATATACCCTGAAGAGAAACACATTTTCTTTCCAATTTCAGCTACAAAGAAAAAAGTACCATTCAAAAAAAGAAAAGATAATTAATTTGTAAATATTTTATATAGAAGGTCAACTCCTTTTTTTTTTTTTTTTTTTTTTTTTTTTTAACTAATGCATATCCAAATAAATTTTAGCTTTTGAAATGAATATTAAAATAGAATTAGGAAAAAAGGCTCTTAAAGTATATTACTTTCGATAAAATTTTCTTTCTTAGAAAATTTGATTATTAATAAGTCAAAAAAAAAAAAAAAAAAAAAAAAAAACTGATAAGAAAGATCTTAAAAGAGAAAAGAATTATATTGAAATACTGTATATGTAAACATTTTTACATATAATACCATAGAATTAAATTAATTATATTCTAAACTTTATTTTACGATGCTAATATATAAATCTTCCAATCTTCCAAATTAATATTCCAGAAAAATATTTTTTAATTATATAATTTTGATATTTTATCTATTTGCACATGTTATGCAAGTAGATAAAGTATCTAAAACACATAATTCTCTTCCGAATTGATGAATAATAATCTAGATATTTTGTAATGTCTCATTAGGCAATGTAAATTTTAAAAGAAATTATTTAAATATGCATAAATAAGTGCAGAAACCACAAAAGCTCTGTTTCTAATTAGATAGTGCGTTTCTACGATACTTTTCTAGAATAACTGAAAATGATATTAAATATAGCAACAGAAAATATAAAAATTTCATCTTCCGAAAATAATTGATAGTTGCGAGGTGATGTTAGAGATCTTTGTTTATTATATGAAGAAAACAGTGACTGCGAGCATTGCTATCATCAACAATGAGGAAGGCAATTTGCATTGGATAAGACTTATAGTACGCGCAGAACTGTCGTATACTACGAATCTTACACCATGGAATGAAAAAGACTCTTAAAAACAGGAAATAATGTTATATTTTATATGAGCTTCATAACATAACATTCAGCAAAATCTGAAAGACGAATTAGGAATTCCTTAACGGCCCTCTTCACTCACCGTCGCCGGAAGCCCGAGCCAATGTTATTCAATGGGGAAATTTTCTTTACAAATAACTTATTAACTAATACATATTTTTAAATTCTGTTTTCACATTCAGAAAGTTCCCAACTGTTAAATGGACGCACCTTTTTTAAAAATGTTTTTTTTTTTTTAATTTTTAATATTTTATTTTGAAATTGCAAAATGAAAAAAATTCACATATTGAAAATTCGTATTTTGCAGCTTCAAAATAAAATATAAAAATTTAAAAAAATAATTTTTTAAAAAAGGTCCGTCAATTTAACAGCTGGGAATTTTCAGAATGTGAAAACAGAATTTAAAAATATGTATTAGTTAATAAGTTATTTGTAAAGAAAAATTTCCCATTGAATAACATTAGTTTCGGCTTCCGGCGGCGGTGAGTGAAGAGGGCCCTTAAAAACAGGAAATAATGTTATATTTTATATGAGCTTCATAACATAACATTCAGCAAAATCTGAAAGACGAATTAGGAGTTCCTTAAAGAGAAAAGGACGTATAAAGAATTACACACTAAACTCACCCCTACACCCTTTGTCACTGAAATAAGAGGTTTATTGAATCGTACGTAGATTTTCTTTACTTCAGATTTGGCATTTATATGCATAGCGTTTTCCATTTGACGAAAAGAATACCTCATCTCTCTATAAGATATTTAACGGATATTATTCTTTTTACCTGCAGAGTAGAACAATATGCAAATTCCTAATATGTTTCAATATCGATTATCAGGATACTTTCAACTCTGAATGCATTGAATTCTATGTAACATCTTTTTTATATAAACCTACGTGATTATACGAAATTTTTGATTTACAACATGATTTCGTTTTAGATCTACAAAGAAACCAAACTTTATGATAATTAAAGATTCCTAACATACCTCTTTCATTACCAAAAATTTTGCTTTCCTTACAGATCTGAAATCAATCCTTTTGTAAATTAAAACCAATTTTTTTTTTTTTTTTACAGTGTAGGCATGTTGCTTGGCTTTTACTACGATTAATAACTGATTTATGTATGTATATATATATATATATATATTAAAATTATACAGGAATTGAATACATAGAATTAAAAAAATTAAATACAAAAATTAATCAAAGACAGAAACTTAAATCTGCGAAGTTATAGGTAAAATTAATATTTTTAGACAGTTTGTTTCTCTAATTTTGCAGTATGTAGCTTTATATATAAAACAGAAATTGTTTACCAATGTTGTATTTACACACTCAAATGCAGATTTCTGTAAAATTCAGCTTAAAATCTATGAATCTGTGATTTACTTATTTTTCTTTTCCGCCCGCCAGTTTTAGATAGAAAAATTTGCCCTTTGGAACAATGTTACGAATAAATTTTTATAGAAGCTGAACCTACTTATAACTAAAACAAGATAAAAATTTTGCAAGATTATAACTTTATCCAGAGTTCCCCATCAGTTTGCGTATGGTTCAGTACTCTTCAGGACTATAACACACTCTAAACTCTTTATGTATAAAACACATTAAAATAGGCTATTATTTACACATTACTTTTTAAATGTGTTTCTTTTTCTTTACATCGAAGTTCCGGTTTAGAGCTTTTTCTCTTGTGCACTGCTTGCGGGCCTTCAGGAAGAAGGATTCTCTATGCAGCGTCCAAAAATAATCTGCTAACATGTTAACACTCCATTGTCCCTGGTAATCCTCCATATTTATTTGATGTCTTGATGAAATAGCTCTCCTTGTTCTCCACACTCATTACCTACATTTTACGGGAAATAACTTAGATAGAAGTTGAAAAAGGGGAGCTTTAAGCTCCAAAAATCCCATTTTTTACCAAAATTGTAAATGATGGACATTTTTGAATAGTTTTTTCTTAACCAGCGCACAAAAATACACTAGAAAATCACATCACCTTGAAGAAAAAATTTCATTGCAAACCTGTGTTATTTTTGATATTATTTAAGTAATTTTTGTTGATGTTTCTTATTTATTTTTATTTATTTTTTATTTACCACTGATTTATTATTTTACATGACTGTGATCTTGTAATTGAAAAATCTCCTAACTAAATACAATACAATTGGTAATTCAAATATAAAACGACAGTGATGTGATAAGATACAGCTTGGGTGGGATTTAGAATAGAAGGGCATAAAGTGGCTGGAATTTAATTCGTTTCCTGTAGAGAATATGACACTCCTGTAAGGCAAACATTCATCTGTCGAAGTGCGGTCGAAATCAACAAATACGGACCTTCTAAAAAGTAATCTTAGTATATCGGACGATTACATGGCGAATAAACTTTTTAAAAAGAAAAGAGAAATGCGTAAATTGAAATCGGATGATTTAAATCGATTTTTTTTATGTATATGAATAATAGTTATCTTTTTTAAATCAAAGTAACTATTCAAAGTAACCCTTTTATTTTTATTTTTATTTTTTTATAATTTACAAAACTCACATTTTATTTTATTTTCTAGAACAGTTTTAACGAATTTTGCCTTTCCTTGCATTTACCACCGTCGCAATGATATCAACACCCAAATGAACAAATTAATAAAAATTGCTGTTATACGTTTATCGAGAAAGATCAGTGTGAACTAGTATTATGCTACATCTATAACAAGCATTTTTATATTACAGTAATTTATTTCAGTACCAGCCATTTTATAATAAGTATTCTGAAAAGAAGTTGAAAATTGTGTATTATTATTTTACGCTTATAATATTACAAACAGGCTCAACACGTATTACAAAAGAATAACAGTATTGCAGTTTAAAGGCTTTTTTTTCAACCTGATTGTACAAGTCGAATGATGCAGTCATCGACATTAGTGAAGGCATACTTTCAAATCTAGACTTTTTGACGAATATCTAAAGAAATAATTCATGGATTCTTTTGAAACTTTAGGGGAATAAGAGATATTTTATATCTAATTTTATAATCTTGCAAATTATAAACTAAAAAGTACCAAAAATTGACTACGTTCTTTAAGGAAACATCTTTCTATCTTTATATATGTACTACAATTCTCATATAAATTTATATATATATGTAATAAAAAGAAGGCTCAAAATCATATATTAACTACAACACTTTTCAAGCCCTTTACACTTTTATCGTAAACGTTATATATTTTTATTAATATGTAATGGATGCATTTATAGTCTTCTGGAAAAAACGTCCCTTTAAGTATATGTGGTGTAACATGTTCTTTTTACCTACATAGTTTCAAGAGAATCCATGAAGTATTTCTTTAAATACTGGACAAAACATCTATATTCCAAAGTATGTATGCCTTTACTTATGTCGATGACTGTACACCACATAGGCTAATTACCAAATAAATTAGCATTCTAACGTTACAATAAATAATTAAAGCATATTTTACAAAAAAGAGTTTATTTATTAAAAGCACGACGTTTTATATGAGGGATATACATAAAAATACAAATGGTAAAATTAGTCTCAGTTATGATTTATAATACATATTTACATTTAACAACTGTTATTAGTGAATGGAATACTTTTTTTTTTGCCAAATAAAGTTTAGTTCTAAATATACATTATAGTTTATATTTTAAATTAAATGTAACGCTAAGATAAGATAAGATTGACTTCATTCATGCAAGGATTTACATCTCAATTTATTTATTATATTTGGGTTGGAGAGGAGAAACAAGTTTTGCAGTCTGGAAGCCATTTTGTTTAAATAAAAAAATTTAAATTGGTAGTAATTTACCGTAATTGTTTGGGAGTAAGTAATCCTTTTATCTAAATTTTACTCACGTTTTTCATCTGTTCAGTAGTAATAAAATAATATTGTATTAGTGCATCATTATTAAAGTTATTAATGTTAAACATTTATAAATATGTAAATATTTTACTATGTGTAACTAAGATATACGGTAAAGAAAAATGTTATAGCTGGAATGACTATTTAAATTCTAATATTCATAGACATGTATATATATAATCTTTTTAATGGAAAATGATGCATCCTTTTTCATTTACAACGATGTAACAATAATATATTACAATTTTTTAAAATAATTTTTTTTTTTTTTTAATTAAGTAAACATTCTACTATCTCTTTAAAATTGATAAAAGCACTTACATTATTAATGATAGAATGTTTAAAATGGATATGCTGTGGTTTAAATCAAGGTCACTATAATTAAGATAGAAATAAATAAATTAATGACATGCCAATTTAATACGTTTAATAATTTCCTACAAAGGACCTTCAATATTTTTGTGCTAACACAATAAGCAGTTTTTTGTGAAGTCGTTTTAATGACTTGAAGTAACTATTTCGAATGCATTTCAGCATTCATTTATATTGAATTAACTATCACTTGAAAATGGCTTCCAGGCATTTCCATAAATCAATTATCGCACAATTAAAACAAAACTAGCAAAACACCCATGCTTTGCGTCGCAATACAACTTTTTTATTATAACTCTATAAATACTAAAGATAAAGTATACAAACAGTGTACTTTTCCGCACTGCCAGACTCTCAGAAATTCGAATATGAAGTAAAAATTGGGTTTTACTATAAAAAAAAATCAAAGTTTGTGCTCACTTTAATATGTAGATAACCCCTAATTAAAAATTCGACAATATTTTCAGAAAGTGCATTTAATTTCCTGTTGAATGATGTCTATTAAATTTTTCTGCGTCAATTAATAATGAAATTACTGCGAGTGCTGCGTTTTTTTTTTTTTCTCCGACTGAACAATAAAAATGATACAAATATTTAAACTTTTAGAAAAGTATCAAAATGGCCCAACAGAGTAGAATCAAACTCGATGTAAGTAGTGAGCAAATTGAAAAAGATCAAAATATTATACATAATATTTCGAATTATATAAAGAAAAATTTTAAATTCATACGTGCTTATCACGTAGAAAATTACAAAGTTATATTATATCTACATATAAATATATGAATTAAATTTATTTGTCACAATTATTTTGCTTAAAAAAAAAGAAAAGAAAAGAAGAATAAGAATAAAATAGTTCATATTCCCAACACACACTAAAGCATTAATTTTAAATTAAAAAAATATTTTTAAAATTTAAAATTGCACTATATATGAAATTGTGTTCTTTCAAGATATTATAATATTCATTAGATGTCATACATTATGCATCTTTCATTTTAATTAATGAAAACGTTTGATAAATTTCGACATTTTTTTTTCATGATATTTCTCCCACTTACATTACTTTAAAAACTTCTTCAGGGGTGTTTCATTAAATTGCTGCATTGAATTGCACATTAGTATGCAAAGTTTTAAACTTTTAACTTGATGATCGTTTGAATTTTAATTTTATAATCGCTATCAAGAATCAATAATAAAAGAGAAAAGACCGAAAATTTCTCCAGTGAATTTAAAAATAATTTTACCCCAGTGAAATGTAAGGAATGACATATTATATTTAAAAGTTTTCGGTTGGTTAGTTCTTGGGGGAAAAAATTAAACAGATTTAAAAAATATTTTTAGAAATAGAATGCAAAAAAGCTAGGTTACGAAAACAAAAATTTCTTTAAAAATCCTTCATTATTTGGAAGTTATTTTACAAGGAAATTATTAAAATATTTTTACTTCAAAGGTAGAGTTCATCAAATGGAGAAACTCGCAAAATAGAGATTCGCTAAATAGAAATATGATTGTAATTCTAACCCTTTCCTGCGTCCGATTTAAGTATGAATAATTGTGCAAGAAATTAACATTTAATTTTTATTTTAAAATATTATGTCATAATGATACATGATATTTACATAAGTTGTAAGGTGATTGTAAACTGAACTTTTCTTCGAAAACTAGTAGGTTTAAGAGATGTTTAGTGTTGGACTTGTATCTTATGTTTTAGATTTAATAGATTAGGAGGCGTAAATAGATTAGAAATAGTAAGTAAATTAAACAAATCGATAAATAATGGATTAGTTGATGAAATAAAAAAGTTCAGATGGAATGCAGAAAACAAGAAAAATGTGAAGGTGTTTGGCAGTATAATCATTATCAGATGCAATAATAACTTAAGTCACACGACGAATGTAACATGCCATTGTACATTATGGCATGGAAAACCAATGACCATTTAAACTCGTTATTGTACGGTATGGCATAAATATCAATGACGAGTTTACCTCGTCATTGTATAATATGGCATAAGAAATCAAATGACAAGCTAGACACGTCTAGCAAAAGTAAAGTAAAAAAAAGGTAAAGTAAGATCAAAGTAAGACCAAAAGTAATTAAAAAAAAAAAAACCTTGTTAAATAATCAGTTTCTGTAACAGAAATACACTTGTAAATTTCTTTAACAAGTTTGAAGCTGTTAGGCACCGTTATGTACTATAAAGTTATTTACAAACATTTAAAAAAAAAAAAAAATTAGTCGATTTTTTAATACATCCTTCCATATTCAATCCTTTAGGATGCAAATTTTAAAATGGATTGTGATTTTACAAGATTTTTAATTAGCAAACTTTATAACATATTTAAATCACAATTTTCACAACAATAATTTCATCCCTGGGTTAGCTTAATTCAGAGAAAATACTTTGATTGACTAGCATTGGATTGCAACCGACAAAGAGTTTTTTGTACGTGTGGATAGATTTGAACTCAATAATTTCGAATTATTTTGTAAACAATGGCTTATCATTCACAAGTTCTTCTCTGTGTTGGATGGTAATCTAAAAATACATTGTTTCACTTATACACTGGTCAAAAAAATTAAGGATCAGCCCGTTTTCTCTTTCTCTTCTTTTGCACATAATTTTTAAACAAATAAACATATGAACATAAAATTTGGATGGCCTGTTCATTATCATATTATTAACCGAATCTTATGTAATTTTAGCATAAGAATAATTTTTAAGCTAATAAATATTCAGTTTTCTCTCAAAAGTAAGCTTTAAAAAAAATGAAAAATTTCAATAATTTTAGGAAAGAACACTTAATGAAAAATGGTCATAAGGATGCCTTACAGATAGGTAAAGACGCACACGCGTTCCTATGTTAGATTACAACCAAATCTTTCTACCTGCATTCATTTTCTGTTTCTTCTTTTTTCTTCTTCTTTTCGCATGTGAATAACTTTTTAAAAAATATGCATACAAACATGAAAATTGGATAAGATGTTCATTATACAATTATTTTTCGACATCATTATTATTCTAGTGCTGAGTATAGTTTACAAATTAGTAATTATATATTTTTAAAAAGTTCATTATAAAAGTAAAAGAAAAGTTAATACAAAAAGAAAAATCGAGATTTAGTTTAACATTTCAAGATATGTGCGTCTTTACCTATCTCTAATGCATTCTTAACACCACTTTTCATTATGTGTTCTTTCCTAAATTTGTTGAAATTTTTCATTTTTTCCAAAGCTTACTTTTGCGAGAAAAATGAATATTTATTAGCTTAAAAATTAATCTTATGCTAAAATTACATAAGATTCAGTTAATAATATGATAATGAACAGGCCATCCAAATTTTATGTTCATATGTTTATTTGTTTAAAAATTATGTGCAAAAGAAGAGAAAGAGAAAACGGGCTGATCCTTTAATTTTTTTGACCAGTGTATTATGTAAGCTAATATATAATGCAATAATATATTGAATTTAATATTATTGCATTACATTGCTTTTTTTATTCCTAAAATATTCGTTTGTTAATTTCAATTCGAGCTTTCAATAACATTTTTCAAAGCAGAATAATATCGCACCACATTACATTGTAATCTAGATAATCTAGAGAAAATACATGTTTCAATTTAGATGGCTTTCAGATACGTTATAATTTGTGACTTACAAACAACATTCCCAACCTAACTAATGAACTGTCACCTTTATTTATACTTTTGATATTGGAGCTATGGAGTTAAAACTCCCACAGTGTTGTGTTACTTAAGTGGCAAGCGATACATTATTTAAGGAATTGCTAAAATCATATTAAGGAAGTCTCAAATAATTCCCAAGTTCATAGAAAATTATTTATTAACGATAAATTAATTAGTTCCGTTAGACATACTTTTTAAAATAACGTATACTTAATTAAAAAAAGGAGAAAAAAAAATGTGTCACTTTAGGGTAACTTAGTAACAACCAAAACTACTGGGCACTGAAAATCCATCAACTTTAAGCTTTTTTAATAAATAAACTTTAGAATCAATAACTTGAATATTTTTCATTAGCATCTAATTCGGTTCAAAGACAAGAATTGATATAAGTTTTGTAAAAAATATTATATCAATGTAAAATAACTAATTAATATAACAAATGGATTAACATCCGATAACGTCTTCCACAGAAAGTAGTACTGATTTAATGCTGTATGAAATGCTTTGTATTTTATTACATTAAAAATAAATAAATAAATAAAAGATTGACACAACGCTATTACTTGAACAAAATAAATTATTTACACACTTTTATCTATTAATAAGCATCTGTATGCATTTGTGAAAAACTTCCTGTCAAAAAATGCACTTTTTTTATGTAAAATATTGCAATGTTTGAATCACGTAATAGTCAAAAAGCTCATTATTTTTATATAAATATACACTACCTACCAATAAGTATTTGGAAGCTTTCGAATTTAGACATTTTGTCAAATATCTAGAAAATTTGTTTTGGAATAACCTTGAAACTTCGGTAGTGTAAAGAACCCGTTATACCTCATATATTTCAGCAAAAGTTGTGTCCTGAACAGGAAAAGGAAACCAGTAAAAAATTAAAGAAAAATTTAAATTTTTTGGATCACCCTGTAAAAAACAATGCATGAAATGCATTTTCGCTGTAGCATGTGATTAAGAAGAATTTTCTCATAACCTGTATAAATTTTTGAGACGCTACCACATATATTCATGGAGATGTAGCGCTTTTTTTAAATCATTGCCAAAAAAAAAAAAAAAAAAAAAAAAAAAAAAATCCACTTTTTTAATTATAACACATAGTGTATTAGAGAAAGAGCAAAGACATTTTAAGAAAATTTGGCATACTTTATTAGACACAGCATACTACAATCAGACGGCAAAAAAGTTAAATGTCTTACGAAATATGAGCTTTTTTAGTAAGTAATTTTTATCTACGCATGCCCTAGCTTTTAAAAAATTTCATTTTTATAATTTAATAGCTAAATGTATTGAGCAACTTATATGAAAACTCCAAACAAATATCGTGTAAATTTAGAGAGTTATGAGAGATAGATTGAACAGAATTTCAGTTATTCGCAAAAATAAATAAATAAATAAAATAAAATAAAATAAAAACGAAGATGATGGGGGTTTCTATTAATATTTATTTCCAATCAGCGAACACTGTGTAGCCATTAGGCATTGATTGAATCAAAAGAAAAATGTGAGAAAAACACCTTATAGTTTAGGGGTTTTTTTGAGAGAACTGAAACTCTGTTCATTCTATCTCTCATAACTCTTTAAATTTACACGATATTTGCTTGGGGTTTTCATATAAGTTGCTCAATACATTTAGCTATTAAATTATGCAAATATATATATTTTTTTTTTAAGCTAACGCATGCATAGATAAAAATTATTTAGTAAAAATGTTCATATTTCGTAAGATATTTGACATTTTTGCATTCTGATTGCAGTATGCTGTGTCTAATGGAGTATGCCAAATTTTCTGAAAATGTCTTTGCACTGGGTGTAATACCACTACGTGTTATGTTTTAAAAAGTGGAAATTCTTTTTGCAATGTTTTAAAAATAAACTGTTATATAACCATAAATGTATATGGTAGCCCCTTAAAAATTTATGCAAATGATGAGAAAATTCCTCTTGATCACATGCTACAGACAAAACGCATTTTAAGCATTTCTTTTTATAGGGCGATCCAAAATATTTTGATTTTTCTTTAATTTTTTACTGGTTCCCTTTTCCTTTTCAGGACAGAACGTTTACTGAAATATATGAAGTATAATGTGTTCTTTATGCTACCAAAGTTTCAAGAGGATTCTAAAAGAGCTTTTCTGGATATTTAACAAAATGTCTCAATTTGAAAGTTTCCAAATACATATTGGTAGGTAGTGTATTTTTAAAGACGTTACGCAGTACAAAAACATAAAAAAAAAAAGATATTTGCTATAATGTTTTCTTTTAAATTTTGCATTTTACTGTGTCCGAAAGTAAGCATTGAAACTATGCTATTAAGTAAACTAATAATTATAATAATTGTAAGTGAGTAAGTTAAACACATTTATCTATCTTTGAAATTATTTTGAAAACGTTTCCAAGTATTTATATGTGTTTGTACAAACTGTTTTTAAATGAATGCATTTTTGTTAAGAAAGTAAATGCGATGTCCAAATCACGTCACAGTAAAAGCATACATTATTTATATATATATATATATATATAAGGACGATGTGAAACACTAAAACATACAACAACACTATTATGTAAAAGACATTAGGTAATATAAACACTTTTACCTATCTTTAAAATTATTTGTAAACATTTCCAAGTATTTCTATGTGTTTATGTGAATAGTGTTTTTTTTTTTTTTTTTAACAAGATGCTGCTATGTTCGAATCGTGCGACAATCATGCTCGTATTTTTTTTTTTCCAATAATTATATTTTTAATGTCGCTATGTGTAGTACTAAAATATAAAAAAGTATTTACTATAAAGTTTTTTATTTTATTTATTTATTTATTTTTTAATATTCAGTTGTCTTGTATAAATAAAGGAAAAAATTCTAAACATTGTTAGAAATAAATGCTTTTTATTTTGCTATGTTCTAAATTAATTATCGACAGAAAGCCATTTTTTTAAAGCTTAAAATACATTAATTAAGTAAATTAAAGAATTTTATCCTTAAAAAATAATAATAATACTTTTTAAACGTTTCTAAGTATTTACATGTGTTTATGTGAATTGTTTTTAAATAAATATATTTTTCTTAAGTAAGAGATTCTAATTACGTAACAGTCAAAAGGATCTTAACTTTTTCGATAAATATATATTTTAAAGACGATCTGGAATACTAAAACATATAAAAAGATATTTATCATAATGTTTTGATTTAGATATTTAGATTCTTTGTATAAATAATGCAAAAATACCAAACATCTTTAGAAAATATATGTTTTAAAATTTGCTATGGTTAAAATTAACGATCCAAAGCTATTATTTAAGCAGAAAATACATTAATTAACTAAATTAAACATGCTTGCCATTCTTTAAAATTATTTTTAAAACATTTATAAGTATTTATATGTGTTTATGTAAATAGTTTTTATATAAACGCACATTTTTTAAGTAAGAGTCTACGATGTTCGACTCACGTAACAGTCGAAACGCTCACACTATTCAAAAATTGTACTTTAAAAGACGATCTGGAATACCAAAACATGTAAAAATATATTTAATCTAATATTTCCTCTTTTAAATATTAGGTGATTTACTAACGAAACATAATAAGAATTTTTTTTTTTTTTTGTATTTTGCTAGGTCCAAAAGTAACAATCGAAACAATGCTATTTTTTAAGTTGAAATTATATTAAGAAATTTTAACACTTTTATCCATCTTTAAATTTATTTTGTAAACATATGTATTTATAACTGTTTATGTAAATAGTTTTTTAAACATTTCTAAATATTTATATGTGTTTATGTAAATATTTTTTTTTAATAAATGCTATTTTCTTGCGATGTTCGAATCACGAAACAGTGACAACGCTCAAAATTTGTTTGACAACTATATATTTAAAGACGATCTGCAATACTAAAACATATAAAAAAATATTTACTACAAAATTTTCTTATAAATAAAGCTTAAAATACTAAACATTATTATTATTATTATTTTAATAAATTCCTTGTATTTTGCTATGTCCGAAAGTAACCATTGGAACAACGGTATTATTTAAACTCAAAATACATTAGGTAATTAATTAATTTGAACACTTTTTATATCTTTAAAATGATTTTTGAAACTTTTCTCAGTATTTATATAGGTTTATGTAAGTTGTTTTTAAATAAATACTCTTTTATTAAGCAAGAGACTGCTCGAATCACGTAACACTGAAAACGCTAATAATTTTTTTTTTTTTTGATAAAGGTATTTTTAAAGACAAACAAAACTATGTGAAACGATAGTTGATATATATATATATATTATAATTAGGTGTTTGCAGAAATAAAACACAAAACACCAAACATAAAAAAAAAAAAGATTTGTATTTAGCTGCGCCCAAAAGTAATAATCGCAACAACGTTATTACTTCAGCGAAAAATTCTTTACTTACGTCTAAGTATTTATATGTGTTTATGTACTTTTTTAATAAGTAAGAGTAAGTTTTTTCTTAAGTAAGAGACTGCTATGTCCGCATTACGTAACATTCAAAACTCTCTTTTATTAATATTATTATTATTGACGAATACGAATATATTTTAAATAATCTGGTATATTACTCACACGACATTCTCTTACCCTGAAATTTAATACTATAAATACAGGTTGGAGATTAAGAGGTAAAATAACGAGTTCTGTTATGTAATCCTATGTTAAACAATTCAAATTAGGCTTCGGAAGTGTTTTATATGATAATTAGTTCTGTGTGAGGGGGACTACTGCCCCCCTCAACCCCCTTGTTATTAATTCACCTACATTTATATAGAACTAGCTGACCCGTTCGGCTTCGCACTGATGAACAAATTTTAGTTAAAGATGGATTGATATGTAAAAAATCAAGAAATATATCAGTTTATATGTTATAGTCAGGCAATATTATTAACTGGAAAGTCAAAATATAATTTTACAATTATTTTTTTAAATTAGTTGTTAAATGTTGGCAATTTTTACTTAATGCTATTTATTTATTTATTTATTTATTTTATAAAAAGAAACATTTCTTTACTCATGAATAAAAAATATTGAAAAATAAACCTATGACATGAAAATGTTTTTGATAAAATTGACGTCATAATAGCTTTAATTATTATTTATTTTTTCATTTCGCAAATATATTTAATTTTTTCCATAATTGATTATTATTTTAATAATGTATATTAAAGGAGAAATCAATAATATGAAACAATATTCGTACAATATATACTATTACAGAATCTGGTGTGAAACAACCACACGACTTCCATTATCCACTATTACACGTAATATATACAATTTTTTGGAGATATTACTTGCATTTTTTGAGATTTTTGAGTAAGAGAAACTTGATACACGTATAAAGACCCATACAACAGAGTTTGCATAGCGAGTTAAAAAATAAGGGGAAAAAAATAGATAGTTATTTTTTTAAACACGAATTTCCGAGATCTAAAACTGAACTACCTAATCAGGATGACCGTTAATATTCCTGTAATAAGCACGTAATAATTGAGAAAGGTTATCTAAATTGGATTAAAGAAAAAATTTTCAAGAATACGTTAGAGCCGTTTTTGAGATACCAACTTTTAACAAAACTTAACATACTCAATTATTGACCTAAAAACAATAATTACATACAAAAGGATATTTAATAGGAAGTTAACATGGCGAGTTTGAAAAAAATCCGTACAGGCGTTTTTAAAGGAACGCACTTGCGAAGTCTGAAATTGAGCTGTTTATAGAGGACGCCTATCAATTTTCCTGAACTAAGCAACTTTTCAATCGAAAGGGCATCTAATATATTATTTATATAGCAACTTTGAAGAAAATCATTAGAGGTGTTTTTGAATATGGGCTTAGGGTCCCATTTCTGGTTTTCGATGACCCAATTCCGGTTTTTCAATTTTCACAAAAATTTGGAAAATTAATCTGTACACCAGACCTGAATCACTTGTGAAGTTTAGTAGTTCTATTTTTATTAGTTTTGGAGATATGACAGCCAGAAGATTACACACACACACGTGCACATATACACACACACACTGACCAATTGCCAAAACCTATACAATACTTACACTACCTACGGTAGTAGGGTAATTGAAGTAAACACATACATCTCGTATTTACTACGATAATATACAGATTTTCGTATTACGTTTTCGATCGCCAAATACAAAAATCGCCAATGACGATAGATATCAAATCTATGCTTTGTTTTCAATTAAAATATTGAAAATTTTAATTAAAAATTTATTTTACCAAAATTTATTATAGCTTCTAGCACTTAGAGAGAGACAGTGTAACTTTTGAGTATTGAAAGAAAAAAAAAAAAAAAAAAGCAATCGGCTTTTTAGTTCTAGCGATCGTTCTCTACATATGCATATAAACCTTTCTTTTTTTTATATTAGTATAGCTATAGAGCATAGGTATATTAAATAGGTTTCCAGTCAACATAATGTAACTCAAATAATTAAATGCTATTTACATTTCAGTAATGGCTGTATGCGCTATGTATATTGAGCTACTTGCCATAACTGTTAGTTGCTAAAAATAGTCGCCAAATAAATTTAAACATCTCAATACGCAAGCGAAGTATGACATCACTGACCGCCCGTGGATGCAAGAAAAAGATTTTCCATGTTAATCGCTCATTGGATTTTTTTTTTTCTTTTTTTTTTTTTTTTTTTTAATTAAAATTCTAGAAGAATTATTTCCCGATTTTAATCCTCATATTTGGGTATAGATATGTATTAGTTATTGTATGCATGCGTTAGATTGAGTTATTTTGCTGTCAAATTGACAAAATTTTAATTTTAAATTTCAAAACTGTCACCCTTGGCGTTTTTTGTATTTGGCGATCAAAAACGTAATACGAAGATATACATGCCAGATGTATATTTTCGTAATATGTATTGTACGAAATATTGTTTCATATTATTCGTTACACTCTTAATGTAAGTTTTTAAAATAACCATGATTTTTGAAAGGAATTAAATTATATTCGCCAGATAATTTGGCGATATTTTTTTTTTCTGCCAAGGATGACGGATATCAAATATATTCCGCTGCAACATATTAGTATATTATATCAGATACTTTATTTAGACATTTGAAAACAAATTTGACTTCAAATTATGATTGAATATTTATCCTTTCCCTTTTAATTAGTTTATTAGTTGGATGTTTATTGTGAAATGTTTATGTTTTCAATCGAATATGGAAATTTGCCATTTTTTTTTTCTAGAGTTTTGAAATTTAAAATTCCAATTTTATCAATTTTACAACAAAAACAATTTAATCTAACGGATGCACATGATAACTAATACATATCTATATCCAAATATGGGGATTAAAATGGGGAAATAATTTTCCTCGATCTTTATTATTTTTTTACAAAAAATCCAGTTCACTTTTTATATTATTGTTCGCGTGAAAATATATTTTATTATATGTCTAAAAATAAATTAATTCGTAAATCTTTTTGGCAACAATTATAAATTAAAATAAATATAATATTATAAAATAGAATTTCTTATTTTATTTTATTTTATTTATTTATTTATTTTTAAATTCCAATTTCGTTTACACACATCAGTTTAAACCACAGAGTAATTAAAGACTCCGTGGTTTAAACATTGATGCTTAGATATTATATCATATCATATCAAATTAAATTATTAGAAAAATAAACACTTTTAATTCTATAATGACGTCAGATTTAACGTGTAAGTTTAACAATTAAAAAAGCTTTATATGAATTTCAATTTAATGCACGTGCAAATATATTTCTTTTCTTTTCACGTCAAGATATTTTAAAAACGAAATGAATATATAAATGTTTCTTTTCTGTTGGCAGCAGCTAATTTTTTTAATGTTTCATTATTTCCATTTCTATTACGGATTCTATGGGGATTTTAATTAAAATGCTCAGATTTTAAACTAAAATTTATTTTATCAAAATTAAATATAGCCTATAACAATACTGTAGCTTTCGGTCAGTGAAAGAAGTTTTTAAATTGGTTCAGTAGTTTCAGAGATTACCCTCCACAAACAAACAATTTTTTGCGCTTTATATAATGATATAGATTTAATTCGGCTATTAAAAAATAATTCTGTTTTTAAAAATAATTTATTAAAATTATTATTTAAAAAATTATCTTTTATGATAACGCAGACGATTTCCATATTAGAGAAGTAGTATAACACTAAATATATATATATAAAGAGTTGAATTTGTTCTCAATATTACATTTAAAAAAAATCGATAACTTTATTTTAAATTATCGCAGATCGATGTTTCAACCATTCGTTTTAAAGGTATTGGCGAGCTCTTTTGAAAAATACCCATCATGAAAATTTACTCCCCTCGAGGGGGTACTTCACTCCCAGGGGGGGGGGGGGGGCGAGGCTCCGACATACACAAAAAAAATTTCCCAGTTGACTATCTCTATTGCAAAAAATATATATTGGTTCATTTGGTTTACTGCAGTCTATAGATGTTAAACTCTACTTACCTGAAATTCCCCCATAGACGTAATGTATTTGAATACTTTTAAGTGTCCCTGTACACGAACCATTTGCTTCATCTCAACGAAAAGCTTACTGTAGCATCCCTATATGATACACATTTAGAATACCGAGTTCTGCTACTATTTGTTCTTGAAGTATGTTGATAACAGACATCCACACAGACAGACACACAGACCATTAGCTAAAAACATAATTTTCTTATTCAGGCGACCTCAGAATATGTAAATATAACAAAAACTCATGTTCGAAACAATACTTTCTCGACCCTATGGGTAAGAGAAAGTCAAAACGATCTGGAATAGTAAATTATATAAAAAGATATTTTGCTATGTCCAAAAATAACAATCGCAACAATGCTTTTGTTTAAGCTAAATTACATTAATTAAATAGTTTGACCACTTTAAACATTTTAAATTACCTTTTAAACCTTTTTAAGTATTGATAGGTGTTTATGTTGATTGATTTCCAATAAAGGCTCTTTTCTTAAGTAAGAAGCTGTGATGTCCGTATCTCGTAACAATCGAAACACCGACGATTTTTCAGTAAATTTATTTTTTGAAAATGGTCTGATGGCTTAAAAACGTATAAAAGTTGTTCATTAAAATGTTCACTTATAAATAAATTAGATACTTTGATGAAATAATGCATATTCAATGCATATAATTTAATTTAATTTCGAATTTTGTTTCCCGAAATACTGTTATCACACTGAATAACAGTGTCTGGAAATATGTAATCTTACAGATGAATTAATAAAATGTTTTATTTATTAATTATTCAAAATAATTTCTGTTTTTTAATGATTATGTACTATTTTCCAGTGTTGTATACTATAATTTAAAACAACTTGACTTTAATTTGGAAATTTTTAAAATTGACCGAAATTAACTTTTAATGGTTCCTTATTTTGAGAATTGCCGTTTCAGAAATTTTTGGTACTATTTCAGTATTTTCTAGTGTTTATTACTAAAACAGTTAAATTTAACACTAAATTTCTAATTGAAACTGAATCTTCTAAATTGACTCCATTTTTTGGGAGAAATGTAGGCTTAATTTTTAAATAGTGTATAATGTAACACTTTATTCGCCGTATAAGTTTTAAACTATCGAAGGCCGAAAATTTTTATTTGTATCACACTTTTTTAAAACAGTTTTGCAAAAATATCTTTTACTGTGACTCTTAACTAAAAAATAAATTTGTATTAAGAAGTAATAAGCAATAAATAGCAAATTTGTATTAAGAATTGAACACTCTTATGAAAAATAATTAATACTATGTAAGCCGGTTGAACAAGAACAAGTATGCCCTGCCCCATACTAAGGAAAAAATGTTCTATTTTCATGGTTTCCTGCAACTGCAATTTACAAACTTTTATTTTAACTTTACTTGAAAAAAAGCTTTTAAAAATGTGATGTCATGGCATAAAAGTAATTTATGGATAGCATTATACTAGTTCCACATTTGATTTCATTTTAAACTTGTTCTCCTCTCTCTCTCCCTATTTAACAGTAACCTTTCTTATAATGCGTTAAAAGACACTTTAAAAACATGTGGACATAAAAACAGTAGGTTTAATTAAAAACTTAATTTAACGTAATTAATTATAAAGATTTAGCAATTTTACCAAAAATATGGTGTTATCTTATAGAACCAGATATTTAATTAATTTTCATTTGTTTCTCAATATACTTATTTAGAAGCTCAGAATATCTTTTTACAAGAATAGACTTTTTGACTGTGCACCTGATACATCAAAAGCTTTATACAAAAGTTTTCTACAAGATCCACGTAATTTAAAGCCTACTGACTCTCCGAACTCTACATCTGCAAGTACTTCCCCATAAATGTAATTGATTATAAATATTCAGATTTGACCAAAAATATGGCATTAACTTATATAACCAGATATTTAATTAATTTTCATTTGTTTCTCAGTATACTGATTTCGAAGCAAAAAAAAAAAACGTTTTTACAAGAATAGACTTTTTGACTCAGTACTTGATACATTACAAGCTTTCTACAAAAGTTTTTTACTATATCCATGTAATTTAAAGGACTCTACTTCTAAAGACTCTACCTGTCCAAGTACTTCTTCAAATGTTACCACCTTGCCGATCTATTCCCGTTTCCCTCTACAAGTTTTTAACGGTTTCTCTTTTCCGAGCAATCACTTCACTGGATACACATTTCAAGTACTGCTCTGTGACACAACGTTACCTCTTTGTAATCCAACAAAGTTCCTACCAATCTTATCTTGGTGAATGCCGTTGCAATCTTTTCCCGCAACATCAAGTTTAAATTCATTTATAAATGTAAGATATTGATGTACATTGTGCTGCACATCAAGAGCAAGTTTGTAAAAATGTTTTTCTCATTTTCCTTTGTTAATCAAAGCGAGAAGTTTCGAAAATGCATTTTTATTGTCAATATGTTTTTAATTAAACATAATGTTTTTTATACCTTTGTGTTTTTAAAGTGTCTTTTAACACATTACAATATATTATTATACATATGTTTTAATCATTCTCTCTTTCTGAGAGATGGTGTCTTTTAGTAACCCGTCTACCACATGAAAACATATCTCTAATTATGCTATTCAAGTGGAGTTGCTTTTCAATATGAAATAAAACGAGGAATAAATTTAAATACTAGAAATATGTGAAAATATATACCAAAAGAAAGCCTATTGGGAAATATATATATTTTAAAATAAAGTAAATGTCTTAAAAAATGAAAAAATAAAAAATAAAAATAAGAGAGAGAGAGAGAGAGAGAGAGAGAGAGAGAGAGAGAGAGAGAGAGAGCAAATGGTTGATTATTTTTTAGATTTCTTCTTTAGTTTATATCAGGTATTGAACCATTTTTTTTTTTTATTATTATTGTTACTTAAAAACTTAAATCGAAAAATAAATTTGTTTTATGTATGAATTTATAATTTAAATTTTAGATTGTTAAGATTCATATCTCGTCTAACTCTATTGCAACTTAAATAAAAACATCAGTATATATGACTCCATATACGTTTTCAATCAAATTGAGGGAGAACGAAATTTAAAATTTATCTTATTATTATTATTATTATTATTATTATTATTATTTTGCCCGTGAAATATTTGGGTAACTAAGTTAATTATCAAACAATACAGGTGACTTTTAAACATTTTTCAAACTTAATAATAACAATAATAAATATGAGGTAAAAATACATCATGAAATATTACCCTTTCAATCATTAATCAATCATTAATCATGGTATGAAAGTGCAATGCTCACTTACCTTATCAACTGCATCTAAATTTCTTTTGACAACATAGTTTCTCTTATTCAATTACGTTGTACATTCATTAGAAAATAGACCTAAGATATTTGTTCAGAAAAAAACTAATTTAAGTCATGGGAGTTGATTTTTTCTTTGCTTTGATAATTATATTTATTCCTTCAATGCCATGCCAAGAAATATCAGCAGTAGGAAAGATCTTTATTACAGTGATAATGATATAGTAATTAACCTATTTTGGCAGGCAATATTATTGAGTTATTGAGTAATGCCTAAGGGTACTTATAAAGTTCTCAGAATAATAATAATAACATTAATAATAATAATAATAATAATAATAACAAAAGTATTTTTGAATTAAAAAGGTAGACCTCAATTTTTATCTAATTTAATTTCAAGTCTCCGAGGAAAACAAATATATATATATTTAAAAATGTATCGTTATTCTTTTTATTCTATAATATGTATATATTTTTTTAGTTGTTAATATAGCAATAGCAAAGTTAAATATTTTGCTTTTATTATTTTCTAAGATATATTAATAAACTGCAGATTGTTCCTTTCATGAAAGTCAAACTGTCTATTTTGTATCTCTAATCAAGTTAAATGTAATAATATGGACATGCAGAAGCAATGAGACGTAATAAGTCTGATACAAAAACAGATTTAGATAAATATAATAACATATTTAGACCATAACAGGATCTGGCCAACTGTGTCTTTAAAAAATTAATGCAAAGTATATATATATATATATATATATATATATATATATATATATATATATATATATATTGTTTTAATAAAATAACTTTATACCATTTTACAAATAAAATAAAATAATTTAAAGCAAACAAATTAATAAAGAATAAAAAACTGAGATGAAAAACACACCAAATCTCTCTGTATGTATATATTATACTTTCGTAAAAAATTAAGCAATATAAAACATTACAACTATAAATTGATGATTTAATAAATAAATAAATTTTATTACACACAAGCACATGCACACACACACACATACATATATATATTTATATATATATTCGTTCATTGCGTGTGCACATAAATATACTATAAAACCTTTAAGAAAATATTCATAAACTACTTAATTAGCATAAAACTATTTTATTTTATAACTCCACATGAACTGTAAATATCTTTTTAAATAACACTACTAATGGGTATTTTAGAGATATGTGCTATATAGATTTTTGAATGTAAAATACCATTACGTTTTTAATAACATCAATGATTATCGGTACAACATTTAGGTAAAAGATATTAAAAATAAACAAAATACTTTTGACTTTAATATTTTACTACATTTGTATTAAAAGTTTGACAATGAGAGTAAAAAAAAACTATTTTAAGGAAATTATTACGCGCACAGAAATAATTAAGTCAATGGTTTAAAAGTGTCTTAAGTATATAAATAACCCTGGTATTTTTATGTTCAATTTGCAGAAATCAAGGCTAAAAGCTCGAAAAGTTTTTCTGAAAATCTGAAATATTACATAAATAATATTTCATATTATATAAGATAAAATAAGAAAACAAAGAAAAGGTCCAGTACTTCTGTTTTTCAGTTATTCTTGAAAGAAAATTCTGTGAACATTCAATTCAATATTTTAGATACATACATTTCGATAAATGACCCAACACATTTGATTTCAGACGTTTTCTGAAACATTTAGAAACGTTGCTGATTAATTACCCTGAAACTTTGGGTATGTAAGGAACATGTTATGCCTCATATATTTCAGTAAAAGTTTTGCCACAAAAGCTAAAAAGTGTACAAATATATATATATATATATATATATAACGATCCTTTTGTAAAAAGAAATGTTTGAAATGTGTTCTAGATGAAGAATGTGAACATGAGGTTTCTTTATTTATATGAGACCGGCAAAAATATTCACGGAGATTAAAAAAAAAAAAAACTTATTTATTTTTTATTTATTTATTTATTATTATTATTATTATATGTAAGGTATTAAACCGTAGTAAATTGGACACAACATACTGCAATGAGAATATAAATATGTTATAATAAATACCTATTGAAATACGAGCATTTTCACCAAATAATTTTTAACTGCGACTGCACAAGCTGTAACAAAATTTATTTGCATAATATGTTGTATTGAGATACTTTTATAAAAAGCCCTAGCAAATATCAAGAAAATTCAAAAGGATAAAGCTGATAAGATGAACTAAGTTTCAATTTCCCTCTCTCAAAAAAAAAAAAAAAAAAAAAAAAATGTTTTAATTAAATGAGTAATATAATATTTGTTGATTGTAAGTAAATATTGATGAAAACCTATATAAATTTATATATATATATATATTGAAAGGATCTGAAATTCAGTCTTTCAACGATAATTTTTGGAATTTTCACTATATTTTCTTGCGATTTTAACATAAGTAGTTCACATTTGTCTAATTACATTATGTAAATCAAATTTCACAAAAACTTACGCTGTGCGCAGTTAAAAAAATACTTATTAAAAATGTTCATATTTCATTAGGTATTTACATCTTTATATTCTCTTATGTAGAATAAATACATAAAGATTACATTATGTCTAATGTAGTATGTCAAATTTCCTATAAATGGTTTTGCACTAGGTCCAGTTTAATACCCTGCATGGTATACTTTAAAAAAAAAATCAGTTTTTTAAAGAAACCTTTAGATTTCCATGAATATATGTGGCGTCTATATAAAAAATTTAAACGGATAATAAGAAGAAGACTTATTATCACATGCTACAGCCAGAACGTATTTCAAACATTACTTTTTACAGGAAGGTCCCAAAAATTTTGTTTTTAACTTTGATTTTTTACTTTTTGTACTAGACTTTTTTTTTTCTTTCGGGATAAAACCTTTGTTTAAATATATGCGGTACAACATGTTCTTTATACATTTAAAAATTTCAGGAGAATTAGTCAACGATTTTTCTATATATTTGACCAAGCACTTCAAATAGAAAGTGTCCGGTTAGCTATAGAAAAAGTTTTTTATTTCTTGCTATAGATTATTTTTAGTGATAGTTATTTTTTTTTCTATGTTTTGAAAATGTCATTCAACATTTAAAATATAGATGTTATACACCATATTATAAAAATATTAATTTTGCACAAGCGTTTCTGTGGGGCATGTTTATTAGTATATTGCTTCCAACGGAAGAATGATCAATTAACAGTTACGATATTATGCGAAAATATCTTAATTAAAATATATCGAATGCATAATTGGTGTTATTTCATAAAATAAATCAATGTTTTTATATGATAGGAAAAAATGAGAATTGAATAACAGATTAATGCGATATCTCTTTTACTATTCTCAGGACATTATTTTTAAACTGGTCCTTTTAATTCTTTCACCCTTATTATTTTAGTTCATCATCATATTATTGGTATGGGGAATTTAGGTATTCAAAAAAAAAATTTTGACCGGGATTTTTGTTATTTTTTGAAGTGTGAGGAACCCGAATAAAATAAAATTGATATAGTATAGGGTGTCTGTTAGTCTTTTGTATGTTAGTTTGTTAGTTTATTAGTCAGTGTATGTGATATCTTAAGAATATGTGGTCGCAGAGAGATTGAACCGGTTTTAAAAATTACTTACGACACTGGCAAGAACCCTATTGGATTGAAACATTGTAATTTATAAACTTCGTAAGAAATTCGAAATTTACGTTTTTCTTATCGTGAGAGAATATAGCATATTTTTTCTTAAACGTGTATTAAAAGGAATATTTTTACTATGTGAGACCAGCTTTAAAATAGTAGTTGAGATGCTGGCATGAGCATCTTTAACTATGAAAACTGAACTTTATAAACTTCAAAAGATATTTTAAACTTACAGATTTTTTAACATGGCGAAATAAGGTGAAATTTCTCATAAACGGCCATTTTGGAGGACGTTTTCATCGTAAAGATGTCGGGTCACTTTTAAAATATTATTTAAGAGACAAGATATAAACATCATTAATTATGAATTTTTTAAATTAAAATTTTGTTAGTTATTCGAAATTTATGATTTTTTTTAACATGGCACATTTCGCAAAAACGTGCATTTTTAAAGATATTTTCATCGTAGAGATTACAGACCACTTTTAAAATATCTTTTATGATATTGGCTTGAACATCACTGACTTACAAATATTCTAATTTGAAAATTTCATAAATCATCCGAAATTTAAGATTTTTCTTAACATAACCGAATAAAGCAATGTTTCATATAAATTTGCATTTTGGGGGTGTTGCACTGGAAATAGTATGAAATTGCATAGAAACTAAACTACGAAACAATAAAATTAATTAAAAAGTTAGGATAACATATGTAAATTGAACTAAATGGTGGGTAGCCTATTAGGTGGGGCATTGAAAATCTGTAAAAATCGTCATCATATTATTATGAAAACATATATATGAGGAAGAACTGGGCAGTGTACACCTATGACAACTAGTTAAGACTAGATTATTGCAGAGGTACAAAACATCCCAAATTAATTTCTTTCCTGTTCAAAGGAAGGATATCTTTTAATAAGATTATTTCGTTTTGTAATATGCATTTTGTGACTAGTATTTGAAAAACTAAATACAGAATTAAATTATTAACTTTAAATAATTAAATTGAAAATCATAAAAAAAAAAAAAAAAAAAAAAAAAAAAAATTATTGACTTACATATGCAGTTTTCAATACCATTTTAAAAATTATTAAATTTGTGCAAGATTATGTTTTTGAAATTCGAGGTTTGTATCAGCAAATTTAGACTACATTCATGTTTGCAGGTACATTTCTTCGAAGCTGAAACGAATGACATGTCAAGTGAAGCTAAATGAGCCTCTGGGGAATACTACTTTGCTATAATAAGTTGTTGCTTTTTTGCGTTTAAAGACATACATAGTGCAGCTGTTGTAGTGAACGTAATAGATTACAATGTTTCGTCAAAAAGTTGGTACCAGTTAATTGCCAAAAAGAAAGTGATGTCAAGTATCCCCCCTTTTGTGGTGCTTTCCCAAGAACAGCACTTAATTTGAAGCAAAATAATAGTGGAACATTTTCAGTATGTAAAGTTCTAAAAATTTCCACCGGTATGGAGACACTTTTTATGGAAAAATTGAAATTTTAACAAATTAAATGACCTACACGGAATCAAAATCTAAACAATAAATGCTATTCTATATTATTCATTCTTTTTGTTATAGTTAAATTATTATTATTATTATTTTAATACCTTTAGCGATTCTCATGAATCGTCCACATACCAACTTCGGTGGTAATCCGCACGCAATTTTTAGCTTCAGGGGGCTATTTGCAGTAGAAGTTTCATTACATTCAACATGTACCTTCGACAAACGTTTCTTTTCTTAATGGAAGTGGGTAGAAGACTTAAATATCTGAAATGATATTTAAATGTAACGCCATTGGACGATAAAGTTATGCACATTCTGAAAAAAAAAATAAATAAATAAATAAAAATAAAACCGAAATTATTTTGAATGCTACCAACAGCTACCACATTTTTTTCCCATATTATAAATAATGATATTTTTATTTTAATATTTTTATATCGCCTTCCACTGTTTTATTATTGAACTTTATCTTTCAACTACTTGAGTAGTAATTATATACGTATACATATATAACGCATAAATATATTTACCTTCCTTTGAAATATGTAACTACATGGTCGTATAGCTCTATGGGTTACATACCCATCGTTCTAATAAATTTAGATTCCGAAAATCGTTAATTAAAATGAATCAGAGATTCGTGATTTATATTGTTTTATGCCGTGATTTACAAAATATGAAAAATTGGTCATAAAATTAACTTTTCAGAAAACGTTAATTCCATTTAAACATAATGCTGCTACCCAGTTGAGCAAATATCATTTCTGATCAAATTACTGAACAAAGGATCATAATATTCATCATAATCTGTACAGTAATTTTACATTTTGGTACGTCAAATCTGTACTAATTAAAAAACTTTGCCTTTAACCTCAAATTAAAGAACACGAGGTAGATGGAGTTTTTTTTTTTTTTTTTGTCATAAATTTTGTTGTAATGAGAAATTTTTGATGAGATTAGAAAATTCAATGAAGTAAAATACCAACAACCGTTTTCTTATTAAAAGTAGAATCAAAGTTAGCCTGACTTCTTAAGTAGAACTAAGCCTCCCAATTTTAAAGATAGCCTAAATATATCCCCTCCTGATATTAACGTAGAAAATAAAAGACAAAAAAAAAAAAAGTACATAAAATTCAACTTCAAACGATTAAATGCACTGTATTGCTAAAATGTGGTTTCATCTTATCCGTAACATGTTTTTAGTCACGGTAAAAGCACATTCTGGGTCCCGAATGTGCTTTGTTTATCTGTGGAGCATAAAGTATCGACTTTCCAGCATACCAGGCGCTGCGTGTAGTTTATTATCAGCTTTGTAATGATCCGCTTACACGGTTATCTCCGATATTTGATTTCTCTCATCACTCACCTGTTGATGATACCACCTGACACTCATGGACGGAAAAGAAAAGAGGAAAAGTTACCAAGAGGGTCATAGCGGGCCTCCGCTTAATAAATCACGAACTTATTATTGGCATGATCTTTGTTTCTTTCAAATAAATCTTTATTTGAAATAGTGTTTCTTGTGTTGATAATTATATTTAATAGTTTGAGTAGTCTTCGATTAAATATATATATTTGTATATTTTCATTACAAACTGTATTTCTATTTAATGATAATTAATAACTTTTTTTAAAACTTTTTCTTACCCATATATGGTAAGGAAAGTATTGTTTTGAGGTAAAATTTTCTATAAACTGGGTTTTTATTATAATTGCACGTTTCAAAGTTCCTTCAATATAAAAATAAGATTTTTAACCTTTTCTCTCTCTCTCTCTATCTGCCTGTCTCTCTCTCTATATATATGCACGTGTGTTTGTGAGTCCGATACCAACACAACTGAAAAGAAAATATCAACTGGAAATAATAATTCAGTATTCGAAATCTGAGTGACATGATAACATCACGTGAAACTTTTATGGAGATCAGACGAATGGTTCATATACATGTGGATATAAAATACTATTAATACATCACGTCTACATGCTAAATTTCTTATTGATACATTTTAACATTTTTAGACTGCACGAAGCATTACTAAATTAACAAATATAATATATTATATATTTTTTTTTTTATGCGCAAAGTATACTTTATATAAGGTATCTTCTGAAAAGCATTTGCCATTCGTGTATAGGAACACGTACACACACACAAAAAAAAAAAAAGAAAAAAGAAAAAAGAAAGAAAGAAAAAGGAAAAGAAAGAAAGAAAAAAAGAAAAAAAAGAAAGAAAGAAAAAAAGAAAATATTAAATGGAAATTGTTTACAAGTTGTGTACGCGATTTTCTTGCTTCGTTAAATTTTAATACGCTGAGCGGTACGTGTATAATTTTTAGACAACATACAATGCTATACAAAATTAGTCGAATAACTTTCAAAATATGGTCTAGGTAAAAATTCTCTGAATAATGTAATTTTTTTTTTTTTTTTTTTTTTTAATTTAATAACAACATTAAATGTTTTGTGAATGTAACTAAAACATTCAAATGCGGGGTTCGGGGGAGGGCAGGGGTGATATCACATAATAATGAGTGGCAAATTAAACCATTTCTAAAACTATTTACAACTATTTTTAAAGTACTTTGAAAATTGTCAAATACAACACTTCTTATTTTTCATCTTAAAGGATAATAATTTTTTTCTTTTTTTTTTTTTCACGCAATGCAGGGTAGCAAATTTTTGTATACGTTACATCTACGCTTTATCCTCTAACTGTCTCATAAACACACAGATACAAATGAATAAATTAAATTAATGAAGAGGTGCCGCACCATTTCCGAAAGAATTGGAAATGGTGAAATGTTTCTTCTGCATAATTTTCACCCAAAGAAATTGAAAATATTTCTATTATTAGATTTCTGAGAAAGTTACATATACCACTGGAAGAATGCTAAATAAAAAATACTAGTATCGCCCAGTGGTCGAAACTTGACCATTTTTTTTTTTTTTTTTTTTTTTTTTTTTTTTTTTGCAAAGCGAGGCAAAGCAAAGTTATTGCCTTGTCCTAAACGGAATGCAATTGCAACACAGCTGCGGCAATTGTTTGCCGATATTCACTCTAACTGAATCAGCAGAGTTTTACTTAATATAACTATTTCTCTCTGTAGATGTTAGCCTTTCCTGAAATGAGAGAAAATCGCAACGTGAAAACGCCCCTTGTTGTGATGCTAAATAAAAAATATATAATTCTTAAAACATAAACGAATAAATAATTAATTAAGTTTAGCTTTGTCAAACAGTTGACAAAATCAAAGCAATTTAGTAGTAAATGTTTAAAAAAAAGATGTACAGTGATCTACGTTCATTCCTCCCCCACTCCTTTTTTAATTTTTAATTTTTCTTTATTTTTATTAGCAAAATATTTTAAAAAGGAAGTGTAATTTAAATGTCAATTGAATTTTAAAACGTAGCATTAAATCTTGTGTGAGGCTCTATTTATTTATTCGTTTGCCATTTACTTAGAAAGCAATTCAAACCAATATAAATTCAGCTGTGAGAAATAAAAGGTGTTAAAAACAAAACAGTCAGTTTTTCCTTTCTGTGTCAGCTTAGTAGTTTACCTGGAAGGTGAGAGATGGCAATATAATCCTTTTAAGAAGTTCCAGTGTAGAATTTTCTTTATCACATTTTTAAATCGTGTTTAATACATTTTCAGCTTGTATCTTCTCTTATTTATTATTTGAAGATGTATAATTTCTTTGGTTTTAATGCATAATTTGTCAGTTTATTTTTTCTTTTAGAAATAATGCGATGTTGATGTGTATGTATTTTATTATAATTTATTATTCCTATTGTCATTAATAATATTAGTAATATACTAATTACATTTATTCCATCAAAAATATAAAATATTATTTGAAATACACTAGAATTGGAAATTTTAGTTAGATTCTTATTTATTTGCATATTAAATTGCAGTGTTTAATTAATGATATTTTCTAAACTTAAAATATGCATCCTTTGTATATATTTTCCCCCCTTTTTTCTTTCTTTCTTTTTCCTTTTCTTTTTTTAATAGAAATAATGCATTGTTAAGATAAAAATGTATATATTTTATTATAATATATTATTGTTATTATCATAGATAATAATAGTATTATTCTAAGTTAATTTATTCCACCGCAACTATATAGTATTTTTTTTTAAATACAAGAAAATAAAATTTAATTAGATTCTTATTGATTTGCATTTTAAACTGTTATGTTTAATTAATGATATTTTTAAACTGAGAAAATGCATTTTATGCTAGATATTTAGAAGTGATGATGTTATTATTGATTTAAATTTAAGATGAAAAACAAGTTATTATTATATATATATATATATTATTATATGATTATATATATATATATATATATATATAAGGACATGATTTATGTGTAATTACAAAACATTTATCCGTTAGTTTGAAATAAAACTTACATAATTTCATTGTGCCCCCCAAAAACTGCATTTTAATTTACATAAATTAATTAATTTATTGTATTTAATAATTACTAATTTATATAAATTTATTTATTTATATAAATTTATATACAATAACATTAAAATCTATAGGAGAAACTTTTTCATTTTTATTATTTTACTAACTGTAATTAAGTCAAAACAACTCATTTTAATTATTATTCTTTTTATATTAGGTTTGTGAATTGAATTTTGTAAAATCTGACATTGGAAAAGGTTCAAAATTATAATTCTTGCAGTGAAAATTGATGTATAGGCACAGTGAAAGTAAGAGTGGTCTATTGCTTCTATGGCGGTAATCATTAGCAAAGTTGGTGACTGTATAAACTTCGAAGTACATCACATGATATGACCAGTTTAGCTTTAGTATAGTTTTCCTGGCTCCACCAACTTATGCATTTCTTTCATTTTATAAATAAACTTTTCTATCTCTTATTTTAATAAACAGATTTAAAAAATATGTTGTTGACTCCTATTAATTTTTATAATTTTTACATTTCTAGTTTTTCTAAATATATTTTTTTCCCTCTGAATTTTAAAATAAGATATTTAATGTGTGTTTTAGTTTTAGTAGAAAACAAAAGTTGATGTGAGGTGAGTTTAAAAATTAAAAGGAGTGAAGTTTTAAAAATTAAAAGGAGTGAGTTTAAAAATAAATAAAGTAAATAAATAAATATATCAAGAAAACATTTTTATTTTTGTATCAATGGAAAAGTATTTATAATCTGTTACAGTTTCCTTTATAGTCTTAAAAGATAATGTAAAATAGTAGCTTGCATTTTTTGCTTAATATCAATAACATATGTAGAAAAAATTAATTCATTTACACTTCGCATAAAATGTTGATTATATGACATATATATATATATATATATATATTTTTTTTTTTTTTGACTATTATGGCCAAAGTTTTATTTCAAATGTCCTCTTTGTGAAATTTTAAAAGTTTAATTAAGATTATAATGAATAGGCACAATAGTACAAATGTTGGGAATACGTACTGTATAAATGTATTAGTTTCATGCTAAAATTAAAAAACACTATTTTAACATCCAAAAATGCTAATATAAGTTACTCACAAAAACAATAATTTAATGTCTCCCATCATATACGCCAACCCGATGAAAAAAAATTATTAAAATTAAAAAACTCTCAAAACTATGTTTAGAAAAATAAAATAAAACGAAATTGTTTGATTTGCAAGTTTAAATCTATTACTTTTGAAAGAGAATTTTGCACTCGTAAAACGCAATATGTTGTTAATGCGTATGGGCTGTTATATATATAAAAAAAAAAAAAAAAAAAAAAAAAAAAAAAACAGAATTGACGTTTAGTAGTAATAAGTACAAAACTTTGAATAAACACCATAAACGGCAAGAACTTGTAACAATTGTTTCAGGTCGAAAAAGGAAAACTTGACCCTTCATTAGGCAAATAAAACAGGCACGAGTGCTGCAAACTAAGGGTGTTGCTACTTTGTTTTCAGTACTCGTGCCTGCTTTGTTCAATTTTAAAATGAGCATATTCTCAAGTGTTTCCCGGATAGAAGTAATGACTCTTTGTGTGTATTTGCTGACCATAGAAACAAAAAACAAGGAAAATTATTTGCAAGTTGGCTACGAAATACACTTTTTCGAGCGACGCTTTTAATTGATAACTTCGTTAATTAAGATATTAGATGTTCGAGGTCAAGCGAAACATGTTTCTTGAGTTAGTATAAAAACGTCGGTATCTCTCGCGAAGCTGGAGACCCTGTCGTTCGTAATGAGATAGGGTTTCAGACACACAAAATGAATAGCAGCGGCAGTAACTTTTTTTTTTCAAAGATCTGATAAGAGTTCAAAGATCCGATAAGAAAAGAAAAGAAAAAAAAAAAAAAAAAAAAAAAAAAAACCTCATCCCAAAACTTTTGTCACATATCCTGAAAATTCTAAAAGATCCTATAACTCAAGCTATTTCAAATAGAAAACTCTACTATACGGGTAGAAATTGTGCTTATGTATTAAACACATATTCTAACCTAACAATAAATCAATTTGCAGGCGCATCTTTAGTCTGAAACAATAAATTAAAGGAACATATTTGATAAGTGTTAACAGAATATCGTCATTCCTTCATCTAAATTTATATAATTAAATTATTTCTTAAAAATATAATATTAGGTAGCATTCGTTTTCCATAAAAGGATAAGTTCAAAATATATATTTTTATTTATTTATTTATTGTATAATTAATAATTTCATAAGCTTGTGAGATTGCAAGGAATTTTCGTAGGAAATGCACTAAGCGAGAGTTGAGAAACTGCCGAATCGGGTCAGTAATTTTTACTCTGTAGCTAAAGCACTCTAGGAAGGTTAGATAGCAATTGCGAATTTAAAAGGAAGGCTTCAGATTTTGTGAGATTTAACAAACAGTTTTGATTTAGTTTGTTGAAAACAGTTCAGATTTGGTTTTGATTTATGAGCAGTCTAATACGTCGGTGCATTTTGAGGGATTTTCAGTTCATGATTGTCCTTGAAGTTTAATGTATTTGAAGTGTAGTACTAAATAGAATAATCAAGTTTAATACCTGCTACGTCGTTCCTAAGGAATGAGGTTTTTAGTAATATGAATTCAGTTATTGTTTTATATTTAAGTAAAATCCTCAGCCGCTTATTTTTAATAACCTGTTAGAATATGTAATCATTTATTGTATATATTTAAGTAAAGAAAGGATATTTATATTTTATGAGTCGTCTAGAAAAGTAGTCCCATTTATTCTCCTAATTAAGAGTTTCAATTTAAGTGTTCTGTTAAGTTTTAAAACTAAGTCTGTGATTTATTGGTTGATTACACAGCAAATACGGAGATGTATAAGGAAAGCGCACAAAAAATAACCTCACATTGGCACCTATCATCACGAACTAATAATGTTAATTTTATCACCCTTTAACTAGTCATTCATTCACGTGAAGAAATTATATTTTTGTGACAGAATTATTTATTTGGTTATAATAATAATAATTAAAAGGACATAGTAAAAAAAGAAGGGAAAACATAAAAGTGAATCTGTAAAAATGAAATAGAAAAATTCAACGTAATTTTAAAAGAAAAACAAAGGACCAGGTGAAATCAGTTTCGGAAATAAGTGAATGGGCATTAAAATCGAAAAGAGAAGAATGATAAGAAAGATCAGAAGACATAGAAAGAAAAAAAAAAAGATAAAGAAAAATTATAAAATAATTTGGAAATTTAAACTTTACAGTATTATACTATAGCAATATTTTTTTTTAATAATAAGTATTCTTTCTAGCATCTTGCTACAAAAAATTAGAAGCTTTTGATATGATTGTTATTTGTTCTCTCACCAGCAGTATGAATATTGCCTATTTGCATAAAAACATCCTTGTATACTAAATATAGTTTTTATTTCTAAGGAAATGGACTTATAAGCTGTTCTTAACACTTTCGCGACCGCATGTTTTTGTCTTTTTGAAAGTAAGGTCCGCTTGTAGGCATTATTCTCCCAAGTTAAAATATTTCAGAACCAAATTTTTTGTAGTCATATTTGTATTACAAAAGGATATGCATTATAATTATATTCTTTCTTATCAAAGTATTTGTATCCATAGGATATTTCATTGCAAATGTATGAATATTGAGTATATACATAAGAAATAAATAATATGCAAATTGCGAAAGAAATGCTAACTGGAGGAGTTACAAATTTTCAAATGACGTGAATCTACGTCAGCGGTCGCGAAAGTGTTAAGATAAGTAATAAAGAAGCTATTTTTAAAAAAAGTGAATGGGTAACCTATTAGAATACAATATATAAGTAAACAAACAACAACAAAATGTTAAAAAGTTACAGATTAAAAAAAAAAAATCCTAAATTCCAAACTATTTCTACTTTTCTTTTGTGTTTTTTCATAGATATGTAGCCATTACAACATTCGAAAAGCACACGCGTGAAAATGAATACGGAATTCTCCCTCATAAGTGGACATAAGAACGCCTTCGAAGATAGAGTAACTAGTAAGTAAATGTAAAACTCTATCTCCATCTGTCAAATCGTGTCAGATATGCCTTCGCTGAGAGTTACGCGTCAAATCAGATGTCTTCATTATGTCAAATTGAATCAGATCAGTGCAAATGCAATTCTCAAAATTAAACCACTGCTACGTGTACGATTCTTTTAGAAATGAATAAATGTGAAAAAAAAATATTCAAAAAAGATTAATAGAAAAGTCTTTCTGTCTGTTTCTCTCTGTCTTACATCAAGTTGACATGTTATCTGTAAATATATTCGTTCGACGCATCAGCGCGAATTAGTTACAAAGTCAGGTATGTAGTGATATTTCTAAGAAAAATGACAGTTTTTTTATATCAATTTCGGTTATTTTCATAAAGGTTTTAATGAACTATTTATTTATTTTTTATATGATAACAAAACCATTTTCAGAATTTGAGTCTTTCGTTTGTTAAATAAGCTTGCTGTAAAGATTTCAAAAAGCTTGATTGGTCATTATGGTATTCTATCTAAAGCTCACCAAAAAAAAAAAAAAAAAAAAAAAAGGTTAAACCTTGCTGTTAACTAGCCGTAAATTTTATGGCGAGTCTTGAAATTTACGTTACATAAACAGTAAATGACGACAAATACCGCAAATAAATTATAGAAAATATGGCTCAGTTGTAAAATTTACGACTAAAGTTTGACTGAGAGGTTTAAATTTTTTTACATTGCAGTGCAACAGTTGTATGTGAATTTTTAAAAGTAAAAATAACACTTAAATAATTAATGAATATTGATTTAATGGTTGATTATACAAATCATTCAAAGTCACTGAGATTAAATACTTTTTAATATTTAAATCAATCAATTATCCAATCCTTCCTTTAATCTATTTCGCAATTAGTCTATAAATGAATTAACAATTCATAAATCAATAAATCTATCAGTCAATCGATCCATATGCACATTCGTGGACATCCATAAACGCACACAAAACATAAGTTAAATACACGTAATATAGCATAAATTTATGCTATAGTAACTGAAACCAATAGATACTCAACCATAGATACTCAAACCAATTAAAAGATCAAAAACATTCGTTGATTACTACATCTTTTATATAGCATACTTTGTCATAAATAAATGCTTTTGATCTTTTAATTGGTTTGAGTACAGAAAATTTTGCCTTATTTACGACTTTTTAAGATGCCGATAAAAAAGCATTCTTTTTTAAAATCTTCTTTCTACATTATTTTTTAAATTAAATATAAAAAAGACAATCCAGATGAATAAAAAAGCATTCTAAAAAATACAATTTAAATAAATAAATCAACAACGTGTATTTAAAAAAATAATAAAAAGAGAAGAAAAAGAAAAGAAAAGTGAAATGGGTAAATATCACAGTTTTTGAGCGTCCCTATTTAGTTTTGTTGAGAGAATGCTTACATAAATTAAAACCCACTTTCAGCAATTATCACAATTATGTTTTAAAATATTGTTTATGACACTATAAGAGAATTACAGCAAATCTTAATAAATGTTCTTTCCTCAATTTTATTTCATTGCCAGTAATGATGTTCAACTGATAAATCGAATTATTACTTCTAAATTTTAATTTAAAAAAATAAATCAACAATAATTCCTGTTATTTTATATTAAACCCTTATTCAATTTCCTTCAAAACTATGAAATGATTCATTTAGTACCCTTTTCATATTTCCCAAATATGTCATTAAAATTAAAACAATATCTCAGAAACAAATTTAAATTTTACAACTTACGGAATTATTATAACATTTTCGGATGCGTCAACATACAATGCATCTTAATTTTAGAGGGCCAGGTGTCACGTTCGAATTCGGTACAGGCATGGTCGTTCGTAGTGGTTCGGAAACCATACTTTAAGCCGTCGGTTCCGCTCCAATGACCTTACTGTGCAAAAAGTGACAGTAGAGTAACACTACACCAAACCAAAATCATATTTTCAGCGGTGTTCCATTAACACATCATTATACAGCTATATTTCTATATATAAAAAATTTTAATGGCAAATAAATAAATAAATATATGGATATAAAATAAATAAAAAAAACTTTGGAAAAGCATCATTAAAAAAAAAAAAAAATGAAAGAAAGAAAGAAACAATTATAATTCAGGGCGAATGAAAACACGACCCTTCGACAGGCGAATATTTTTTTTTTCTCTTTCCTTTTCATAATTATTGTCACACCAGTATTTATATTAGTATTCTGTTTTATTTGTTTTAGCACATCACTGAAATCAATTTTGTGCGTTTCCGCTTTGTCTCCAGCACTCGTGCCTGCTTTTTCCGCTTGTTGTCATAGTATATATATATATATATATATATTAAGAAAAACTAAATAAACATTTACACAAGAAAAAAATATATGTGCTGTTCGCATAGATTATAAAATATTTTCGAACTGCACATCGTTTTTAATATTTAAAATATTATTATGCAAATTACATCGTTTAACTTGCAAAACATATTACCTTGGTGATATAACTTTAAAATATACATTGTTCCTGTGCACAGGATAGAGATATTTGTTATAGAATGTTATACGATTTTCAATACATATTTCTATCATAAACCTGAATAACATACATCTACTTTGAGCTATGTTGAAATTATTTGGTTGAATTCGAGCACGGATGAACCGAAATATGAACCGAAGTTATAAATACTTTTCACTTTGTTTGAAAGTGTTAAAAACATATAATACAGCTTAACTCTTTCATGCGCGGTGATGCCACCAAAGCATCACCAAATTTTAATTTTCAACTGCAAAACCTCATCCCGGAATTTTTTTTAGCAAAATTTTACTTTTATTACATAGCAAAAAAGGTCGCCAATATCTTTTCTTTTATTTTTGTTCGTGAATTCTGGTGGCAGTGTAATTTAATTGATCCCAATTACCTTGCGCTGCAAAGGGTTAAAATGTAGTTCGAGCAATTTTTATTTCTATCCCATAATGTATATAAATATTTTAATGTGTTTTTGTCAACTAATAATTAATTATTAATAAAACTACATTATATGGAAACATGCTTGTGTAGCTAAATAGTATTTATTAATTTTTCTTATGTTTAGTGTAGTATAAAGACAATTAAAATATGCTTTAAAGAAATGCCTCTCATAGGCGTAATTTATCAGAATTTCTTTGTAAGTTTCGGTACACAAATCAGTCGGGATATTTAAACAATTTTCAATTAAAAAGCAAATTACAGTGAATTTGAATAAATTATAGCAATATTCCGACATTTTGAAAATATTTGCAGAAATGAACGAAGGAGGAGAATTCATAAATTTTTAGCTTTGTTGAAAAGTATCAAAACTTAATGTGTGTTTGATGCCGAAATATTAAAGAGTATTTATGTGCTTCTAAATATATGTTTATTGATTATAGTATTCCTGTTTTTTTTTTTTTTTAATGGATTGTTTTGAAGCATATAATTCGTATGAAATTGCTGACTTATTAATAAATAATTTTTGAGTAAGAAATTAAATAAGTTTGATTTAAATTAAATAAGAATTTAAATAAGTTTAATTCTCATTTGGTTTTTTCCCATATTATTCTTTCGATTAAATTTTTTCTTGTCTTTTTGGTATTATTGGGTATGGCTTGTTGTAAATGTTTAGCAATATGCATACAGCAAGACAGAAATAACACCTATTTTACATGCAATATTATTCTATACTCTTGAAAAAATAATGAATTTGCCTGTTTCAATTTACGGTTGCTTGATATTCGTAATTTTTATTCGTGTTTTTCTGGTTTCATCTAATTCAATGTTTCATGGTTTCATCTATTCAATGTTTGAAAAGGTTTTCAGTATATATATATATATATATATATATATATATATATATATATTTCATTATGTGTTTGCACAATTTTTGCTATTACTTAAGCAGTTTATTAATTTTCACAATTTTTTTAAAATACATCATTTTATAGCTGCTGTTGCGCATTTTATGTTGTATTACTACTATATATATACATATATATATATATATATAAGTGAAGAATAGAAAAATATACTATTACAGAACATACGTATAACCTAATATTGTTTTTTTTTTTTTTTTTTTTTTTTTTTTTTTCAGTATATTATTATTATAAAAATTAATGTTGCAATTTAAAAGTTTATAGCAGAATAAATTTATATTGTACTAATAATATAACGCAATATTAACATATTGTCACTAACGTTATAAAAATAAGCAAGTAAAAAAATGTGTCCAAGGAAATTTGTATGTATCCAGAAAGATCTTGTCGCTTATTTGTTAATCTCGCTTACCTAAAGTACTACAGCACCTTTGCTTCTGATAACAGTTCTTCCGCTAAGCATGGGATATCTTACGTCATCCATTACTCGGATAAATCTGGAAAAAGGAATTTATGGGGAGAGAGAGAGTCAGGTGGAAATTTTCCGCGACACGAGATAAAATAATTTAATCAAGCAGGTCAAAACACTCGAGAATTTGGGTGGTTGTGCTTGTTTCTAATTTTAAAGCCAAGATAAGGCATGTAATAATATTTTGCATTCGATTTTGATGGCACTTTTGCCTCATGACTAAGATTATTTTTTTTGGCATGCCCTATATTTATATTTAACATTTATTTTCGAATTTTCTAAGCTTATTTTTTTTTATTTTTTTATGCATAAATAATATTTAATGAAACAGGTTTACATTTATTTATACAATCGGTTTGTGTTTTCACTGCTTTAAAATGTCCAGCACATATTATATGTATGTATTTTATGTTCGCTTTTTTATTTTTTTTGTTTATTTATTATTAATTATTATTTTACCAGTCTACAAAAATCAGGGTCATTTCTGAAATGGGATAAAAAGATTATTCTACCTTTCTAGAAATTAGGGCCATCAGGTGTTCCCAAAATTTCTAAAGCTTTTGAGTCTAATCAATTTCGAAATCACGTCATTATAAAACCCTAAGAAATCTGATACTGAGAGCAACTTAAATTTCTCCTTCGAACGCCACTTAGTGAAAATAAGAGAAACTAACCGATCATTACTATAAAAAATTTGTACAACGTAATAGTCGAACGTGACTTTTTCAGCTACATACATTAAAGTTAGGAAATATTTTATAATAGTAAAATGATCGTTCAGACATCGCAAGCAAGACATTCTCATAATAAATTGCCACATACGTCTCGGTATTTTCTAATTACTAATATTTAAAATACATATTGGAGAAGTGATGAAAGATAAACATAATCTATTAACACAGATGTTGTGCATTTTTTAAACACAGTAGAAAAAAGTTGTAAAGATGCATATATTACATTATGATCGAGCTTCCAGATAAAACATCAATCTACTATTGATTCCTGTTCATGTTGAGACAGACATTGTATAGTTCAAAATAATAATAATAATAATAATAATAATAGAATTTAAACTCGATTAGCCTTTTATAAATTGAATATGATATATTATAACGATACGAATCAAAATTCTTCAAAATAAAATAGAAAAAGAAGAAGAACTTAATGTAATGAGAATGTTCAGTGGAACGATTAAAGCAATTAGCAGTGGAACGATTAAAGCAATCATAATGACTGCTTTGGCAATTAGCATTACATTTAAAATGACAGTCTTCTAGTATTAATAGAAAAACACTAAAAGTCCTTTTTCTTTAAGGAAAAGAAAAATGCAATTTTAGGGGATTAGTATTGTTAATTCTGAATATGATTGACATTTATTTTTAAATAGTAAAGCATTCAGATGTAAAATTGAATACACCCAGTTATAAATGTCAAAAATCTATGTTTATTATCATCTGCCTATTACTTTGTAGGTGACAATGCCGCTCTCTTTCATCTGATATGGATATCACACTAATGATATATATTTCAAAGTGTGCCTCATGCAAATATATGATTATTAGCATTTAACCCAAAAGTGTTGTACCATATTTTAACACTTTTAACAGCATTTAGAGACGTTAATCCCTCGTATTTATTTAAGTTATTTCACTTTTCCTGAGAATGCTCCTTTCGAAAAGTATTAAATGACACAGCAGGCACTTTTTCCTTTTTAGAAAGTCTGACCACATATAAATATAAATTAAAAAGGAAGAGAAAAAGAAGAAAGAAAGAAAAAGAAAGAAAGAACAGTAATTGAGCGGGATAAAATGAAACTTCGTCTGAACAAAACATAAAAGAATGCAGTAAGTCTTATTTATGGCAACATTATCACATCAGTCAAAAAAAAAAAAAAAAAAAAAATCTTGAGGAAAGTGTGATATGTATCAAAGACCTTTAGGATTTTACCAATCATGTTTTATCAAAATCGAATTGCTTTTTTACTTGGAATTTGGATGACAGTTACTAATTTTTGTTGATCATTTTATTTATTTTCTAAGTTATTTAAAATCCTGCCGGGATTACCTGCTATCAGAAGAAGTTAAAAAAATTCTTTCAAAAGTAAAATTTTTATTTTATGAATGTTGTTATACTTTTACTATTGTTTTAAATAATTATGAATTATTTGTGCTAAGAATAGAGATTAATATTTTAAAAAGGAAATTCAGAAAATGGAAATGATTTAGAAAAGGTAATCTTTTCCACTTAGGACTATTGACGTAAGGAATTTTTTTCATTTATTTTCACATATGGACTTCGAACATTTACAGATCGAATTAAGAGATTGTATATTTTGTACGCAACCAAATAAAAAAATTTCTAGTAAAAGTATTAAACAATTTTCGCCATATGTTTATATATATATATATATATATATATATGATAGATATCGTAATAAAATTTAACCTTAAAATTTAGCAATTAATAGATACAAAACAATACCAACACAACAAAAATAGAACTGATTTTAACTTAGAGGTAAGACTGACACAAAAATGTTGCGATACAGATTAAGAACCAATAAGATACAAAACAATTTAAAATACTTACGCCGACATAAATGATAATAATAAAAAAAGGGACCATTAAACTTAATGACAGAGAAAATAAATAAAGGACCACAGAAAAAATAATAGAATAAAAATGCTTAAAATTAGAAGTAAAAACTCGTCAGGTGGCATGTGCTTCATAAAGCTGTGAAAGCCGATTTCGTAAAACAATATAGCTAATCATAGCAATTTATATTGTTCCAGCCCCGATCGAGGCAGCAAATACATTTTGAATGAGAAATTAAATAAATTATTAAATCAAATCATCAAGGAAACCACAGAGAAAACCAGAAAAAAGCAGAGTAGCCACATGTAAAACTTTTACACAAACTGGTGAATAGGAAGATGCCAACAAATTAATGAAATTAAAAATAAAAGCTTTGCAAACATCGATTAATCGATAAAGAATTAACGTCTGAGCATTTTCATTAACGATAAAATTATATATTGAGTAGTGAAATTATAATTTTAAGTTAGTTAAAGTTTAAACTAGTTATATATATATATATATATATATATATATATATATATAATAAAGATGATCTATTAAGCATAGTAGAAGCCAAGCAACAGATAGAAGATCACTGAAACACCAATGACCAATAAGATTAAAAAAAAAAAAAAAAAAAAAAAAAAAAAAAAAAAAATCATCAGTGGATGAAATACACTAATGTAAAGAAACCAGATGTATTAATTAGCAGCCTGCAAAACAAACGAATCAATAAAGTAAAACAACAAATCTTAACTTAAAACCATAAACTTATCAAAATTAATGAAAAAACAACCTAAGAAACACAAGATAGGAAGAAGGAGGCAGGCGGCAAGACTTGTGACTTGCCTGTGGGGTTACACTAGTTTTATGCCGGCAACACTCCCCCAGCCTGCCACAACCAGAACAGGAACCATATGGATATAAAAATGCAAATTTCAAAGCAGATGAACAACAATGAAACCATGAAGCCACAATGAAATTCACCGATTGATCACATTGTGTTTAACAATATAATTAGAACATTAAATATAGTTGACAACTCAAAAAAGGAAAAACTGAAATTTTAATGGAAAATGAAAGTTTGCATAGTAATACAAAGCAAATGCAACAAGCCTTCTACTTTTTTTTTTTTAATTTAATTTCACATACCCACCCAACCATCCAGCCTTACAACACCACCCCACCTCCGTAATCAAACATCTGCCCACCCAACCGCCACCTTTTTTATTGTCTTTTATTATTTTATAATTTTTTTGTTAATATACACAAGAGTGTACACAGCTTTTTTTTTTTTTTTTTTTTTTTTTTTTTTTTTTTTTGTACTGACAGAGACATGGTTAAGGATATAAAATAGAAAATACAAAGTTTTTAGGAAAACCCATTTTAGCAGTGGCTGTGATCAGTTTATTAATATTCTTGTTTTTAAACTTTGCAGAGCATAAATTATTAATTCGAAATAAATGGTTAATGATGATATTTCTAAATACCGAAAGATGCAGACATGAATTAAAATGTGTAAATAAGTTTACATTAAAACAAAAATCTTGCCGTTTGTCATATATATATATATATATATATATATATATATATATATATATTTAAAACCTATTCACTGCATTACAAAAGTTTAAAGGTTACTGTGTATTCTTATAAAAACCCTGAAAATAAAAATTATTAAAAGAAACTTTTAAACTTGTCGTTTTCCTTAAAAGACATTCAAGATAAAAATTTATACGTTTGTTATAAAATGTCATTTTGACAATAGAAAAAGTGGCAGCAACAGAATGCTAAACACCCTCATCGAACAGAATGACACGTTTTATGCATTTCAGCTTTTAGACATATCTCCCAGAACAATCGTTCTGTTTACCTGTGGCGCCGAACGATAACGAAACGTTACAGATGTGAACGAGAGATAGACTTGGCGCACATGAACGTTATGTGAAAAGTTTTTTTTTTTTTTTTTTTTTTTTTTTTCCAATGAAGAAATCGTAATTCACTTTTGTAGATCCAACAATCTACAAAAAAAATTTCGCTTAAAGAAAAAATTCTATTTTTATATATCTTTAACAGGGAATTGAGAAAATTTATTTCTTACTATGGAGGTCTTATACAATAAGATTACGTTCCATTACCTTTTTGCAGATAAACCTCCAACCTGATATGGTTTATCCTCTGTTTTTAATATATTTTAGAATGTGAATGACTATTTTATCGCATTAGACTTTCAGGAGGTTTAAAGATAATATGCTTAGAATTATCTCTTGCATGACTTAAAATCATTTTATATGGCCGAAGCTACATATTTTCGTATATTTTAAAAGCAATAGACGTAACTTATATATTTCAGTGCCGTATTCTATCTTAAGTTTAATAAAACGAGACTTTAGATATAATTTTAATTTTAAATAAACATTGTTACTATTTTAATAATATTACCGGCTAGATTACTAAACGCCTCTCATTTTTATTTAAAATTTTTATAATAAAATGTTTTGATGGTGTCTTGTTTACATAGAAAAATACGATATTATTATGAAATTAATTCCGTGTAGTTGCTCTTGTTGTCTACTCATTAAATGGCAGTGAAATTCAATAGCGCAAAAATAACACTGAAATTTATTAGTTAGATAATGCACTGGAACGCTTAAAAATGTCTTGGCCGTATAAATAAATTTATTGGACAGATAGTTAAAATGATTCAAGAATGGCACACATAATCTTTTGCTCAACGATACACATATTCAAAATTATTCTAATGTATTATTTAATCACATTCGAATACTTTCCGAAATTATAGAATTTTTGCTTCTAGGTATTTTTAATATACTGTTTTCTTACTTTTTATTTCGCTGCCAAAAATATTCTATCAAATATGTGTTTATATTACTTATATTTTATATTTTTGATTTTTTAGTTACAATTAATTTTTTTAACTAAAAATAAAAAAGTATATTCTCCGAATTCACGAACTCATGTTTTCCATATCGACGAACAAATCTACTTTTGTTATGCTGTCCTTATCTGTAAAACACAATATTTATATCAATAATGATCAGCATGACAACGTAGCGACAAATGTCGCCAAGTCATTAAGATATGCCTCCAAAATCGCACACGTGGGTGAAAAACTTATCGTCTAAAATAATTTTATAAAAATGCTTTTCCTTATTCTCCATTTTTAAAATGAAAATAAATATATTTTGATATTTACCAAATTTTGATAAACATCAATATTTTAAAACTATCCTTAAAGTCCAATTTGCATTGTACGTTTGTATATCAAGTTGATAGCCCAATAGTAGACTTAATTTTTTTTTCTATTTTGAAGGTTTTGTGCTAGCCTATTTTGATCACTTTCTTTCTTTCATACTGTACTCTTTCCTCCATTTTTTGTCTAAAGAAGGATTATGCTTCCTTATTTCGATCAGAAACAAATTTAGTGTATTTTTGCAGTTTACAAATTTACAACGTTTGCTTATTTTTATTTATCTTTCAATATTAGTTAGAATGCACATAATTTGTAAGTTTAAATCAATCATTGAAATCATTCTTTTTTAATCTTTCGGGGGAATTAGTAATAAAACAGGAACATGTGTATATTTTATGTTTAGACTACCTTTAGGTATTCGTGCTGCTTTTGTATAAAAGTATTGATATATTCAGTAAGAGTATGGATAAATACGTGCACTTGTACATGTTTGTCAACCATTTTATATATTCGGTATTATAACCGAAGTAGTATTTCTAGAATTTAAAATGGAACTGGGCTGGGCACCTTGTCAGAAGAAACGATGATATATGGACCACCAAAGTCCTATTTTGTATACCAAGAGATAAGAAAAGACCGAAGAAGAGACCACAGTGTCGTTGTAGAGATGAAATTGTCAAGTTTGAAGGAGCAGAATGGAGAAGAATTCCAGGAAACTGGGCAGATTGGAATCATATAGGCGAGGCCTTCATCCTGCAATGGATTGGTGGCTGGAATGGATGGTGATGATGATGACATTTTCAGAACTAGCGTGAACCCTAGTAATAACTACATAATTTCAAAATAAACTGTTTTCTTAAACAAATAAATTAATTTTAAAAAAATCATTTAATACTAATCGTTTAAAATTAAATAAATAAATAATAATAATAATAATAGCTTCTGATTATAGAGACAAACGAAAATTACTATTTGCCAATTATTTTATTGATTCTTATTATTTAAAGTAAAAAGCATGTTTTTCCTTATACATGTTTTGATAAAATTTCTCCAAAAACTTAGTTGTTTCTGAAGGAATCGGCATGATCCGAACACGCGATCTTCTGTTTAGAAAACAGACATTTTAACTAATAGGGCAATGAACTCAGTGTACTTATGTTGCTACAATAATATATACACATATCTTTATATATATATTTCTTTTGTGCGTGTGTATGTCACTGAACTCCTCCTAAACGGCTGGACCGAGTTTAATGAAATTTTTTGTGTGTCTTCAGGTGAATTCGAGAATGGTTTAGATTTACAATTCAGTTCGATCGGATAATTGGATCAAAAGATATTAAATAAAAACTCCATTTTAACTTTAAAATGATTAAAAAGAAAAATATATTTGATGCCAAAATAAACAAAATTCACGTTTATTTACTTTTTTCCGAAAATAAAATATTTTTAATTTCGCGTGATAAATAATAAAAATTAGAAAAAAAATTAATATACTATGAAAATATTCGCGTGTAAATAAATATTTTCATAGAGATACTTGGTATTAGCTTAAAATTTTTATTTAATTTAGTAGTACTTTTCTTTTCTACAGTAAAACAAAATTTTTCGTTTTAATTGATACTTTATATGTAACTTATAAAGGTTCTTTTATGTTTTCACCTTAATTGTAAATAGTAATAATTTATTAGAAATTTTTATTTTTATTTTGTATATATCATAAAACAGTTTTTCTTTTTCTTTTCTTCTTTTTTTTTTTTTTTTTGTATGGAACAGCTTTAGTTTGGAAAAATTTGGAATTTGGCACCGAAGTAGTACGGACGTTTCTCACCAAGATCGTCAGCTACGCAATTGAGATAGCCATGTTAATTCATCGCAAAAATGGCCAAAAATGTTTAAAGTAGACAAGGGGGGGGGGTCTATACTAAAGCTGTGCCTGTGTATTTATCTTTATATATATATTTCTTTTGTGCGTGTGTATGTCACTGAACTCCTCCTAAACGGCTGGTCTGGACCAGCCATTTCATTAAACTCCGCCGAGTTTAATGAAATTTTTTGTGTGTCTTCAGGTGGATTCGAGAATGGTTTAGATTTACAATTCAGTCCAATTTAAATTGTTTATTTAATTATTTTATCACTTATAAATTGTTGTTGATTTTGGAATGTTTCACATTGGATCCGGCAGACTACGATCGTAGTATCGAATATTCAATAATACGCAAGCGAAGTGATGACGTCACTGGCCGTCCGTGGATGCAAGAAAAATATTTCCTATGTTAATCGCCCATTGGATTTTTTGTAAAAAATTACTAAATATCGAGGAAAATTATTTCCCGATTTTAATCCCCATATTTGGGTATAGATATGTATTAGTTATCATGTGCATGCGTTAGATTGAGTAGTTTTTGCTGTAAAATTGATAAAACTTGAATTTTTAATCTCAAAACTCTGTCATCCTTGGCGGAAAAAAAATATCGCCATATCATCTGGCGAACCTATTTAATTTCTTTCAAAAATAATGGTTATTTCAACAACTTATATTAAGAGAGTAATGAATAATATGAAACAATTTCGTACAATACATATTACGAAAATATACATCTGGCATGTATATTTTCGTATTACGTTTTTGATCGCCAAATACAAAAAACGCCAAGGAAGACAGAGTTTTGAAATTTAAAATTAAAATTTTGTTAATTTGAGAGCAAAATAACTCAATCTAACACATGCATGCGATAACTAATACATATCTATACCCAAATAAGGGGATTAAAATCAAGAAATAATTTTCCTCGATTTTTAATAATTTTTTATAAAAAATCCAATGGGAGATTAACATAGGAAATCTTTTTCTTACATCCACTGACGGTCAGTGACGTCACACTTCGCTTGCGTATATTCTGTTGTAATTCCAGTTTGTCCCGACAGTTGGTGCTGCGATCAAATTCAGGAAGATATTTTGTAACTTCGTGTTATTGTGTCCTAATTGAAATATTACATTAAGATGTAATTAGTGTTTGAAGAGTTTTGAAGTGTACATAAAAAAATATACATTTTGAAAATTTAGTGCGGATTTGGAGTGAGTATTTTATATAATTTTCTATCAAATTTACACGCGCGTTGATTAACAACCACCCTAACCTACAAATTTTTTGTGTAGCTAATTTATTATATTTTATTTATTTATTTTTTGAATGGAACACCTTTAGTATCGGATCCAGTTGGCAAAATTTAAATTTTGGCACCGAAGTAGCTCGGACGCTTCTCGCCAAGATCTTTAGTTCCACAATTGAGATAGCCATTTCAATTCATCGCAAAAATGGCTTAAAATATTTAAAGTCACCAAAGGGGTCCCATACTTTTGTGCGTGTGTATGTCACTGATATTTTATTTATTTATTTTTTGTATGTAAAATTTGGCACCGAGGTAGCTCGGACGCTTCTCGCCAAGATCTTTAGTTCCACAATTGAGATAGCCATTTCAATTCATCGCAAAAAGGGCTTAAAATATTTAAAGTCACCAATGGGGTCCCATACTTTTGTGCGTGTGTATGTCACTGATATTTTATTTATTTATTTATTGTATGGAACACCTTTAGTATCGGATCCCTTTGGCAAAATTTGAAATTTGGCACCGAAGTAGCTCGGACGCTTCTCGCCAAGATCTTTAGTTCCACAATTGAGATAGCCATTTCAATTCATCGCAAAAATGGCTTAAAATATTTAAAGTCACCAAAGGGGTCCCAATTTGTGGCTTAGATTTAGAAAATCCGTGCTTTTCTCACGGCCAATTATATGTTGCGTGTTCCAGAGTTGGAAAACCTTCGAATTTGTTTGTGTATACTCCTCAAGGATTAACCAAAAATATTGTACATCCAATAGCAGTACGATAAATTAAGTTTTTGTAGATTAAAAAAATATACCTGTTATAAAATAAATTGAGTTTCAACTTTTTCACCTTTAATTAAAACGAGTTTAAGTTTTTATTTAATACGAACTCTACATTTCACTTCGCTCATACTATACACATACTCACATGCATCGATTGATTGAATTGTGATAAATGTACATGTAATGATGTTAGATATTGTAATAACTTTTTGATAAAAATTTTCATCAAATCGGTCCAGATTGTTACAGCTTATTCAAAAAAAGACGGAATTTTCATGTGAAATTCGTTGCTATCAGAGATTCTCTCATAAATTGAAATATTTGCCGTATGAAATAAAATTTTGTGCTGTTCGACATTCAGCGGAGGTTTTAAATAACAAGTAGCAAGTAGAAAGTACCAAGCAGCAAGAAGCAAGTAGCGAAAATTTCGGTAATTATGTCTTTTACGTTATAATCGGAATTCACAGTCACCGTTCACAGAGCTCCATACCTGTTTCACTTATATACCACATCCTTACACACTTACAATAAGTTAGTTATTTTTTTCTAGCAAAATATTCTCTAGAAATAATTTATATGACAAAACAATGTTTGTCGGGTCAGCTAGTATATATATATATATATATATAACGCACTTTAGTGGGTCGATTTGCACATCTGCAAAGCGACACAGTCATGCTAAATCTCCCACTCCTGTTGAAATTTGGAGCTTAAATAAGCAGTTTTGCAATTCTGCAAATGAATACCCATAAGCATGTTTATGCTGACTACTTTTGATTTAAAAGTAAGGAAAACTGTGCATAATTATATATTAACTTTTAAATTATTATGTCAGGCTTTTTTTATACTCTGTGTGTTTATATAAACTTCATTATCTGCGTTTAAATATAAAGTAAATGCGCAGCTTTGCGCATATGCAATCACTAAATATTTGTCCATAAAACAACACACATATAATAAAGTTTTTTACTTTCCGAACACTATAGTGAGGAAAGTATTGTAATCATGTCAAAAATCCGAATTCGAGATTTTGATGTTTCTATACGTTTTGAGGTCCCCTGAGTCCGTTTTCACTATTTTTACGATGATGTATGTATGTGTGTGTGTATGTGTGTATGTGTGTATGTGTGTATGTTTGTGAACACGCTAGCGTCTAAAGGCTTTGTTCGATTAACCTGAAAGTTGGTACCTATATTGTAAGTCACCATAGTACGAACCCTATAGATTTTGGTGAATCTAGCACTTATAGTTTTTTTACAGGGACACAAAGAAAAATTCTTTATCATTATGGCCTATGGGACCAAAATCTTAAAAGTGCGATAGCATCTAAACGCCTTATTCAATTGAGCAAAAATTTTATACCCATATTATAGGTCACAGATACTCAATCTGTATAGATTTTGGAGAATCTAGCACTTATAGTTTTTTTACAGGGACACAAAGAAAAATTCTTTATCATTATGGCCTATGAGACCAAATTTTTAAAAGTGCGATAGCATCTAAACGCCTTATTCAATTGAGCTGAAAATTTGTATGAATATTATAAATCACTGTTGCACTAACTATAAGCATTTTGGTGAATCTAGCATCTATAGATTTTTACAGGGACAAAACGAAAAATTCTTTATCATTATGATCTAAGGGCTCAAAGTTCAGTAGCGTTAAATAAAACCTCGTGTGATATATGGAGAAAAAAACACTCTATTATGGTTTTCTCTCTTTTGTTTGTTTAGCAATTCCTCTTTCTTTATTTTATCTACAAAACTGTTAGTTACTCAATGTTCGGAAAGTCGAGTGGAGTCACTCCAGATTTTTTTTTTTTTTTTTTTAATCTTATATCCATTAGTAATTGTTTAAAAGATATTGATACTTGTGCATATTTAAGAGTTAAGTGTAATACTATGTTAGACGCATGAATAACAGATCCGATCATAAAAGAAAATTTAACTTCAATGAAAAGCATTCTATAAAGAACAAATACAATTTATATCAATTTTTTGATTATCAAATTGCTATTAATTTACGTACTCGAAGGTTGATTAAAAACGAATTTAAACTTAATCATTATTTATTTCGTGTAAATTTAAATTAAGTGCCAACTAATCAAATATGTCAAAAAATTGCTGATTATCTGATTTATTACACTGGTCTGCAAGTTTTTCAAAAATTAAGTAAAATATTTCCATTACGTCTAGTTTTGGAAATCGTGAAATCTAGTATCTTTCATTTGATAACAAAAAACATGTTCAGTAATTATTTCTTACTTTAAAACAATATTTATTAAAGAAAAACTTTGAAAAAAAAAAAAAAAAAAGAAAAAGAAAGAAAGAAAAGAAAATGGAAAATGAAAAATGAAAAATGAAAAATAGTAAGTATGTGGATGTAGTAAAAGTGTAAGCATGTTCGGAGGGGACTCAAAAAGAAGAAAGCAAAGGTTTCACCAGCATAAACAGTTAACACAGAATTTTAAATATATAAAAGAAAATGTTTGTTAGATTATGAGATAGAATATGTTCAGTTAAATGCAATAAAATTAGGAATTTTTCGTTGCAACCCCTGCCATTTTGAAAAAAAAAAAAATGTACGTGATGTATAAAAATGGAAGCTTTATTTTGATACAGCATCCTCCAAAATATAAAGTTTATTAAAAAATTTCACGCAGCTGATAAAAAGTTCCCCTCCCCATACCTGAGTTATAGTTCAGTCAACTGTATATTATTATACTGAAAAGAATTTAAAAGGAAATATAATTCAAAATAACTATGAAACACGCATTAAAAAAGTAAGAGAGAAACCTTCACTCCGATGTGTTAAAACCCAGACACAAAATCTCAATTACTAAAACAAAGGATTTTAAATGTGGTTTACTTTTTTCTGTCAGTTACTTCAATTTCCAAATGAAAATGAATAAAAAGAAGCTAAGTTTGGATATAATGACGCTACAATGTAGCATAAGATTGAAAACGAAGTGATGAAAAAAATAGAATAAGAAATCTAGACAAGAGAAAAGCGTTTTATTTTACTTCAGTCATGGGGTTAAACAGTAAAAATAGTTAGAATGTCTATTTAGATTTAATCAGAAGATTTGTCAGATCTTATTATATTTGATATGTTAAAACACGACACTTCAAGGCCTTTTAATCACATCAGTTTATAAATTTAAAACAACGATTAATTGAAATTGCGCAAAGCACATGAATTTTAAAGTTCACATTCGAATACGTGCTATTTGAAAGACTGTTTCACAAACTTATTTTTATTTATTTCTGATTTAATTTAACCCAAGCCTTTTATTTACTAATTATATTTTTTAAGAGTTTATCCATTTTTAAGTGAAATTAATGAAAGCTTCAATATAATTGGGAGAGAGAAAATAAAAATCTAAAATCGGTAGTTGATCTAAAAAATTTTATGAATTTATTGTATTAATTTTTTTATTTGGTATACACAGTAATCTTATATCTTATATATATATTATAAATGTGAATGTCCGTTTATTTGACTGAGTTTCACGCTAAAACTGCTCGATGGATTTCGATGAAATTTGTTATGGAGATAGCTTATACCCTAACTTAAAAAGTTGTCTACCTTTTATTCCGAAAAAAATTTTGTTTTTGCGATTTTTATGCATAAAATAGCAATTTTGTAAGCTAATAATAGCAAAAAATTAGCCATTTAAATTTATCCATAATTTAATTGTTGCCAAAAAAAAAAAAAAAAAAACGAATTTATTTATTTTTTTCAACAGGAAAATAAATACATTTATCTAAACGTGAACAAAAATAAATAAATAAATAAATAAATAAATAAATAAATAAATAAATTATGCATCTCAAAAAATTGACGTCATTTTTAATTTAAAAATTCTTTTACAAAGTGCTAATATAGTTTACGAAAAAAAGTGCAGTTTTAAAAATAGAAAATTTATTTCATTAAGCACTATTTTAAACCTAAAAACCATTAATAAAATTAACAGAATATGAAGGGTTCTTATATGTTAATGAAAAGGTGTCCGATAAAACGCTTTCTATTTTTATGCAAGAAATTATACAAAAAAAAAAAAAAAAAAAATCGCTAATATGGCGACAAAAATTCAAAAGCCGCCAAGGGAGAGATTCAATAAAGTTGTGTAGCACGATAATGTTTAGTTATTTATTTATTTTTTTATATACCAATCACTACGCTAATTGAACATACAAATAAATGAGCTGCTGTGTGTGACTGCACTTGCACGCTGTCGGGCAGAAATATTTGATTAATTCAAATTAATATTTAAATAACTAAACAAAGATATGTTTAATAGAAAGCATAGTCTTGGAGACAAACTTGGCGAGTGGGTTATTTGCTTTACTCCTGTGGAACAAGTGACTATTTTTTAGACTGTCCCAGAACATTCATCGAATAATGACTTATACTGTACGAGTAACAGCTTCAACTGTTTCCAGAATATTCGAAGAATTAACACCAGCTATTGGACTATTTTCGAAAATATTTGTTTTTATAATAGTTTTGTTGTACAGATTCGAGAAGTTCAAAAAATGTTTGACATTGCCAAGGAGGTCCCATACTAAAGCTGTGACGAAAATAGTCGCCAATCGAAATATATTCAGTTACAAAGAAATCATTTAAATATAGTGTCCAGCAAAGCGGGCAGAGCCTGCTAGTATATTATAAATGTGAATGTCTGTGAATTTATTTGACTGAGTTTCACGCCAAAACTGCTCGACGGATTTCGATGAAATTTGTAATGGAGATAGCTTATACCCTAACTTAGAAAGTTTGCTGCCTTTCATTCCGAAAAAAACTTTGCTTTTGTGATTTTTATGCATAAAATAGCAATTTTGTAAGCTAATAATAGCAAAAAATTAGCAATTTAAATTTTATCCATAATTTAATTGTTGCCAAAAAAAAAAAAAAAATACGAGTTTATTTTTTTCCAACAGGAAAATAAATACATTTATCTAAACGTGAACAATAAAAAAATAAAATAAATAAATAAATTACGCATCTCACAAAAATTGACGTCATTTTTAATTTAACATTTCTTTTACACATTGATAAAGTGCTAATATAGTTTACGATGCTAATATATGTTGTACTAAAATCAGTTTTATTTATAGATCCTCCTAGGTGATTTTTTAAATTGTTGTGTTCAAGTACACCGAACATTTTTCGCCAAGAGGTTTAATTTAGCAACAGCGATTTTAATCTAGGCAGTTCAAGAAAAATATAAAATATATAAAATATTACAAAACGAAAAAAATAAACTGAAATAGTAGTCACATAAATGATCTATTTTTATCTGAGTAGATAATTTTATAGAAAAAAAAGTGCAGTTTAAAAAATAGAAAATTTATTTTATCAAGCACTATTTTAAACCTAAAAAACCATTAATAAAATAAACAGAATATGAAGGGTTCTTATATGTTAACGAAAAGGTGTCCGATAAAACGCTTTCTATTTTTATGCAAGAAATTATTAAAAAAAAAAAAAAAAAAAAAAAATCGCTAATATGGCGACAAAAATCCAAAAGCCGCCAACGGAGAGATATAATAAAGTTGTGTAGCACAATACTGTTTAGTTATTTATTTATTTTTTTATATACCAATCACTACGCTAATTTAACATACAAATAAATGAGCTGCTGTGTGTGACTGCACTTGCACGCTGTCGGGCAGAAATATTTGATTAATTCAAATTAATATTTAAATAACTAAATAAAAATATGTTTAATAGAAAGCATAGTCTTGGCGACAAACTTGGCGAGTGGGCGACCAAATTTGGGGAAAAATGTTAGTTTGGGTTTCCCGATGTTACGAAGCTCTCCGACACACGGGAACATAGACCTTGAGCTTACCAAGGGATTCTCGATGAAGTCATCTCCAAGCCGCATCGCCAAAAGTTATAAGTAGGTGTGAGTTGATTTTTGCGAAAGAGTATGTAGTCACTGCGATCCAAAGTTATTCAGAGACCTATTCTGAGTCATTGCACTTTAGGGATTGAACTCTAAGCGACTGGACATTTTTCGTGAGTGAGCAAAATTTTTTGCTCTGGTGTAGTTGATGTTATTTGCTTTACTCCTGTGGAACAAGTGACTATTTCTTGGACTGTCCCAGAACATTTATCGAATAATGACTTATACTGTACGAGTAACAGCTTCAACTGCTTCCAGAATATTCGAAGAATTAACACCAGCTATTGGACTGTTTCCGAAAATATTTGTTTTAATAATAGTTTTGTTGTACAGATTCGAGAAGTTCAAAAAATGTTTTATATTGCCAAGGAGGTCCCATACTAAAGCTGTGACGAAAATAGTCGCCAATCGAAATATATTCAGTTACAAAGAAATCATTTAAATATAGTGCCTAGCGAAGCGGGCAAAGCCTGCTAGTTTGATAGAAATCTAATTGAAAAGTGTGACCTTTTGTAAAAATATATCAGAATAACAATTTCTGGGTCTCCTTGAAAACAGAAAGAAAGGAAGAACATTCCTGGTAAAATCTAAATTAGTGAAGGTACGTAAATCTGAATGATAGGATAACAAGTACTTTTATATCTCAGAAGAAAATGTTTTTCAGAAAACTGAAAATATTTTATGGATCAGGATGGGATAGGCTGGGTCTAGCCTGATGTGAATCTATTAAAATCTGATTTAATGAATTTCACCTTAACAATTTTAAACCCAAATTCCCATGACACTTGTTGTCACAATAGTAATGCATGAAACAAACTCTTAGAAATATACAAAATAATACAATATATATATATATATATACATTCTCCTCAATATCCGACAAATCTCTTTTAAATCTTTTTGAAAATTGATATGATTCGATATTACAAAGGAAACTAGCGTATGGTTGTCCGATTTAGTTTTCACTAATGTAGTCAATATGGAACCAAAATCCTCCTTTAAGGAAATTGCGAGGAAATGAACTAGTTTATCATTTGACTAAGGCAGAGATGGCTCTGAGAAGGCACCTAAAACGCAAGCACGCGGTTTCTATTCACCCACTGCCCTACAATATATGGCAAAAGTTTAAACACATTTGTTGCTGTTGTTGTTGTTGTGTGATTGAAAACATAGAATTTAATAATAATAATAAAAAAAAATATTTCGTCAAAAGTTTAAGAAAATAAAGTATTATTATTACTATTTTATTTATTTATTTATTTTAGAGGGATGGAAAGTAAAGTTTAATAATTGTTCTTTGCTTCATTCATGCTAAAAGAGATGTGTGAGCGATATTTCAAATACTTCATCGATAAAATCTTAATTGTTTTAGGCTTAATTTTAAATTAAGCATTCACAATGAAGGCTTTCAAGTCTGTAACTGAGGAATATTGCTTAATATTTCGGTACACTTTCAGTGTGCCGAATACAGAATACCCCGCAAAATATCGACCAGAACACCAATTTTTTTATTAGACATAGGTTAGGAATAAATGTTGGACATTCCAAAACCGATGTTATTTTCCACTTAAGCCACTGTCACGTTGATTCAGTGGTATGGTTTCAGACAATATCTTGTTGAAAAGTTGAATCTTCTCCAACTAAAATTTACCCATTTTGATGCCAACAGTTGTCAAATATATCTTATTAGTTTTCCAAAGCGGAAAACCACCCCGTTCGCGGCGGATAAAAAATATTAACTCCAGACCACCCCTAGGGAGTGAATCTTAGACCATCGCCAATCGCCCACTGAATATAGCTTTGGTACGACGTTAAACCCACTCAACCTCAACCTTGGTAATTTTCAAAATTTGGACCACTATTAAAGGATTTTAGGAATGATTGACCATTGACAGAAATCGCAATTCATATAACATTTACATAATCACTATCATGTTCCTTATCAATTATATTCATTTTTTCTTTTCAAAGGATGGACCTATAGGATGCAAAGTTATTAGGGCCATCTAAACTCCATATATTTTCATTACTGAATACGATATTAAGGCACATATTATCAAATGCATTGCGTTGTTACGGTTTTTCAGGTTTCTTGATTATAAAACTCTTCTATGTATATTTTACTTTCAGAATTTATCCTCCAAATATATTTTCAATTCGAAACAGAGAATAATCACCAGTTGAAGCCAAGTTCCCGACGCGCCAAATTTCACAACAGGTACTCAGTTACTCTGTAGGATTTTATCTTCAAGTCTTCATTTCGAGCCAAAACTAGATAAATTCGTCGTTCCGATCTCTTTGGTGCAGCTGGAGATTTCAGAACTACACTTAAATTTCGCTCTTATACTCTTGATTTTTAATACCGCCTTGTTTGAAAATTCTTTCGAATTCACAATTTTGTATTAGCTCAAAAACAATACAATACTCGTATTAAATCCAAAAAAAAAAAAAAAAAATGCGTACTGATTACATCCTTTTGTAAAATCGTGACCTTTTTTAAAAAATATATACATATATTAGAATTTCTAATATTATTGACGCTATGCATATTTTTTGAATAAAAAGAAAAAAAAAAAAAAAAAAAAAAAAACCTTTCCAAATAGGTGAGGGCTGTGAACACATATTACAGAGATTTATTTAAAAAAAAAAAAAAAAGTATTTATATTTTTAAAAGGAAGATGACTTCTTTATTATGCAAACGTAGTATTATTTTTTTCTAATTTACAAATAACTTATAAAATTTTTAAGATTTATTCCTATTAAAAAATTCACCCAGTTATTTAATTATTTTTCAGAAAAATTTTCCTTTGTTATCAGTCTTCGTTCATTATTATTTTATCCATTTTTACACATTATATTTTCGCTTATCATTTTAGCATGGAAATTTAATTATCTAATTTAAATTAAGCATCAGATCAAAGCATACAAACAAACAATTCACAACCTACAAAAAACTTGACGCAAGTAAAAAAAAAAAAAATGGCGATTTTGAATTTATGTTATTCAAAAATGTGTTTGAAGCGAACAGACGTTACGAAAAATGTTATATCTCTAATGTCACAACCAAGGTTGCACTTTATCCATTTGAGAGGCATTTGTATCAATTTTATTTCAGGATAGTTAATGCTGTATCGTATTCTTCAAATTGTTTTTTCTCAAATACTACATTTTTGAGTTGGGTTGCTTTTTTTCTCTCGGTGAGAACTGCGTTTGCATGCAAATTTCAAATTTTTATCTGAATATAGAATTCTGTTTGTGAAACCTTAATTTAAGGAGGACAATATATTTTCATTTTATAGGCACTTTTCATTGTCCGACGACGACAGTACTTCATATCACATAATTCTACAAGTTTTTTTAACAGTCACGATTAACTTAATATTCATAGACAAGCTAAAAAATGAATGTTGCTTTTTCTCGTTATTTGGGTGTGATTGTGCTATTCAAAAGGTCAACTAGAATGTCAAAATTCTTTTGTCAGTTCTTTTATTGATATGTTGGTTGTGAGAATTGACAATGGTTGAGGGTGCCTTTTAACGCGGCATATAATTTTTCAACAAATTATTTTTCCTTGGAGACAGAAGCATTAAATCCTGTGTGTATAATACTCACTTAAAAAAAATAATAATAATAATAAAAAGTAATAGAATGTATATGAGAGTATTATTTTTTAAGCTTTTCACAGAATGTAAAGCAGCTAACAATATAATTGTTATTTGATTGATGTGATACTGTACTGATATATGAAATACCATTCGACTCGAGTCTTATTATACAGTCTTCTCACGAATTCTAACTATAAATAACATTAAAGACAGCCTTTTTCTTTTCTTTTTTTTCTGAACAAGGAGGAGGGAATATTTGACTGATTTTTAAAATTAATAAATGCGTGAAAACTTTAAACAATAATAATAATTGATAAGATTCTTTCATTATCGGGTCATTCCGTGTCAAATCAACACAGCTCACAACCGGACCCCTTCGGATTTTTACGAAACTGGGCTCATTTATTTGTTTTATAGAGAAATGAATATTTACCAATTATTAAGTCTCTATCTCTTTTAGTTCTTGATATACAGGGCTGCAAAAATGGGTAAAAAGTGCAAATTTCAAAAATTCTTGTTTTACAAATTTGTCCATACATTGTTCCCTAATTGTTGTAGAGGCATAAGTTTGGTATCGTTGGAAAGCATTTAATACAGGCTTTCAAATGATACATCACATGGACATAACAAAAAAAAAATCATTCCAAAGCCTGTTTTAAATGCTTTCCAATGATACCAAACTTATGCCTCTACAAATATTAGGGAACAAGATATAGGAAAATTTGTAAAACAAGAATTTTAAAAATTTGCACTTTTTACCCATTTTTACAGCCCTGTATATGAAAACCTAAAAGAGATAGCGACTTAATAATTGGTAAATATTCGTATCTCTATAAAACAAATAAATGAGCTTAGTTTCGTAAAAATCTAAGGGGGTCAGGTTGAAAATGGCCCTTTTCCTTTTCTGTGTTGATTTGACACGGAATGACCCTAAAAAAAAAAAAAAAAAAGATTTGTTCAATATTACCTTAGACAATATATATATATATATATATATGCATTTTTTTTTTTTTTTTTTTTTTTTTTGAAAGTTTAAAATTAATAGGATATTTCCGGCATTTGTATTTCCTTAATTATTTTTGCGACAGCATTCTAATCATTTTCAATAATACATCCAGGTTATTTTCAACATTTAGGTATTGGATATAAGTTTGGTACAATACTACCTATTAGATTATGTTTTAATCTTCACCACAAAACAGCATTACATAGCATTGCCTACAATAAGTTTGTTACAATTTTACTCACTAGATTATATTCTAATCTGGGCCATAAAAAAGCATTGCATAGCAGTACCTACAAGAAGTTTGCTACAAGTCTACTGGTTAGATTATGTTCTAATTTTCACACACACACAAAAAAAAAAAAAAAAACATTGCATAGCAATGCCTATAAAAAGTTCTTAACGATTCTAGCCAATAGGTTATGTTCTAACGTTTACCACAAAAAGCACTGCAAAGCTATATTTTTACATATAGAGTCAAAATTGAGCGAACATAAATTTTCATTACATTCGTCGAATTAATAAATGTAAAAACTAAAAAGAAATTATTTATCTAAAATAACTTTATTTGTTAATTATTATTTTTTAAAATAAAAATATTTAGGAAATAAAATTAAAAACGTAGAACAGTTAATATATATATATATATATATAGATAGATAGATAGATAGATAGATAATCAGAACGTACAGTAGAAATATAATATTATCAGTACAAACAATTGGAATTTAAAGATGATTTAATATCAGTATTCAAACAATTAATACGATCAAAAACAAAGTCCACCCAAATAAACCAAAAAAGAAATAAAGTCAAATCTATATTAATTAAAGCAAGTTAGAATAAGAAAACAGCATTATTTGCATTCTAACATTATAAAGGGCCTGGTAGAATGCAAACATGCTAAATAAATGAATGTTTTTCTGTCACAAAGATAGCAAAATGTAAGTATTTCTTTATGCACGGGCCCAAAACATCCATTGGAAATAAAAAAAATAAGAAAAAACGCATATCAAAATAAACTCACCACAACATATGAGAAACCAATAAATTAGTTTAAAAAATATGAGTGATAAAACATCAATAAAATTTGTAATTATGCATCAATAATCACAAATAAAATAATCAAGAAATAAGCAACATAAAAATGTATGAAATGTGTATCACATGTAAAACTTAATAACCAGATAGCCGTTAAAAGTACAGTTAATGTCAGAACAATAATGGCATAGAACCATGGAGTAAAAATAGAGATATCACAAACAGATTCAAGATATATATATACATACATATCTTAATATATATAAATCTCGTGTCACAATGTTTGTCCTCAATGGACTCCTAAACCACTTAACCGATTATAATAAAATTCGCACACCATGTGCAGTTCGATCCAACTTGAGAGATAGGATAGTTTAAATCTCAAATTATAGTCGCAATTTTAATTTATTGCTAATTATTTGTCTGTTATTATTTGACAGTCACAATTATCTGTTAACTCCAAATGATTCTAACAGATGTCGATACCTTTCGACTGGGTTGAAATGAAAGCTGAAATATATTTGGTGCTGCCATCTACACAAAGAATCTTCAACTTTTTAACCTATTAATAAATTTCGTATAATTCAATTATTTCCACTTTTTAAATTTTTGGTGTTAGCATAGCCGGCCACGTGTTACTTAGACTGAATTGTAAATTGAATTCATATTATAATGAAGATAATACAGTGAAATTAATCCTGTTTTTTACTTATTTGTGCTTCATCCTAAACTAATGAGCCGATTTTAATGAAATTTGGACACTGTGTGCAATTTGGTCCAACTTGAGAGATAGGATAGTTTTTATTGCAAAATTCGCCTCCCAAAAGGGGGGGGGGGCAAAACGTGATTTCACAAACAAACAAACAAACTACAACAACCAAAAAAAAAAAAAAAAAAAAAAATAGAAATGCAGATAGACTGTTCAAAATTGGTATAGAGAGGTTTTAGAGGCCTGCAAATCGAATGAGGATATTTTCGAAAGTGTAAAGTTATTAGGAGGGGCGGGTAAGGGGGCGGAGGGGCAAAAAAAATAAAAATAGAGTTACATCGCTAAAAATTGGTACATAGAAGTTTTTGATACGTACAAATCGATTGCAGATATTTTCGAATTTGTAAAATTATTAAGAGGAGCGGGAAAGGGGGGGGGGGGCAGAGGAGCAAAATATAAAAATGGAGTTAGATCATTCAAAATTGGTGCATAGAATTTTTGATACCAACAAATCGATTGCGGATATTTTCGAATTTGTAAATTTATTGGGAGGGGCGGGAAGGGGGGCAGAGGGGCAAAAAATAAAAATATAGTTAGATCGTTCAAATTGGTGCATACAGGTTTTTGACACCTACAAATAAACTGTAGATATTTTCGAATTTGTAAAATTATTTAGAATAGTGGGAGGGGGGAGGGCAAAGGGGCAAAATAATAGAAATAAGAGTTAGAACTTTGAAAATTAGTATTATTAAGTTTTAAGGCCCGATAAATCGATTGCGGATATTTTCGAAAGTATAGAGTTATTAAGAAGGGCGGGAACGGTGGATGAAGAAACGGTGCGCATGGTTTGCGCAGGTATACACTGCCGCAGGCAGTGGGGGTCCGAACAGATTATTCCACCAATGAGAGAAGATTTTTTTGTATTTTATATCATTTTCCTTTCGATAATATATGGATTCATTATGAGTGTCGAACATTTTTCCCGATCAGATTTTTTTTTTCTCTTTTTTTTTCACATGTTAAAAATTAATGCAATTTTGAGAATTCTTTAATTATAGTGAATCATTTAAAAATAGGGACCAGCGAAGCGGGCTAAGTCTGCTAAGATCAAGGATGTTATCAAGGATGGTCTTTATTCGTAAATAATAATTTTAATATATTGAATATTTTACTACATTATAATTCAACGTATAACATAGCCACAGCAACGCGTGGTCGGGTCTGCTAGTATGTATATATATAGCAGTTTATATATATGTCTCAGTAGTATCGATCATCGTGATTCAATATATCACGTATAAAATTATCTGCGTTGTATATATATATATATATAATCCATTTGATAATAAAAGAAAAGAATGATAACGAAGAATAATCAGTCAAATAAATCACCACAGAAACATATACAGGCCATACAAAGTAACTAGTGATCTCAAATTGATTTAATTTTTAAGATTAATAACATGTACATTTTAATTTATTAGACTATAATACCTGTTGAAATATAATATAGGACCGTTTATTTTGATGCTTAAAAACGAAAAGAGCCTTTTTATTTTGAAATAAGCAAAATAATTTTGGAACAAAGCAAAATAAGATTGAATATATATATATATATATATATATATATATATATATATATCAACAATCTGTGGATACAATGAAACATGATAAATAAACCAAACTTAAAAATGACTGTAGAAAACTATGTAAAATTGCGCCTAAATATTTGTGTTGAATGAAGATACTGTTAAAAATTTCAGTTCAAATTTAAACCACTGTATGGAGTAAAATTATAAGCAATACCATAATATGATTCTATCTCACTTTTAAGTTTTTTACTTCTTGTGATTGAATTTAAGTTGAACCAAAACTTGGAGCTGTCAAACATTCGCTCACAAAGGAAGTATCAATCAGTAAAATCCCTGTTGAAACCAAACCAAGCTTAAAATAAAGAGCGTGGCGGAAAACATAGGGTAAGAACATATTTTATGCAACTACTCACCCATGGGCCAAGGTGAGACCCTAAAAAATTTAGCCCCTTTTATGAAAATCAACGAAACGGAATAAGCGGCAAGAAAGCGTGACGCAGTAACAGAGTGCTTGACTTGATACAAAAAGGTCTTCAGTTCGATCCTCGTCTCGGTAGAATTTTGATTTTTTTTTTTTTTTTTTTTAACATAATACAATGCCGGATATCCGTATTCGGTTATCCGATAAAATCCATATCCGGACCATCCCTAAATCAAACATTAAAAAGATTAATGTATATGTAATGCATTTTTACTTTTAAATAATAATATAGAGGTCTGTACGGGCCGAAAGTTTGAGGCCCGGGCCCAGCCCGGCCCGTTCGAAAACTTTGCTTTCCTGGCCCGATAAGAAATCGAAAAGTTCGGGCTGGGCTGTGTTTTTTACCAGTGTATGGCCCGGCCCCATACAAAAAACGATAATATCAGGTCCGACCAGGCCCGAAAGTATGTAAAATAACCAAAAAAAAATGGCTTTTCTATGAAAAAGATTTTTAGTTTGTGTTTTGCAGCGGTTTTATATAGCCAAGCAATACAATGTTCTTTAACAAAACTGCTGAACTTTTACAAGGTAATTATATATGAACAGAAATCCTTTATTACAGGCGTAAAGAAGGCACACAGACAGACAGAAAGTCAAATCGAAAATATTAGCATTCATCAAACAATATAGGAAGGTATTTAAAATGGTTAATACTACTAAACATGCACTTTCAACGATTTCCTCTTATATATGGTAATGTATCCTAATCTTTCATGTGATCCGGTAAACAAAACTTTAATTCTAATCCAACCATATTCAATAGAAAAGTTGCTTTTGAACATGCTAAAAATAATGCTACTTTCATCCAGTGCACTGGAGTAAAGAAAAAGGAGCTTTCGCGAGAAAGTTATAGTGGAAGGATTTTTATTGCCTTCATACCACCTACACTCTACAGACTGTAGGACACAAACCTTATACATAGTAACGTATATAATTTATTTTGTTTGTACATGTGCGCAAATTAGTAGTGACATGCATACTATTTTGATTAGAAAACCATCTAATATTACTTTAAATAAAATATATTAATTTCGAGACATGCTAAAAATATTTGCAGAAAATCAAATCGCGAACAGACAGACTTATAGAAAATTAAATTGAAGTTACAGATATTTTTTAACAAAATAAAATTTTATGTGACATACCAGCCTGTAAGATTATGTAATAACAATGACTGAAGAAATATTTTATCACTTTCCCTTTTCGTTGATTAACGAGAAAACTAAAAAAAGATTCGGGCCGACACGGCCCGGGAAAAATTTCATCCAGGCTCGGCCCGGCCCGAGTTTACACAAAATAATTGAGCTCGAGTCTGCAAAAATATTTTAATCTCGGCCCGGCCCTCGGGCCGGGCCGGGCTGGCTTGGGCTCGGACCATAAGCACGCTTCGTGCGGACCTCTAAATAATACTAAAAACTATATTTTTAAATTTTCTTCTGTGTATGCGCAAAAAACTGAATATATAAAGCTATAAGCAAATAAAATTAAAAAGTGGTTTACTATAAAATACAAAAAGCGATAAAAAAGAGAGTTTAGAAAAAGAACTTTTAAAGCAATCTGTTGTTTCATACTGCTTAACAGAGCGTTGAATAAACAAAGAAAGATTATTTTAAGCAACCAGCAACTCCAGTGAAAAGAAACTGCCACATGTGGTGAGGAGGAGCAAATACTAAAACACAGATGCTAAACCCATGTATACAATAATTGCAATCTTAATGCTTTGAAACCTTCGAATAAAATGTTATGAATTAAGAAAATCTGCAGAAGAAATTTGCAAAATAATTTATTTATTAAATACATAAATCAACATTTTACAATAAATATATATATATATAAGTTGTTTTCTAAAGTTTCATGATTAACAGAATTATTGCATTTATAAAAAATTTAGCTTACATAGATAAGTGACATTCTTTAGTTAATTAAGAGTTACAACTTTAACAATTAATAATTATTATACCTAATTAGTGAATGAACAAGAAAACAAACAATGAATTAGTATTTTACAGTCTGTTGCATAAATATTTAAGGCTTATTAATAATAAGAGTTTTTGTATTCTTTAAGTTCATAAAATCACAGAGTTTCTAGAAAATGAAAAAATTACTAAATGTTATTCCCAAAAATTTAATGTATAGCAGTAACTCAGCCCCATTTGTTGATTTACACGTAAACGATACTTCGTCTCCATCTACAGGTTTAGAATCATTCGAAATTCTACTTATTTTGTCTCGTCCGTGATTCGGGTACACAATTTTACACTCGATACGCTCCCTCCCCCCCCCTCCCCAAACTCCATAGAGAGAAATCTTAAACAGTCAAATACAAGGAATGCGGCGGCCAATGCATGGGTCATTAATTGGGTTTCTCGTTCTTCCTTTTGAACCACCCACACTTCGTTACAGTTCGCCAGAAGTTTTACCACTTGTAATTTTTTTCAGTTCTTATTTTTAGCTATGAAAATACAATGCAATACACCTATTGATTATTAGCTGCTTTTTCCGCTTTGCTGACCAATATATTTAAATGATTTATTTAATAATTAAAAAGTCTCAATTTTGAAATTTTTATATTTATTAATAAGCCTTGAACACAGTTATGAACACACTTATCTATGAACACATATATGAACACAGTTATCATTATCTAAAAATAAATTATTTTTGAAATAATTAATTGAAACAATTAATTGATAGTGAAACATAATCCTGGAATGTGTGTAGGTGTTCTGAGAAAAAAAAAAAAAAAAAAAAAAGCTTTATTCTTGTATTTGTTAAGCAGACGAATGAAATCTTTATCTGTAACATATAAAGTATATAATTTGGAATTAAAATTATTATTTCTTACTACTTATTCTACTGCTAGTAAATAAAAGATTCACACACTTCAGTAAACCGTAACCGTAGCAGTGTTCTCTATGAAAATGCGCATGTTTCCCATCGATTAACTTCTAAGAAAAAAGCGTCATCTTAAAAGACGATATACTTCATTTAGGTGATTTTATGAAAATGACGTTATTCTAATACGTTATAAAAATTATTTTGATTTTAAATATATTAAAACACTCCATCTTTTGACGTATTCACACTAAAACGTTTAAATCGCATTCCTGAAATTTTGACGAAAGCGTAATTTCAGAATGATCACTTCGTCCTTTCACTGCTTTTTAATTTCAGTTTTTTTTTTTTTTTTTTACCTTCTACTTAAAGAGAATGCATACATGAGAAGTAGCTTACATATCAAATTTGTTTAAAACTGCATTACAGTTTAAATACACAGTTTAAAACCGTAAAATTGTATCACAGACATATATGTTTTACACAGGAATCCTGTAAATCAAACAGGTTTTTTGTTAAAAGTACAGTTTTGTCCTGTATATTTGATGGAGAAATACTGGCACCCCAGCTGCCATATTTTTCCTGTACTTTTTTTTTTTTTTTTTTCTTTTACTGTGATGAATTGGGAAATTATAAAGTGATCTTTCTTGGGATAAACTAAAAATTCGATCAACATTAATACGATTTAAAATATTTAAAAATCATTACGTCTCGTAGTTAAATTAAATTTTAATCACAATAAAATAAGATTAAATAAGATTAAATAATCATATCTAACTGTTCAAATTATCATTCAAGAATTTTCCTGGAGGGCTGGTACACAAATCAACATTCTTCACCCCTTAATGAAGCATGCGCAGTTCCCAATGAATACGTTTCACTCACATAATTGAAGTCTGTTGTTCTTCTCAGCATTTACATTTGATGTTTTTTACTGATGAGGAGCCTGTAAAAAACTCGAAACGTTTAAAAAATTTTGTTTTGTGTTTTTAATGTTTTAAATTGTATATTTTTAGTGTATATTGTCTGTCTCAGTTTTTAATGTGATTCAAATTTAATTAATACGATTAATAGAATTGTATTTTCATAATTTACTGAAGAGAAAAGTTGACAAACAAAAGGTTCAAAGAAGATGGGCAAAAAAAAAATCTTTTGGTCCACAGATTCACATAACAACTGCTTACATATGAAGATATACGCTTTGTACTCACAAACGTTTTAGGAAAGTCATTGCCTTGCAATCGTATTATGATAAAAATAAAACATCTTTCAGGATCCAGAGTTTTGACTTTTAACTACAACGGAAAATTATTGAATGCGTGCAAGGAAATGGCTTCATTTAATATTAACAGTAAATATGCATAAGTAAACTTGTAAGATTATTTTAAAGAACGAATTTTGTAAATGGCATTAAAGAATATTTATTAAAAAGTTATATCGAGGGAAAAAAAAAAAAAAAAAAGGTTATTTATCTGTGATATGTTTTCACTATTCAGTTTATGGACAAAATGTGTACATGAACTCTAAAAAGAAAATTTAACGTGAAGAAGAGCAAAGAGACGATCATTACTTTTTTGCATAGTTGAAAACTCTCATCAGTAAGACTTTGAAAATTAAATGAAATTGAATATATAGATTATTCAGAGTTTTTAGTAGACGTCATTCAGTATACCATTAAATAAAATTATGCTTGAAAAAAAAAGAAATTCTCGTTATTTACATTTCTACATTCTGAATTTTTTTAATACTGTGAACAGAATATTATTCCCACTTTAAATTTTTAAAAATTAGTTTCTTTTTTTTTCTATCATTCTTATTTTTAAAAATTATTTTTATTTTTAAGCAAAAGAAATTTTTTCTTAATTTTAAATTCTTAAAAATTTAGATAAATTAATTTTTTATATAAATATAACTCCATACGACAAGGATGCGGAAACGTAAATAAGCCGATGTAAGATATCTGCACAGTTGAATCATTTCTTAAATACTGATAACTACTTTCTTATTTACAAATCTTTAATGTCGTCCGTAAAGAAATCCACGCTTAAAAAGCAGGAAATTATTATGCAAAAAAATCTAAAAAATTCATAAATATCCCCAGAACAGTTATACATAGTATAATTCTTATCAACAATTTCTTATAAATCTTTAAAACAATTGCTTTTTATGTAAATTTAACACTATATGATAAGGATACGGAAATAGAATTAAACCGATGTGAGATATCAGCACAACTGAATCATTTATTAAATGCTGATATTATTTTCTTATTTACAAAACTTTATAGTAGTAATTCGCAAAGAACTCCAAGCTTATACAAGCAGAAAAATATTATGCAAAAATTCTAAAGGGTTCATAAATATCCCCAAGACCACCAAACACAGAAATTTTTTTTTCAAGAATTCTTTATAAAGCAACAATTCTTTAAAAAAATTACTTTTTATATAAATTTAACACTATACGATAACGATATGGAAACGGAAATAAACGGAAGAGATATCAGCACAATCGAATAATTTTTTTAAAATGCTGATACTACTTTCTTATTTACAAAATTTAAAGTAATTCGTAAAGAACCATCACACTTGTAAAAGCACGAGAGTATTATGCAAAAAAATATCTAAAGGGTTCATAAATATTCTCAGGACAGCCAGACATGGTAAAATTCTTTTTTCACCTTATTCCTTTTCTTGTTTAACTCTTATCTGTCAATTATTTGACATCAATAAATATTCTGGTTAGCTTCTATCGCGTTATGATGAAAAGGGAGATAAATAAAGAAGCAGATCCGCATTTTTTTCATTTTTTCACAGTTGATTTTTACGACACTTTCTCTTTACGGATGTTTGAGAGAATCATATAATGATAAGAACCATTCATAAAAATAGACTTCAGTGACGAAGTGGCGAAATACTAACAGTCAACAGTTACTAAAGTGGACATTTGAAGAGCAATTTTTTATTGACTAAAAAAAGCGAAAGGGTTCTTTTCTTTTTTTCTTTTTTTTTTTTTTTAGACATGATTTTCGCATGCATTTTTGTTGAACTAAAAATAAACGCTTTCTAATTTAAATTTAAGCTTTCTAAATCGTGAAGTGTTTCATGATCTTTTAGAGCTATAATGGAAACGAGAAAAATATAGAAAAGGAAAGAAAGAAAGAAATATTAAATTAAGCCAAAAAGAGAAAATTAAAAAATATTTCAGTAAAAAAATATGAATCTATAATTAGGAATAATTAAACTGAAAAAAAGCCTGGTGTGAAACAATCACACGACATTTATTATCCACCATTAACCTAATTACATACGCGTTTTGAAGATAATGAGATCGGAAGAATTAAAATTGGTCAAACAAATTCGACACCTAACAATTTTCCTGTACGAGAAAGCTAATACATTTCTTTTTTCTTTCTTTTTTTTTTTTTTTTTTTTTTTTAAGAAAAAAAATGTAGAGCCGTTTTATGAAACACGTATTTTCAAAATCTAAAAATAGCCTATTCAATCAGGATGACTGTTATTTTTCTGTAATAATCACGTAATTCGTGAGAAAGGTTATCTAAAAGGTGTTTATATAGCAATTTTCGAGAAAATCGTTAGAGCCGTTTTGGAGACATCAATTTTAATCAAAAATTGATATATTTAATTGTTGATCGGAAAACAACACTTCCATACGAAAGGATATTTAGAAGGGACATAATAACATTCTCTTTTGTTGTTAGTGGATGTGCTTCTTTAATAATATTTTGCAATTTCCAGGAAAGCTGTTCGGGAATTGAAATGAATTCCTCATAGAGATTATGGTAAATAATGTATGTTTTTACGCTAAATTTTCATCGCTTTTTTTTCACGTTTTGAGGCTTCCTGGTTGCCGTAGTCAAGTTTTTTAACGTTTGGTCTTTGTCTGTGTCTCTTAGAGTGGCTTAAAAACAAATAATTGTAGGAGATCCAAATGTTGTATTTCGAAGTTAATATAAGTTTGTTGCTGGAAAAGTTTGATCAACATTGATAAGTTTCAAGGAATGTTGCGTGTGAAAATTGTCTGAATAATTTTAAGTGAACTTTTAATTTTAATAAGAGATTTAAATTCTATGTAAATGTAGGTGCATTCATGAAACGCGGAGATATAATTATCATATAATTATCACACAGAACTAATTATCATATAAAACTCGTCTGAAGCCTAATTTGAATTGTTTAACACAGGTTTACATAACAGTACTCGTTATCTCACTTCTTAAACTCCAACCTGTATTTATAGTATAAAATTTCAGAGTAAGAGAAAGTCGTGTGAGTGGCACACCAGATTATTTTTATTAGTATTATTATTAACATTAAGGTATAAGATATTTCAAGTTTGACAAATATAGTATTTCTAAAAAATTTTAAACAGTTTGCCTGGTTGATCTCAAATTTTCACTTATATCTTTAAAAAAAAAAAAAAAAAAAAAAAAAACTAGTATGTTGTAGCCAGCATAAAACTTTCTTCGTTATTTTCTTATAGAAATTCACGTAGCGTACATTATTATTAAAAATTTTATTTATCAAAATTATTTTTCACGATGAATGGAGATTATTTTTTTTTCTGAGAGAAATATAATACCCAAGTCGAAAAAACGTCAGGTCTTTTTTTTTTTTTTTTCTTTATTAGTACATTATTAGCTTTTTTTAAAAAATCGCGATTTTTTAAACGATTTCTCAGAAATAAAAAATTGGCTAAAAATAATCATTATGAGTTCACTGTCCGAAAATCGCTAAATTCGGTTGAAAATGAGAGATTTTAAAAGGAAAGTCACCTTTAATTAAACTCAAAGTAAACTATTCAGTGGCATTTTATAACTTGTGAGCTAGCTATCTTCCAACTGTAAGTCACAAATTTTATTGAAAAATACTATTTAACTAAATTCAATATCAGTAGTTTTTATAAAGCTATCTTTGCAATAATTACAGAGCTATCTCAAGTTTATTTTTATTTTTATTTTGTTAATGGTTCGCTTGCTGATGGGAGAAATTTTTTTCTGAGACGTATGAAGTATAATCAACATATTTTCTACACCCCTGAAGTTTCAGCATAATCCATCAAGCATTTTTCTATATATTTGGCAAAACGTCCAAAATCAAAAGCGTCTGGTATGGTACTATATATTTTTGCAGTTTTATATGGGATGAGCATTAAAAATGCTTTGTTTTAGATTTGCATTTTTTTTTCTCTTTGTAACCACCACGTTATATCTCTGTCGTAAAGCAAAAACAACAGGATAAGCGTGAAGTACATTAATCTCAATTTTATGTTATTATAACACCCCTTTTTATTTTTAAATTTCGATTACTACAGAGATCAACTTATGATGGACGTGCAAAACCGAACGAATTTACTGTAGTTGAGATGCTTATCTTTATGTTTTCAAGTAGAATAATGGGTGTAAGGAAAGCCTCTAAAGTTATTCAGTGACAATTAACTAAAACTTATGTGTTGACTCATCCATCAAATATGACATTCTGGGGTCTGGGGTTCATTTTAATTTTTTCTATATATGACAGCTAAAAATAAAGATTTGGAATAGACAAAGTCGTTGAATAATAGGCGCTGGGATTATTATATATTTCAGTGTGGATTGTGCTGTGGAATTTTAAAAGTTTAAAATAAAGGACGAGGAATATCGTGTACTTTTCTTTCTTTTTTTCTTTCTTTTTTTTTTCTTTAATAAATAAAAGTTGAAATTATTTTAATTACAAAAAAAAGGTAATGATTTTGATTGGATTATATTATTTTATGAAAAAATGTTCTAGAATATCTTCTTACAGTTTTGGTAATGTAATGGGAAACAGATAAACAAGGTAAGAAAATTTTGTACACATATACATGTAGTTATGCAAAAATATATGTAAATTTTTAAAAGAAAAATAAAACCTGTGTATAAAGTGTTGCCAAATTTTCCTCAGTTTTTATTTATAAAATAACAAAAATTACTAAAAATATTTCGCAGATTTAAAAAACAATTCTTTCGTTTATTTTAACTATTCGAAGCAATAACTACTATAAGAACTAGCAGGCTACGACCGCTTCGCTGGTCACTATTTTTAAATGAATCACTATAATTAATGAATTTTCAAAATTGCATTAATTTTTATCACGTAAAAAAAAAGAGAGAAAAAAGAATTCTCATTGGAAAAGAATTCGCACTGGGTCCTCACTGCCTTCGGCAGCGCACTGTTCGCTGCGCGCGCGCATTTATGTCCAACACTCTTAATGAATCGCTATATTATCTTAAGGATAAGATAATCGTTTTTTTTTTTTCTTTTTTAATCTTATCTCTTATATTATCTTACATGAATATAAAATACCAAAAAAAAGAATCTTCTGCCGTCGGTGGAATAATCGGTCCGGGCCCCCACTGTCTGCGGCAAAGTATACAGGCACGCATGTTCCTTCACCTACCGTTCCCGCCCCTCCTAATTATTTTAGACTTTAAAAATACTCGCAATCGTTCTCTCTGGCTTTTAAACCTAATAATACTAATTTACAACATTTTATCTGAATTTCTTTATTTTTACCCGTGCTCCCGCCCCTCGTAATAATTCTGTACTTTCGAAATTATCCGTAATCGATTTATCGGGCCTCAACAAAACCTAACAACACTAATTTTCAGTGCTCTAACTCTTATTTATATATTTTTGCCCCTTTATGTCCCCTTCCCGTGTATCCTAATAATTTTACAAATTCAAAAATATTCGCAATCGATTTATAGGTATTAAAAACCTCCATGAACAAATTTTGAGCGACCTAACTCAATTTTTAATTTTGCCCCTCCACCCCCCTCCTCTTCCCCCCCTCTTAATAACTTTACAAATTCGAAAATATCGCAATCGATTTGTCGGTATGAAAATCCTCTATGTACCAATTTTGAACGGTTTAACTCTATTTTTATTTTTTTACCCCTATGCCCCCCCCTTTCTGACCCTCCTAATAACTTTATACTTTCGATAATATCCTCATTGGACTTGCAGGCCTCTAAAACCCATCTGTACCAATTTCGAACGATCTAACTGTATTTCTATTTTTTTTGCCCCATAGCCCCCGCCTTTCTCTCCCCACCTGGGACGAATTTCTAAAATTAAAGAATTTGAATTTTATGTATTTGTGGAGGCTATATTTTAAAGCAAAAATCTCACATATATCTTTTTTTCTGTTTGCGGTATAAAGGATCATTTCAAATCATTTTGCCCCCTGTCCCCTGTGAATTTCTAAAATTTCAGAAATTGATTTTTAGGTATCTGCATTAGCTATATATCAGAGCAAAAATTTCTCGTATATGTGTTTTTTTTTTTTTGTTTTTTTTTTTTGAGATATATAGGAATATGTGAAACCACTTTTTACACATGTGAAATCACATTTTGCCCCTTTCCCCCCTTGGGGACCGAATTTCTAAAATTCCAGAAATTGTTTTTAGATATTTATGTTAGCTATATTTTAAAGCAAAAATTTTACGGATATCTATTTTTTTCTAGGAGATATGAAGGTTTTTGTGAAATCACATTTTGCCCCCTATTCCCCCTTGCTGAGCGAATTTCGCAAAATCGCTTCTTAGGGAGTACTAACACTATATGTTCTGTAATCTGACGCAGTTTCGAGTCAGTGGCTCTAGTAGATTTTGCTGTTCGTTGATGAGTCAGTGAGTGAGTGAGTGGAAGTACTCTTTTATACTCGTATGTACAGATATATAACAATTATTTAAAAAGTAAATAAATAACACTGTGTCTGCGTGTAAGAATAAAAATGCGAATAAAGTCTGTGAAATGTCTAAAAAATCAAACATAAAAATGAAGTATTAATAGAAAAAAAAAAAATTCTCAGAATGAATAATGCGAAAAAGATGAAAGATAATCGATCTCATGCTAGACAGATTATTAACATCTAAATGTTCTCATAAATATTTCTCACAGAATATCATGCTAGAAAACTGTCACCTTATACCAGCAAAACGTCAACCTTAAGCTTAAAAACCAGTTACTCTAATATGAATTTGAAATAACCAAATTTAAATAAGAAAATGTGATAAAGTAAAGCAAAATTATGAAAAAAATGTGTGTGTGTGTGTGTATCTATATATATATATATATATGTGTGTGTGTGTGTGTGTCTGATTAGTTGTGAGTCACTTCTATTAAATTTTAAAACTATGATTTCAATATAAATTTGTATTAATAACAAAGCTCAAATGGATTTAGAAAAAAAAAATTAAAATGATAATCTTTTCAATAATAAAAACCCAAGTTTCCCGGAGGGTAACGCAAACGTCATGGTTACAATAACACACAACTAACATCATAGCTATAACTATGTATTGATATAAAGAAAAATAATTATTATTGGTTTGGAGGCATTAATAAAACAATGGAGAAAATGGATGATTTATCAGAGAAAAATGACGTCGAAATTGCAACAATGCTCTAAGGAAAAATAAATTTTATCCGTAATTCAAAACAATTTAAATAAATCAATAAAATAATTTAAAAGAAAAAGTAATACTATACAAAAACTACCGTGGCGATTTGACGGTTTTCTTTCTCGGCCCCCGCGATAAACCACAAATTATGTTCAGAACATTTAGATAAATTAAAGAAAGATATAAAACATAGTTAAAATAATCATAATATATAATAAATAATTTAATATTATTGAAAATAATATCATAAAAATAATTTCTTCAAAGTTTTTGAAGCTTTAAATCTTTTTTTTTTTTTTTCTTAATTGATGATGTAAAAAAATAATGCCATTGATATAAAAAAAATCATGTAAAGCCATGTCAAATGATTTAAATTTGCTTGAGAGTCAAACAGGAAAGTTGCAATAAATTAAAATAAAAAAAAATAATAATTAATATATATATATATATATATATATATATATATATATATATACGTTCATTGGGAAATATCGACTAGAGGTCTGCAAGGGCCGAATTCTTCAGGCCCGGGCCGTTGGAAAGGTTTGCTTACCCGGCCCGCCCCGGGATGAAATCGAAAAATTCGGCCCAGGCCTGGCCCGGCCCGTTTCTTTTTTCATAATATATAATAAATAATTTAATATTATTGAAAATAATATCATAAAAATAATTTCTTCAAAGTTTTTGAAGCTTTAAATCTTTTTTTTTTTTTTTCTTAAATGATGATGTAAAAAAATAATGCCATTGATATAAAAAAAATCATGTAAAGCCATGTTAAATGATTTAAATTTGCTTGAGAGTCAAACAGGAAAGTTGCAATAAATTAAAATAAAAAATAATAATAATTAATATATATATATATATATATATATATATATACGTTCATTGGGAAATATCGACTAGAGGTCTGCAAGGGCCGAATTTTTCAGGCCCGGGCCGTTGGAAAGGTTTGCTTACCCGGCCCGCCCCGGGATGAAATCGAAAAATTCGGCCCAGGCCTGGCCTGGCCCGTTTCTTTTTTATTAGTGTACGGCCCGACCCGGAGAGAAAACGATAAAATCAGGCCCGACCCGGCCCGGCCCGGCCCGATTCAAAAATTTGTAAAATTACAAAAAAAAAAAAAAAAAAAAAAAATGCCTTTCTACGAAAAAGATTTTTAGCATGTGTTTTGCAGAAGTTTTATATAGCTAAGCAATAGAATGTTCTTTAACAAAACTGCTGAATGTTTACAAGATATTTATATATAAACAGTATTTTATTATTACAGACGTGCAGAAGGCACAAAGACAGACATAAAGTCAAATCGAAAATATTAGCATTCTCAAACAATATAGGAATATATTTAAAATAGTTAATAGTACTAAAAATACGCTTTCAACCATTTCCTGTTATATACCGTAATGTATCCAAATCTTTCATGTGATCCGGTAAAAAAAAAACTTTAATGCTAATCCAACCATATTCAATAGAAAAGATGCTTTTGCACATGCTATAAATGATGCTACTTTCATCCAATGCCCCGGAGAACAGAAAAAGAAGCCTTAGAGAAAAAGTTACATCGGAAGGATTTTTATAGCCTTCATACCACCTAAACACTACAGACAATAGACAACAAAGCTTTATATACAGTAACGCATCTAATTTCTTTTGTTTGTTACATGTACGCGAACTGGTAAACACATGCATATTATTTTGAAATGGAAACTATCTAATATTACTTGAAATAAAATATATTAATTTCGAGACATGTTTAAAATATTTGCGGAAAATAAGATCACGAACAGACAAGCTGATAGACAATTAAATTGAAGTTACAGACATCTTTTAACAAAATAAAAATTTATGTGACATACCAAACTGTAAAATTATGTAAAATAAATGACTGAAAAAGTATTTTATAATTTTCCTTTTTCGTTGATTAACGAGGACTCTAGAAAAAGATTCGGGCCGGGCTCGAGCTCGGGCCGAAAGCCCGGCCCGTGCAGACCTCTAATATCGACCACTATACGGGCGAAAGCCGATTAGTAATTTAAAAAACTCCAGGCAAAACCACGAGTGAGGAGAAGCGTGCGTTATTGAAGACATTTTTTATTATATTGAATTTGTAAGGGAATGGGTGAATAGCAAAAGAACAGAAAAACTAAAGTGTCCACCACATGACTTTCTTCTACAATTTCCTATACAAAAATTCACTCAGTAAAAAAAAAAAAAAAAAAAATTCAAATTATCCTTTAATAAAATTATCTTCCATGATAAATTCAGATAATTTTCCTTCTATAAAAGTAGCATAACACTAAATATGCAAAGAAAGTCAATTTTTTTCTCCTATATGACATCTTTAAAAAATGCGTTTTTTTTTTTTTTTTTTTTTTTTTTGTTAAAAATGAAAAAAAAAAAAATCTATGGTTCATCTATTTATTTTAAAGGGATTGAGACGAGCTCTTTTGAAAGATGCCCATAATGAAAATTTCCCTCCCTCGGTGGGGCGGGGGGGGAGCGATTATCCTGCATATACAAAAACTTTTTCCCTGTTGACTATCACTATTACAAATAATTCTTTTTGATTTCATAATGGTTATTAAAATATAATTCTCTTTATGCACATTTACAGGGCGGCAACAGGCCAGATTTTTTCCCCCTGATTCTTACACTTCGGAATTTTTTTTCGGAGTTTTTAGTAGTAAATTTGCACGATTAATTAAGTACAAAATTATTATATGAATATACTATTGGAAGAATCAGGGGAAAATGGCGGGTATGTCGCCACCCTGTCCTAAAGCGCCACCATAAAATTTAGAAAGAAAAAAAAAAAACGGGATAGCAATGCCACCTGTTAGACAATTTTCACTAAAAGTTGGTAGGCTCTAATTTATGTCGAAGTGCAACTACATACGAAATTATATGAATTTTGTGTAGTACTTCCTGATATACAGTTGCCACAAAATTTTGTCATACACACACAGAAACAGGCAGACATTTCCTAAATATGATCGAGTTGTGTTCTCAAAATCTCTAAAAACCTTAAATTCATCAGAAACCAGGGGTCGAAAATTTTTACGAATTCAATACTTTCTTCTATTGAATATAGAAAAAAGTAAAAATATCTAATAAAACATGAAACAGTTGTAAGAAAAAACAAATTATGATGATTAAATGACTGATTCTTACAGGTTTAAAGCTAGTATTTTAATTTATAAACTAAATTTAATTAGGTTGGTTTATTTAAAAATTGACCTAATGCAATCACTTAGTTTATGTATCTATGCATAATGGAAAATTTGTCATCTCGATAACTTCCAAAATATGGATTCAGTTCGAACCAAAATAAAACAGTTGATTTATCTTAGAAATATCTTGCACGAGTTCATTGGTCAACTTTATCCACCGTACTGCATCATAATGGTAGATAACTGAAAATTGAAAATTCGTATTAAAAGCGTATTTACAAACCGACATGCTTAAAACTCAATACATACATAGCCCATATAAAGGTCTTAACCAGTTTTATTAAGAAACTCGACCCCTATCTTGTTTAAAAAAATAAAAAAAGTGTGTGGGGGGGGGTGGGGGGGGGTGGGGGGGGGGGAAATGAAAGAAATCAATCTACTTTTTCGAGTGAGCCGGAAAAACTTTATTTTTTATAAATCATCATGGCCATTTCATTACTTTAAAACATATTAACATCATCCTGAATTATCACGCAGATAATACGATCACTAATCTATTTTCAGTATTAAAAGAAGTATAAATAAATACAACTCTTAAAAACCCCTCTATGTGATCCATAACATACAGTTTATATTGCTACGAAAACACCTAATTAATACCGTAACAACAAACATTTAATATATTATTTCTGAAAATAAAGCATAGAAGTGCACAAGTGGATATTGAAAAGCATTATATCAATGTGGGTGGTTTCTGCTTATAGAAAAGTGTGTTTTCTTAACTTGAATCTTAACAGGGCGATGAAAAATAGATAAAATAAATTTAGCATCTCAAAATAACAATGTTTTTTCCCTTTTGTTAAAAAGAATTTTCAGGTTCGAGAGATGTGATGGATATCAAAATAAATATCTGAAAATAATAAAAGTGCTTTTACTGTCATCGAACTTTTCGCAATTTCATTCGTGATACAACAAAAATACTCAAATCCTTTCACAGACCAAAAAAAGAGAAATCAAGAAATACCATTATTCATTTTTCTGTTTCATAACTCCACCCCGACCATTCATTCATCTTTCGTTAATCGATTGAGAAGCAACCTTAATCGATGGAACGATAAAAATTATTTTTCCAATTGGCAAAGAAAACATTGTAAGTTGTAGTAGAGGCTATGTCCAATCCTACTCTACGTCAATCAAAACCCGAGCGGCATTGAAAGTGACATGCTAGATTAAGGGTTATAAACTAACTCAGTGAATAATGGGGAAAAGAATTGTAAGATCGAGAGTGAGATTTTGGGATGAAATTGGAAAGACATGATTCTAGAGTTTATTGTTTTCAAATGAAATAGGCTGGTTTGAAACACGACGAATTGAATAAAAATTGTAGTTATTAATTAAAAGAACATGCTAAATGAGTAAGTAAGAAAATAATGATAAAGTAGATGTGCATAAATTCGATTGGTTGATATTTAATTGATCTGATACAATTGTTGGATACAGTAATTCAAAAGTTTTGATAGTGAACTTACATTTCTAGTTTTATTTTACTACGACACATAAATGGAAAAAAATACTCTCAATAAGAAAATTATCAATTTTTCGTGAAACTTCTACAAGAAATTTTAGTCTTTTTAGCCTGTTGATACGCAAAACTTGCACAATATATTATCAGCAAAATTATACAAAAGTGAAAATGTAAGTCAAAACAAGAGCTTTTGTGCTGAGATTTATAACATTTAAATACCAAAGTAATAGTAATAATAATAAAAATAAAAAAAATTTCTATAAAAATTTCACTAGTAGTATTTTAAAACGTTAGAGTGCCGTTTCATATTAGCAAATTTTTCATTTCAAAGATTTTATAGAAAAATGACATGAAAAAGAAAGTGTTAATTATATCAAGTACAACACCAAATTCTCAAATATAATTATGCTAAATATTTAATAAAAGAAAAGAAAAATGGACTACAAACGCTTATCTTCATTTCATTATTTTTTATATGTTTGGTAACTAAACAATATTTTAACACTTAATTTCTGTAGAGAGGCTAAGAACAAATTTTAAGCATTATTTGTGTAACAGATTTTGTTTAACATTTACTCTATGTTACGCAGGATGCAATTAGACTTGAAATTTTTACTGAGAAAGAAATGAGGAAGTGAGTGGTGCTAAAAATAAAACTTTCAATTTTTTACACTACTTTATTTGTAGTGAAATCTGTGATTACGATTAAATAAATAATCTGGTGTGCCACTCACACGACTTTCTCTTACCCTGAAATTTAATACTATAAATACCAGTTGGAGATTAAGAGGTAAGATAACGAGTACTGTTATGTAAACCTATGCTACACAATTCAAATTAGGCTTCAGAAGAGTTTTATTTAATAGTTCCGTGAGGGGGAGGGGCGTCGGGGTCTATCGCCCACTCCACCCCCGTTTCATTAATGCACCTATATTTATATAGAATTTAAGTCTGTTATTAAAATTAAAAGTTCACTTAAAACTATACAGACAACTTTCAGATGCAACATTCTTTGAAACATATCAGTCTTGATCAAACTTTTACAGCAACAAACTTATATTGACTTGAAAATACAACTTCTGGATCTCTTAAATTATTCGTTTTTAAGTTACTCTAAGGGTCACAGACAAAAATCAAACGTTAAAAAACTTGACTTCGGTAATCAGAAAGCCCCAAAACGTGTAAATATGCAAAAAACCAGCGATTAATATTTAGCTTAAAAACATACATTATTTACCATATGTCTATGAGGAATTCATTTCAATTCCTGACCAGCTTTCCTAGAAATGGTAAAATATTATAGTACAGCACTTCCACTAACAGTAAAAAAGAAGGTTATCGCTTAAACATTTGCAGCCCTGTATATCTTTCGAAGATTATGTACACACCACATGGTGCACCTAAATATAATCCTATAGTAATAATACACGACATAACATGAAATAAACTTGCATTAATTTTCAACTATTGTTGCACTATAATCTATTTCTTTTATGTAGCTCTGTAAATGGACAGTGGATGATTTCCCTACCATATTCTACATGAGACACGTTTTTACGCATATAAAAAATATATATTCATTTCATTTGGTTTAGTACAGTATATTGATGCTAAACTCTACTTACCTGTATTTTGCCCCATAGACGTAATGTATTTAAATTCTCTTGGGTGTCCCTTTCCCAAACCATTTTCTTTATCTCAACGAAAAGCTTATAGTCTAAGAGCCAGTGAAAAGCTACCTGTATGTATTTGACCAGACCTGGATTTTTGTACATTGAGGCCCCTATACCTACCATACATGAGATGGGGAGTCACTAAGCCCAGAGTGGTGGACGCGGCGGGCGCTCAGGTAAGACAGGTATCGATTTTTGGCGAATTTTAAATTCATTTGACCACGTCTGCCGTTTGGAAATTTGAAAATATATTATTATTATTATCGGAAAATAACAATGGCAGACCATTATCGCGCGGTTAACATTGTGGCAGACAGTTTTGAAAGTGCTGAAAAAAGTAAAATTTTGAAAGTAATTGACCAGATCTGCCATTGATATATTTTATTTATTAAGGTCTTAAAAACTTATATTCGTCACGGCAGACGTTTTCATTGAGTACATACTTCATCAGGCAATAAAATCTTAGCAACTACACGGTCAGATGTACAGGGTGGCCATAATTAAACTGCAAGTGTTCAAGGGATGCTGGAGAGAAAACTACTGGGAATATTCCAGTGAAATTTGGTATCTACACGTTTCAGAACATGCGCAAATCAAATATGCAAAAAAAAAAAAAAAAAAAAAAATCGCCATTTTCACCCGATAGATGGCGCTGTACCGTATTTCAACGCTCACCGGTGGCATATACAACTTCCAAAACCGATAGACAGAGCATAATGACATTCTAAGAGGCATATAAACAATATAAAACATCACTTACAGTTTATCAAAATTCCATACAATTCGCTTCAGTAATTAAATTTTTACAGTATCATGTAATCAAAAATTAACGTAAATAAAGATCACAAATTAAACAATCCATAAATTTTGATAAACTGTAAGTGATGTTTTATATTGTTTATATGCCTCTTAGAATGTCATTATGCTCTGTCTATCGGTTTTGGAAGTTGTATATGCCACCGGTGAGCGTTGAAATACGGTACAGCGCCATCTATCGGGTGAAAATGGCGATTTTTTTTTTTTTTTTTTTTTTTTTTTTTTTTTTTTTTTGCATATTTGATTTGCGCATGTTCTGAAACGTGTAGATACCAAATTTCACTGGAATATTCCCAGTAGTTTTCTCTCCAGCACCCCTTGAACACTTGCAGTTTAATTATGGCCACCCTGTATATGTATTACGTTCCCTGTTTTACATCAATGATTTACATTATCAATGTTTTTATAGTAATTAAATATTTAATTTTGTAAACTATTGACTAAAATTTATAAGTTTGATGATAAAAAAGTAAATATATTTCGAAAGAATCTCAAATATTAAAGTGTATTGCAGATTACAAATAATCATTCAAATATTTATTTTATTTTGTTCTTTTTATTTATTTAAGACACAATTAACAAAAAGTAATTAAAAAAAAATAAATCATGCATGCATTACAAAATATATATTTCTTTCCATTGGTTTGAATCTTCAATCGTCATCATCGGAGTCCTGTATAACGTTGTGTGACTCGTCTTCATCATCCATTGAATCGGATTCTGTAAAAATAAAATGTAAATTATTGAATAAGAGGAATGTGTAAATTGATTCAAGCATATTCGGTAAATAATTAATTATTATGAACTTACCAGGAACCTTGGTGATTAAGTCACTCACAGAAGTTGGGAGTTGATCTCCTTCGAACCATTTAAATACAAATTTATCGTCTTGCTCAATCCAGCCATACTCTAATGGGTCCAACGTGGTAGGTTGCTTTTTGTAAGCATTTTTCCAAACAGTTGAAATATAATGCGCTCTTAGAAGTTGCTAGTAAAGCTCACTCTTACACGGTGGTATTGAGCTTGCGTCAAAATTCATTATTTTCTTGCTAAAATTTTCATTAACGTCGGAAGCTTTATAATTGCTGACGAAAAGTTGGTACCTTCCATCATCAACGTCAATAGATTTTTTTGCATTGTAGAGCTGGCAGGTAAACTTCTGAATACTGTTAAATACCTCTTTTAACTGATCCTCAGTCAAACTTTCTTCACCAAGAGTAGCAAATGCTTGTTGAAATTCTATATTTTTTTTCAGCAAAGTAAAAGGTCTTTTCTTCCCTTTATTAAAGAAAGCCGGATTGAAATCACATCCTGTGAACGCATGGAAACCGATTAAGCTTTTGGCTAACAATTCACCAAGCTCGTTATAAATTTTTGTGACGTCAATATACCTTTCGTTATTTCCTGTTCCATTGAGCATCCAAATATTAGAATTAGAATTTTGTAATTGTGTCATATTGCCAATCATTATAATCAAAATATCGGTATCAGAGGCTCTAATAACAATATTCGACTGCTCAGCGATATTGCAAGCATGATAGATAATCTTGGTATCAGCTTCTTCATGTGAAGGACAACATAAATTTTCAACAACATTTGACTGGATCTTGTCATCAACAACTTGATACGATTGACAATTTCGGAAATTTAAAAAAATCTGTCGGTTGCCCAAAAATGATTTCATTTCCTCACTACACCAATGGTTTGTAAAAAAAATCTACCAGAGCTTCCTTAAATTTAGTATTCTTGGTCGCACCTGTTCAGGCCCCGAAATTATGTAATCAATCAACGATGCTTCATGACGTAGACATCTTTCACTATCTTTTATTGATGGAAACAAATATTGGTCAAAGATTACATCAATTCTCCGGGTGGAATATTTTGATACCATTTGCAGAAATTTCTTTGAAATACTCCCGAATGTTTTGGGAACTTCTTTCATAGAATGTAGAATGAAAAATCCATCAATTAAGAATACATCTGTATTACGTGGTGGTTCCTGATCAATATTTGGTTCAAGGCATTTTACTAGTACAGATATGTCAGTTTTACAGAAACCACCATCTAGATGGCATGAAGCCAGAGGTACAGGAGATATTGGATACGCTAAAATTTTGAGAACATCAATTTGATGGTCCATCGAAATTCCCAACAAACGTCCGAATAAATCTCGCTGTAACTTGATCTCTTGCTGCTTACCTCCAATTTTTACAGACTTTTTCTTTACAAGTAGACTTGAAAAGTTGTGTATCGGTGTCTTTTTGATCGCTTTCTCAAATCTTTTCGGATCAGATGCACATTCAGATATAAAACTTGTTCGTAGCTCTTCACCAATTTTTTGGATATTTAAGAGAAACTCTTCCACTTGAGATGATGCAGCTTTCCCGGAACTTATGTTAAACAACTGATCAGGCGGTAAATCTAAGCTGAAGGGATTCACATATTGATCAAACGAGTTGATAAACTTTTCAAGTTGTTGACAACTTTCCTAATATTATGTGGCTGCAACTCAGCTGAAATATCTTGTTTCTTGGTAATTCCTAACTCATCCAACACGCGTGTAATTATACTTGAGCGGATGTCGTGACTTCTCGCCCACCGTTGGCGAGCTGAAATCAAGTGAGTCAGATGCGTAATACCGGTAAGTGTTCTCGCAGCATCTGCATTAATGGTCTGCTCTAATGTAAGATCAATAGGCTGCCTTGAGAACGGCTTACTGGTACGCTTGATTCCAAAAAATCCTTTTTGAAAGTCCTGCTCTAAACCAGGATGAGTAGTGGGAATTTTGGTTAAATTGTAATGGTATTGGACAGTCCATTTTGCATAATTTTGATGGTTACATACAAAAAATAAATTTGTTATTTTCGGTAAAATGTCAAGATACAATTGGAAGTCACCAACACGAATGCTCCTGCTCAGTTGTAAATAATGATGAACGAGCTTGATGTAAATCATATAAAATTGGGCTGTTTTACCAAATTCACCATTTAATGTTTGTTGCTCGTAAATAGCATAATCATTACAGAGCTCTTTCAAGCTTTCATTGTGAATAAAAAATGAAGGTGTCTGACAACTCTGTAATCGTTCAATCTCTTCCATGATATCTTCAGAAATTTGAATATTTTGATGTCTTAAAAAAGACCTAAAATGCATTATTTGTAGTCCTAAAGCCATTATTGGGTGTAATCTTTTACAGCGATTAAAATGTTTGCCCTCAATGAAACTTGAAACGGATCCACTAGCAAGCATTTCGCTTTCAACCATGATGGTTGATAAACCACAATCATTAATAACTTTTCCGATCGCCTTAAAATGCGACATCATTATATGAAAAGCACCCAAGTGTATAAATAGTTTTTTAAAGGTATTACCTTCTGTTGCTTGAATTTGCAGTGCAATCTTTGCAATAGCTAAATCGTAAGTCACTTGCATGTACTCTTGATTTAACTCTTGCAAGGCTGACATGCATTGTTGCATAGTTGCCAAAACGACTGCATTGTTTGTTGGTGAGTGATTAATCGGAGTCAAATACGAAATCAATTGTTGTGGAGTGTCATCTGTCATTATTCTACTGTTAAAACCAGTCCACATAGGGGTATTTAATAATCCCAAAGCATGACTTAGCATCCAAATATTGTCAATCCGATCGTAAAGACTCTCATGCATGATTATATTATCCTCTTCCTCACTTTCAGCTTTAATATTACTAGTTTTTTTGAGTTTTTTTGCACATTGTGGTAACTCAAAATCAATTTTTGCATAAGTTCGTCTTCTACGTTTACTACCTTCAGTTTCATCTTCTTCTTTTACATGGTCGTCTACGAGATTGGGGTCAATATTTTGATACATTATTCCAACTGTATCATGGAGAGTGTCTTTTCCAGTCTTGGTATCAACAAATCGGTCATAATTGTCAAATGCCATACCAGCCACAAGATTTTTATCTTTATTAATTACCTCTGGACATATTCCGGTACGTGAAACTGATGAAAACGTTGCTTCTGTTTCAAGCTCTTTGATTGCGGTGTAACTTATACAATGACCATAACGATTTATTATATCGATAACCTTACGACTGCTTGTAATACTTTTTAATGTCATGCCTAAGCAGATGTGTTTTGAGGTCTTAATGTTTCCGTTGTGAGTCATATATATACTGTCCTGTGACAGAGATTTTACGTGATGTTGAAATGTGTCGCAATTCCGCCGTTTACGATTGTAACCTCCAAGAACTGATGAGAAAAAATCGGAAACCATGGGTGGTATTGAACATTCACCTTTTATTAGCCGTTGACTAGTTAAATAATCAGGTAATTTTTTTCTTTTTATGCCCAAAATTTTCGCTCGTAAAATGGCTGCGGCTTCTTGCAATGTATCTTGGTCTTTCAAGTGCGCAAATAATGAGTCATCAATAGTTGAAATGCCTTTAGGGGCAACAACTTTTCTTTTGTTAGATACCAAAATTTGAATTTTATCAGTAAATTTCTTGCGGATCTTTTCTTCTAAATAGTGTGTAGTAAATATTGATGTTGCGTCAGAGCCTTCACTTAATTCTTTAAACATTTCGAGATATTCTTTATGTAAATAACTCAGAAAATAACAACGTCCTCGATTTATGACATTTTCTTCAATTAAATAACATATTTCTTTATAAACTGTTTCATGTATTTCTCGGGAGATGTGCCATAAAGTACGGACAGGACTTTTTACTAGATATCTTTTCTGATTTCTGAAATTTTGCCGGCAAACATCGTGATAGTATACTTCACGAGAGAGAGTACTTTGTATTTTGATCAAAGTTTCATTGTAAATTTCAGTATCTGGCTTAAAGTTAGATAAAATACTTTTTTCAAATTGATCCTTCCCTGAAGCGTGTAATGGCTCATTCTTAGACCGGTATTGCTTCTTTTTTTTGTTACAAAAAAAACACAAATTTACGTTTGCTGAAACTACAGGATCAGAAGTCTGAACAGTCGAAGCTTCTACTGAATCTTCAGATGGTTCTTTCTCCAACGGCTGTTCTGCTTCGGCCTCAATTTCTTTTCCTGCTTCTTTGGTTTCAGGAAGGCTCACGTCTTTTACCAGGGAATCATGTACGACTGTATCACTAATTATTGAGCTATCAGATGATGTAGATGGTAGTTGAATTCCAGACGAAGACGTACTGGGCTGTGATGGAACTTTTTTTTCAACATCTGTCGAAAAAAAATGTCTTTTCAATGCTGTAAATGTCTTGTAACAAGAACTATGATATGCTGAGTCAAACATTTCGTCCGGTAAAATAATATCTTTATATTTCAATTTATGAAATTTTCGTAACCTCAAAATCTTTCGGCATTTTGACATGGTTTCTTCTGAAAATAGTAGTAATTTATCAGGTTTTACCGTACCACAAAAAACACACTTAACTTCTTCTTTTTCACTCGACATAATGTCAGATATATTAATTATTAATTAAATAAATGACAAAGTAACGAAAAAAAAATAAAGCAACACTATGTATTTCATTAGATTCACAAAACACGAGGCATCTGTTTTGTCGCAGCTGAAATTATAGATGAAACAAAATCTTCGATTTTTTCGAATTTCGAATTTGAATTTTTTAAATTAATGTTTTTTCGATTTTAAATATTGGCTTCTTTGCTTCATTTTTGATAGATTTATTTTTTTGCTTTAATCGTCTGCGTATCTTAGCAACGGCTGTTACGCAACTTATTTTTATTAAATACATTCATTTGAAGGCAAATTTTTTTTTTTTTTTTTTTTTTTTTTTTTTTTTTGTTATATTTATTGAAAATAAAATCATAATGCAGTAGAAAAAATTAAGTATAATTAATTTTAAATTTAAAAACGTATTTATAACAGTTATGTTTATTTTTTTTTTTTATAGTAGAACAACTTCTTATTTTTCATTTTTTAATTAATTCCTTTAAAAGAAAAAACTTTTATTTATTAATTATTTTTATTTACAGTATTTGTCGGGAAAAATGGTAGTATATACGTAGTAAAAAGGATTAAATTGATTAAAATTTATTTGTTTATATATATATATATATATATTAATCTACTTTTTATTTATTTTTTTATTTTATTACATTGGTCGGAATCAAATCGTAATATAGTGTAAATAGCATGGGCTATAAAATACATGGTTCAAAACTAAAATATTTAATAGATGCTGAGATACAGTCATCTTTAAAATCGTAGTTCTTAAATAGTAGCAGATCCCCCCTGTCGTTTATAAATATCCAGATAGAAGTGCCCGGGAAAGATCTTTCTGCAGGCATGGGAAACCTAGACCTGATGCAGTGCGGGCAGGAAAAGAGCTGCCATAGACAGCGGGTACCCGAAGCAAGGTTTGGAGCAATTTCAGTTTCTTTTCTTTTCTTTTTTTTAAGTTTTTTTCTATAACGTAGTGTAAAAAAATAAATATTAATTCAATTCTTTCGAAAATTCATTTAAATATAGTGACCAGCGAAGCGGGCGTAGCCTGCTAGTAATAATAATAATAATAATAATAATAATAATAATAATAATAATAAAGACGTAGAGGGTTCGCTTGGGTGGTATGGTGAGAGAGGCGAGGGAGAATGAATTTCGGAGTTGTTGTAACAAGTCTGAAATTTATATAAAAAAAATGGCTTTCTGGATATTCCATAGCTGGCCACCACCTTCGAAGGATGCAGAGAAGAATTTATTTTTTTAGCTAGCTGTCGGCAGACGCACGTTCATGTTGTCGGACCAGATGTTCGCAGCGGTTGAGTTTGAATTTGTGGGAATTTAACAGGGACCTCTCAGGACTAAACCCTGAATTATTTGAATGCTAGTAACTATAAAAGAAAATACTATAGGCTAGAATGAGTACAATAGTGATACATAGGGAAAAAAAAAAAAAGATAGATAGATAGATAGACAGTCTATGCATAGATCTGACCGTGTAGTTGCTAAGATTTTATTGCCTGATGAAGTATGTACTCAATGAAAACGTCTGCCGTGACGAATATAAGTTTTTAAGACCTTAATAAATAAAATATATCAATGGCAGATCTGGTCAAATACTTTCAAAATTTTACTTTTTTCAGCACTTTCAAAACTGTCTGCCACAATGTTAACCGCGCGATAATGGTCTGCCATTGTTATTTTCCGATAATAATAATAATATATTTTCAAATTTCCAAACGGCAGACGTGGTCAAATGAATTTAAAATTCGCCAAAAATCGATACCTGTCTTACCTGAGCGCCCGCCGCGTCCACCACTCTGGGCTTAGTGACTCCCCATCTCATGTATGGTAGGTATAGGGGCCTCAATGTACAAAAACCCAGGTCTGGTCAAATACATACAGGTAGCTTTTCACTGGCTCTTAGACTATTAGTGTAGCATCCCTATATGATACACATTTAAAATACCGAGTTTGGAATTTCTGCTAATATTTGTTCTTGAGATATGTTGATAACAGACATACACAGAGACACACAAACACACAGACCATTCGCTAAAAACATTATTTTCGGATTCAGAGGTCCTCAAAACGTGTAAATATAGCAAAAACTTATGTTCGAAAATTTGACCCTAAATATAGCAAAAACTTTCTCTACCTTATGGGTAAGAGAAAGTAAAAAATACCTTTTAAGAAAAGTGGTACAATAATGCTATGCTTCGAAATAAATTACAAATTATTACAATATAATTGTGACTAACGCCTTTTTCAAAAAGACTGTAAATGTTTTTATTATTATTTTTATTATTATTATTATTATTACAAACATGGAGCTATTATTTTCCATGATAGATAACCTTTATCATTAATCTGAAGCACATTAAAGCAGAGAGTGTCAAGCAGTGTTACCAGATTGGGGACTTTTTATATTCAACAATCACCAATAATTTTGAGAAGTGATATTTTACATACCTAATAGACGATTAACCTTCGAAGTGATTAGGCAACCATTACAATTAAAATTTAATGGTGGATATTGAATAAAAAAGTCCCCAATCTGGCAACACTGGTTGCAAGTGTTAATTTAACGGTCTACCAAAGTTTTTAAAACCGATTTTGTCAGCTCAGTGTTTAAAGTTTTTCAGTTCAAATGGGAAATATTTTAGGTAAAAAAATTCCTATTTCAGAGCTTGCTAGTAATGTATTTATGTTTCTCTAATACGTTTTTAATCTTTTTAACATAGTTGAATGTTTTAAAATGTATAATCATAATTGCCCCAACTGTTTTTCAAAGACAGGGTAATTATAACTACAGTGTAATAATATATAAACTGCAAAAAAAGAAAAAAAAATCAAAGCAGTCTTTGGGGACTGCCGATAGAAGTGAAAACTAAGTAACTTGTGAATTGTATCGTCGAGCTGTTAGATTATTATTTTCGAATTATTTTTGGTTTGTAAAGAAGTGTTTATGATCTGTATTATATGATTCGGCACAATATTTGTAACTACCCAAATTAAATGAACTAAGCCTTATATTAGGTAAAAATATTGATTACTTATGAAATTATTTTAATTAGTAGCTGAGATACAAAAAAAAAAAAGAAACATTCAGGAGACCTCAAAACGTGTAAATCAGGTGAAATCTCGAATTCCACTTTCAATAATATAAAAGTACTTTAAAATATCTTTCGAATGATGTATTAAAAATAATTTAATCATAATTAGAATTTGAAATACGCGTATTAGAATAAAATTTAATTTCCAATTAAAATGTAAATTTTTTTCAAAATCGATGAATTTTGAACTGCAACTATCCCCTGTGCTGTTAATGGCACACAGAAAGTTTCAAAGAATTTAGTAGATATTTGAAGCATTTTGAAATTTGAAATTTTTATTCCTAGTAGAAAAACCACGTGGTGTCAATTGGTAAAAAATATGTTTCTTCCCGACCAGACAGGTGAATGTGTTGTCATGGTAACGAACGCCTGCAGAATTTCAAAGCGTTCGCTGACGATAACACGAATTTCATGATTTTTGTTCACCCAAAAGTGCTCAACGCGCCTAAAGAAGTTTTCACTTCAAATAGGAAGCGTTCGCTGACGATGACGCGAGTTACATGATTTTTGTTCACCCAAAAGTGCTCAACGTGCCTAAAGAAGTTTTCACTTCAAATGGAAAGCGTTCGCTGACGACGACGCGAGTTTCATGATTTTTTGTTCACCCAAAAGTGCCCAACGCGCCTAAAGAAGTTTTCACTTCAAAAAATTTTCAGTATTCTGCTTCAGAATGCTTACTCATATTACCTGTAAATACAGAAGCCTCCATTTCCTTTTACTTTATTAATAACTTTTAGGAAAAAGTCAATATGGTGAAGAAAGAAAAAAGTCAAAGAGAGAAGCTGGAAAATTAAAGAATCTCAAAATCCAGAACTAAGTATGAGTCAGCATAAAAATCGGTTTCCTTTGTCTCTATATGTTTCGAAAAACCAAATCGTAAATATTTTAGTTTATGGAAACACATAGAGAGAGCCACAAATGATTAAGGGGGGGGGGGAGACAGGACATTTATGTATGATTTTTAGGGAAAACTGCTGTTTCCAAACAGTCAGTATTAGACATTTATTTTGAATTATTAAAATATTTTATAACTCTAGTGCAGGATGTCATTTTGTTTTAATTTGATTAAATAAATAGAAATTATTCATTTTGTATTCCTTATTTCTTTTATAAGGTAATTTTCCAAACAATAAATATTATAAGAAGAAATATTTTATTATACTTTATTACTTTTATATACAGTTAGAAATACTTTAACACCAAATCAAAACAATAGTAGTCTGAATGCTCACAACAGTCAGTATGAAGAGAAAATCAAAGGCTTTATGATTTTCCTAGGTCACAATCACCTCCAACTGTTTTGTAATTCCATGCATTTTTGTGGGGTAATTATAGCCACCTCCATTATTAATATCAAATAAAGAGACCCAAGGAAGTAAGAATTTAATGTGATGTTTTATGTTAAAGTTAACAGCTAATTATTTTAAACAAAATTATTTTCATTAGTAAAAGGATAAAACATTATAAAGTTGAAAAATGTAATAAGTGGACATAATTACCTCCAACTGACTCTACATCAATAGTTAAGCCTAACATGTCACAGAGGAAATTTGAAAATTTTTAAATTCAAATGCAATTTTTATTTCTCTAATTTGGTAATAACTGTAAGCAATTTTATTTCCTTTGTTTCAATTTCAGTCTGTTCAATTTGTTGGATTAATTCAATGTATCCTTAAAAAAACATAATCAATAATTGGATAGAGTTTTAAAAAGACTGGATTGAGGAAATATATAATATATATATAACTTTATTTTCTGAGAGTTAAAAGTTTGTTAAAATTTCAATATTGTAAATTTAAAACTGACAGTATAAATATATAGCAAATTATTATCTTCTAAGGAATTTCTATTGAATACTTATTTGTACATTTTTAAAAATTAAATTCAATGCATAATAATAATACAGTTTTTTTTTCCTTGGAAAAATAAGGAAAAAATAAAAACCATTTTTAAAATTCGGACTTTTGTAGCATACCACTTTAAAACAACTTCGAATAAAATTCATTATGAATCATTTGTATTGTAAATAAACACTTTGCATTTTTTTTTCTTTTCTTTTCTTTTCCTTAACCTTAACCAACTTTTCTTTTAATGGTGAAAACCACAACACATCGCAATTATTTATAAAATATATAACATTCTATACATTCTTCTGATTCTATTCAGAGTAAATGTAAATTAAAAAAAATTCTCAATATTGAATTACATTAAAAAATCGTCAATATTGGATTGGGTTCGGTTACTTTTCATGACAACTACTGATTAACAGAACTATTAAGTTAGATGCAAATTCATATTACAAAATTTTATCACTATTAAAACAATAATCTTTTGTTAATTATTTTATTCTGATTACATAGTTGTGTGTATCATATTCTTAAGCTCCGATGAGAAGTCACTATCACCAAAGTAGCAACATATTTTCTATTCAGAAAAAATATAAATAATTTGAATTTATCTCTTTTGTGGAATATTTTAAAATATGTGCAAATATCAGATACCTATTAAAACAAATACTTGTTGTGTTATTCTAACTACAATTTTCAATTTATGGAAATATTTTTGAATAAAACTTTTAGATAATAATTAAATTGAAAATTAATTTTCTTTTACAAAAGATCAACACTATTTCACATTTTATTTCTATTTTCATTCGCTTTTTTTTTTTTTTTTTTCCCGCACAGTAATTAAAAAAAAAAAAAAATCAAAATGAGAAAATGAGAACTTATTACGACAATCTTTCTAGCACGAAATATTTGATTGTAATGCTTACGCTTTCAAAGTAGAATTTAACCTACACATTTCTTAGAAAACGTGATGCTAACGGTGTTTAATTACAAAACGACGGCGATGATAACCTGTGATCAGTATTAAATGAGGTCTTATTAGTGAATCTTTATATCTCCCTAAATTTAAAAGATAGTTCGATTTCGATTGAAGGATGACGATTGTTTCAATAATTTTTTTTTCCGCCTACCAGAATAGAATAGAAATAACAGTGCTCGAAATCTCTATTAATCAAGAGCTTATCGTTTATGTACGACGTTTAACGTTGCTCTCTAACATTTGCTCACGTCTCGAAAGATAACAAATCCTGTTAAACTACTTTAGACTAATCAGCAGCTTAGCCTCACAACCCGAAACGCATTTTTCATATACGTTTCTACTTTCGGCTTTAAATCGATTTGACATAACCGATCGCGATAAACATCAGAAGCAAAAAAGGAAGATGCTGCAGATCAGTGATAAATTGACCAGACTGAACCAGTGAGTTCAAACATCCTTTCATTGTTACAGAAACAGACACATACATTTTTTTTTTTTTTTTTACTAAACCAAAGATATACTCGTTTTAGAAAAGATGTTACAAAGTATATAATACGAATGTAATGAGCAATATAATTTAAATATATAACTTGCATAATAAGAAAGAACAATTCTGTATGTATTTTTTGCGAAACTAAAGGAATAGCTAGTATGATGCGGCCACCACAAGACTTTCTTCTATATACTTTTACACAAAATTCATGTAATACAAATAATTTAATTAAATTATTAAATTATTTTCCATGATAAATGCAGACGATTTTTATCTGATAGAATTATATCACTAAGTGCTAAAAAAAAAAGTCAATTTCTTGTCAATGTCAGAAGAAATAAGATTGTATACACTTTTTGGAGACATTGAAGACAGGAGATATAAAATTGACTTAACAAATCAGACACTTGATTTTTTTCTTTAAGAGAAAATTGATACATGTGTAAAATCATACATAGCATGTAAAAAAAAAAAAAAAAATCGATAGAGCCGTTTTTTGAAACACCCATTTCCGAGATTACTTACCTAATTCGGATTAATGTCAACTTTTTTTCCCCCCAATAATAAAATAATTTGCGAAAGGGTAGCTGAAAAAAAGCTTTATATAGCAATTTTCAAGAAAATCGTTTGATCCGTTTTTGAGATATCGATTTTCGATCCCACTTAAAACATAATAAATAAAGTGAAAACCCCGTATCGAAATTTTTGACCGAATGCAATACTCCTATTGCATGCTATAGTCGGGTGATGGAAGTAAATAAATATATATATACATGTATGTATGTATATATATTGCAGATTAAAAAATAATTTACTCGAGAAAATTTTCATTTTCTGCATTCCATTTCTAGATAGAAACGAAAAAATGCAAATAACTATTTGTAAAACAATAGTGTTTCATAATTTGTGGTGAATTTAAATCAATAAATGAATATCTAATAATAATAATAATAATAATAAATATTCTTTTTCAGCAAAAAATTACAAAAATATAAAGCAAAATAATATTTTTAAATAGAAATAATAAAAATAATAATAAAGGAAAGAAATTAAAAAGAGAAAACTAGATTCATTTTTATGAAGAAACAGTAGGTATAACCTTTGATAATACACTATCTACCAATAAGTATTTGGACACTTTCAAATTTAAACGTTTTGTCAAATATCCAGAAAAATCCTTTAGGAATCATTTTGAAACTTTGGGAGTATAAAGAACATATTATACCTCATACATTTCAGCAAAAATTTTGCCCTGAAAAGGAAAAGAAAACCAGTAAAAAATAAAATCAAAATCAAAATGCTTTGGATCACCCTGTAAAAAATAATACTTGAAATTCGTTTTGGGTGTTGCATGTAATTATGAAGAATTATCTAATAATCAGTATGAATTTTAATGAGGCTACCACATATATTCATGAACATATAGCGGTTTCATTAAAAAATTGCAAAGACAAAAAATTACCACTTTTTAAACTATAACACGTAGGGTATTAGACCAAGTGCAATGCCATTTTTAGGAAACTTGGCATACTGCATTATGCACAGCATACAGCAATAAAAATGCAAAAATGTTAAATATCTTACGATACATGAGCCTTTTTAGTAAATAATTTTTAACTACGCATGTGCAAGCTTTTAAAAAATTTCATTTGCGTAATTTAATAGCAAAAGTATTGAGCAACTTATATGAAAACCCTAAACAAATATCATGTAAATTCAAAATTTTGGGAGAACTAGAATCAACAGAATTTCAATTCTTTCAAAATAAAAGATAAAGCACACTGTTAAAAATTTCAACAGAAAACTCTGTGTAATCTATTATCTTTAAGTCTTGCGTAAAATTACAGAGAAAAATGAACGGAGATGTTAAAAAATTTATTTTAAACATTCATTTTAATAACTAATATTAATTTAATTAATTATTGGTGAGAATATATTTCGGACTTGGAATGCTTTTTCTAAAGTAAAAACAGTCATTTTTAATTTTAATAAAATTATATAAAAATACAGAATAAAGATTGAGAATCTCGATTATTCACTTTTAACTAAGAATTATTGTAAATTTACAGAGACTCTGGATAAATATTTACATTAAATTTACGGAAATTTTTAACAGTGCATAAGGGGTTTTACTCACATGTTTATTTTGATTCAACCAATGTTCAATGGTAATAAACGATCTTCAAAATCACATGCTTCAGCCAAAACGCATTCCATGCATTCATTTTACAGGGGGGCCAAAACCTTTTGATTTTTGTTTAATTTTTTTACTGGTCCCCATTTCCTCTCCAGGACAAAACTTTTACTGAAATACATGCGGTATAATAAGTTCTTTATACCCCCGAAGTTTCAAGATAATTCCTAAAGAATTTTTCTAGATATTTGACAAAACGTCTAAATTCGAAAGTGTTTGAACACTTATTGGTAGATAGTGTATACGTGTTCATAAATGTGTGAAAATCATAAAATTATTACAATTCACGTATTATAACTATTCGGGAGGTGACAGTCCACAGTAAAACTACCGGAACGATCCTAATGCGCGCAGAGTACAATCTGAAAATCTACTTTTCCTAGTCATCCACGTTCCCACCATATATATTACACTTTTGTTGGTCACCAAAGCAGGGGAATGATCCTCTCTTTATAGGATCAAAATTTGTGATAGAATGTCTTCCGGACCACCCCTCGGGCGTATCCCAGGTCGTCACCTGTTGCCCATAGTGTTGTACAAATGCGACGTAGTACCACCAAACTTCAACTCTTTCTATCATTTTCACTTCAAAAAAATAAATAAATAATAACATATTTAAATAAAAAATAATTAAAAATTTCCTAACTATCTGTAGTTTATCATTTTTTAAAAACATTTAAAAACGGATAAATCGATGAGTAATTTAATAATGAAATAAAATGTACACATCAAATTAATGTAGATGTTTTTATCACTTTCATTTGGTTCCATAGATATTTGTTTAAAATCGTGTCTTTCTTTTAAAGAAAATAAAACTTCATATGAAAAGTATTATTATTATTTTTTTTTTCATAAACATTTTTATCTATGCATTGTATATATTAATATGTTGTTGGAACATGCTAATACATACAAATAATACTATTATCATTATTTTTTTAAAGTTTTCTTCATTTTTAATTACTTTTTATTTTCTTAGGGGATAATAAAAGTTTTTTTTTTTTTTTTTTAAATCTTCATCCCTTTATTATTGTTTTTCAATTTAGACTTATACTTTATTAACTTATATTTATTTATATTTTTATATTTTTTAAGTTTTACAACATAGAACAACCTAGAGACTTCGAGATATAATTTGGCTAATATTTGATAGACGAACATATAAAAACTGTTTTTATACGAATGAAAAATCTGTAAAAAGATAAGAATTCCTACCTTGAAGTATTATTGCCCAAATGCTTTCGGAAGAGGTAAAATTCATTTTGTATTTTAACTAACATTTTCTTCAAGAATAAAACCACAAAATTTCTTTATAAAATATTGCAATGCTAACCAATTACTTTGATTGAAGCAAGTCAGTTTTTTGTTAACTATAATAAAAAATTATTTTATAAAACTCAAGATCTTAAAGAGTGTATTTTTTTAAATATTATTTATGTTAGTTATGTGTACTTTATAGAAGTTTGAAAAAGTTTCCACTTTTTTTAAAAACTTTCATTAATGGAAGTATTGTATTCGATCGTTATTGTGTTTTCACCTACATTACATGTTTTAAGGTTTTCTGAGTCCAAAAAAGTGTTTTGAGGCAATTGGTCAGTGTGTGTGTGCGTATATGTGCTCGTGGGTGAGGAATCTTCTCATTATCATATCTCCGAAACTAATAAAGATAGAACGACGGAACTTCAGAATTGAGACAGGTCTGATGTACAGTCGGGGGAAAAAAAACGCAACACTCAACGTAACTTCGTTGCTAATCGATGTAGAAAAATGTAATAGGTATAATTCAACGGGGAATTGTGAGTAGTTTCAGAAAATGAACTGAAATTTTGAATTGGGGGTCGTCTACATATTAAAACGCGCACCAACTTTGATTTTTTCAATGGTAGCACCCTATTTTTATTTTATATTTGAATTTCTGGGATCGCGACAACGCGAAAAAGTATATTGGTTGTATATTTTACTTATTTTTTCACTGAATTATAAGCGTTCAAAGTTTGAAGGTGCTAATGTTAAATTCATATTTCAAACTTTTATTAATATCTTCACGAAAAATAACTCGATCGATATAATTCTTTTTTTACGAGATACAGTGAAGAAACCCAAACATAATCCATCATTACTTTTGATTCTGAAAAATATTTTTAATTCTGAAAAATATTAATAAATTCATATTCATAAAAATTATGAATTATGACCTATATTAATTTTTACATAAAATGAATCCTAATGCTGAAAAATATGGGTGTGCAAATTTGCAGCTCATTCCAGTTATTAGTTTTCGAGATATTAATAAATCTTTCTTTTGGAGTGGTTTAGGGGGCCGTCTCTTATAAAGTTTTGCATGAGATAACGAATCAAATCTTTAAAAATAACAAAGAAAATTAAACAAAATATTTTTATTTTTTATTTACGGGTCAAATTATATTACAACAACGTCAAACGCAAAGAAATGAAACAAAAATGATGATTTTTAGACATTAGTGTTAGCATCAAGAATTCCTGTTTTCTAAAGAAGACGCCTTCATCGTTCTTCAAAACAAAATATTACAGAAAAGAAAAGTAAATGTGACATTGAGTATTCGTGTTAAACACCTTATTTTATGTTGAAAAAAATATGCACAAGTGGTATTTACTTCATCGATTAATTGGTAATAAATTTTGAATCTTTTAAACAAACACTAGAAGAAAGAAAATAACTAAATAGGCGGGGTTTACTGTTTTAAATAGAAAAATATGTTTAATGTGAAATTGTCAAATATAAAAAACGAATGGAATTGGAATGCAAGACAGACTTGTAAAATCGTTTCTTAACTACCGTCATAGTTAAAAAAGGCTTAATCATTTGCTTCATATATTGCTTTATTTTATTTTATTTATTTACTTATTTATTTATTTTGTAGGGGGACGATTATTATTTTAAGGACACTTTAGTCTTTAAAATTTTATTAATATATTTTAACTTTATACATTTTTAAAAACATACTTTAACTGTTATAAATATATTTTAACACTTTTTGCGACTGCAGGATTTTGTCTTTTTGACAGTAAGACCCGCCTACGGGCGTTAAACTCTCAAAATAAAATATTTCAGAACAAATTTTCTGTATTCACAATTATACTACAATTGGATATACATTATAATTATATTCTTTCTAATCAATATATTTCTATCCATAGTATGTTTTATTGCAAAAATATGAACGCTGGGTACACACGTAACAAATACGTAACACACAAATTACGAAAGAAACGCCCACTGACAGAGTTACAGATTTTCAAATGGCTTGAATCTACGTAAGCAGTCGCGAAAGGGGTTAATTAAGAAATTATATTTTCATAGAAATTATAAAACGAATCGTACAGTTCCAAAGAGTTGAACTGACCCAAAACTGGTAAGTGCGATTAAATTTGTTTAATATTTACTTCATGAACGCTTACAATAATTTATCCGAAAAGATTTAGTTTATGCGTTGTTGTATATATATATATATATATATATATATATATTATTTCATTTCGTATATTATACCTACGAAAACAAATTTAAGCTTTATTGGTGACCAGTACAGACATAATAGACACTTTTACTTGAAAAATATTGCACTTTTTTCAAAAAGCACTGTATGGACTAATCACAAGTGTAACGTATTTAAATAGACCTAAATTTATCTAAAAAAGTACTGAAGTATATACAAATCTAAAAAAAATGAGTTCAGGATAATTAAGGAACTAGAAAAAAGGCGGCGTTTTGTTAATTTCTAATTTATTTTTTTTCCTGAAAGCTTTCCGGTGTGAAACATTAAAATTTTCTCTATTTCTTATAGGATCTTAATTTTATTTTTCTACATTTAAAGATAACCCCCTAACACATTTTTGATTATAACTCTAACAATACTAAAGATAAAGTATACAAACAGTATACTTTTCCGCACTGCCAGACTCTCAGAAATTCGAAAATGAAGTCGAAATTGGGTGTTGCTACTGAAAAAATGAAAGTTGGCTCTCATTTTAATATGTTGATGACCCCTAATTCAAAATTTGACGATATATTCAGAAAGTGCTTTTAATTTCCTGTTGAATGATGTCTATTAGATGTTCCTGAGTCAATTAATAACGAAATTACAGCGGGTGTTGCGTTTTTTTTTTTTTTTTTTTTCCCCGGCTGTACAGATGATTCTTCCAATTTTTAGTGAAAACTGGAAAATCAGAAGCGGGACATTGGAAACCGGAAGTGGGATCATAAATTCGTATCTCAAAAACAGCTGTTACGATTTTCTTGAAAGTTGCTATATAAACATCCTATTAGATGTACTTTCGTATGTATTAGTTTGTCAGTTCAGGAAAATTGATAGGCGCCCTATATAAGTAGGCCAATTTGAGGTCTCGCAAGTACCTCAGAGCAATGTTTCGATTTCTTTTCTTTAAAGCGTTTACCTACTGATATGAAGAACCTATTCTCTATAAATATTCAAATCATCTGATAAAAATTATCTCATATTAAAGCAAATAACTACTTTTCACTTGTGTAGTAGAAACTTTTTTTTTAAATCTATCATTGATTTTATTATTAATATTAATTTCTTCTCAAAATACTACTACTACTACTAATAATAATAATAAACTTGCTCTGGGGAGGGGGGAAAGTGGGAATATTCTAGTTTTTTTTAAATTTATTTTAGACTTTTAATATAAACTTTTGAATTGTTTTCTTAGTCCTTTTTTTTTTTTTAAGGCATTTTCGGGGGGAAAAAAAAAACATTTTTTATTTAAATATGTCATTTTGCGGCTTATATATTATGCGCATACATTTCGCTTACTGCAGAATATATGCACCTTTACATGCATATAAAATAAAAATTTACATCCAGCAATAGGCCCTGCAACTGTCCTAGAATTTCTGTTCTCCGAGCTGGTAAACAGGAGATGCTGGGTTCAAAGTTTAATTTCACTCACCATCTTAGCCATTCGGAGTTTCCAGCGATTTTCTAGTGTAAATGCGTACTAAAAAAGACTTCCTTTAAGGACATCCCACCCAGGCATAGGCCTCTTTAATAGACAATCGATTTTAAACCCTACGCCTCTACATCCAACAACATTTAATACATACAATAAATACAGCAACTAAAAAATACATACATCTTGCCAATATTTGATTGAATTAAAGATATTTTGTACACAAATGTGGAATTTATTTGAGAGAATTTTTAAAATCGCATCATCTTATAATTCCTTAACACTAACACTTTTTTCAAAAAATAAATATAATAGTCTCTATCTATTTCACAAAATCAATTGCTGATGTATCAGCAAGTGTCGTGTTGCGCATTGTTTCTAAATTTCGAAAGAAGAGTAAAAAACGGTCAGAATAGATGACAATCAGTATCTTCCCGTTAAATTATTATTGAGGCTCTTTTCTGGGACTAAGGGTTGCAGGCGTGGCTTATGAAATCATCTCTTGACGACCAACTTCCGTCAAGTCTAATGTCACCGAGATCACTCAAGGCTACACTTAAATTCCCCGAAATAGTGAAATTCTTTCCGCCTTTAATCTGGTGTCAAAATTCGACATACTTCGGAATTTTTTTTTTTTTTTTTTCCACAAAAATAACTGAAATTTACATTTTTATATAAAAATACGAAAATTAACATTAAGGCCTAACGTATTCTTAAATGATGATAAATAAGAAACGTCATATTCATTTAGTATTTAAAAATATGTTCATTAAGCTAAAACCATCCGTTTGCATGTGTAAAATGTGTGTGTGCTCCTGGAGAAAATTGTAATAGCATATCGCAATTTATATGTCACATTCTGTGATCATCCAAATGATGTCAAATTACGTTGAAATATTAATGAGTTATAATTAATAAATAGTTGTATCCTTTTTTAGTGTATATAATTATTGTGACTCCTTTTCCGGGATTCATGAAAGAATTTCGTACTATTATGGTCTACTAACGGTATTTTTTAAAAGTGTATTTTAACATGGTTATATCCTCATTAAATATAATGCAATTTTATTAGAATTTTAAAAGTATGTTTTCCTGTTGAAAATTGTGGACATGGAATTGGTAATTAGTTTACACGGTTACACAAAATATTTCCGATATGCTATGTAATGTTTTTGCATGAAATTTGGTACAAATATTTATGAATTACAGGGAATTAATATAAGACCGTCAGTTATAAGAAATATATATAAAAGCATATACATACAGATAGGTATAGAAAGAGAGATACAGCAGGGGTTTGAGGGGGGGGGGCGGCAGCCCACTTCAGAAACATATCTGTTTATGTAGCAAGTCAATCGAATCAATATATATTATCATATAATAGGAAATAAATAAAAATGATCTGTTGAATAATGCGTGATGCAAATAGGACGTTGAGGCTCCTGATCTGCAGATCCACTATTTACTTATAATATATATATAACATTATATATACACAGGGTGACCAATTTAAAAGAGTACCCGTTGGTTTTTCTTATTACCCTTAAATAGGACGGACGTGGCAACTATTCTAACACTGAAGTATAATTCCTTGAACCTTGTTTAAGTGCGGGACACAATTTCCAACACTGTTGGACTGTTACAACTTTATTTGTGAGGTAAAACAGAAATGGAGACGCACAATGTTATTTAATCCTGTGATAATTTTATTTATGAAAAACATAATTTAATTCAAATTTTTTACATTATCATTCCTACAATACATTTGCATTATCATTATCATTTTTTACATTATCTTTTCATAGGGTTTTCCAGAGAAGTCCTGCAAACATCGATGAATTAAAACAGATAACTGACGAAATCTCGTCAATAACACCAACAATGCTGCGAAGTGTGTCAAAAAACTTAGCTCGACGTGTTCATGTTTGCATTCAAAATGGTGGCGAACATTTTCTACATTTTCTGTAAGGAATGATAATGTAAAAAATTTGAATTAAATTATGTTTTTCAAAAATAAAATTATCACATGGTTAAGTAACACTGTGCGTCTCCATTTCTGTTTTACCTCACAAATAATGTTGTAACAGTCCAACAGTGTTCGAAATTGTCTCCCACACTTAAACAAGATTCAAGCATTTATACTTCAGTGTTAAAATAGTTGCCACATCCGTCAGATTTAAGGGTAATAAGAAAAACCAACGAGCACTCTTTTAATCTGATCACCCTGTATATATATATTATATAATACGGGAAAAACAATAATGATCTGTTGAATAATGTGTGATGTTAACAGGACGTTGAGGCTCCTGATCTGCAGATCCAGTAGTTACCGAAACAGTGGAGGCCTCCATGAGAAGACTCAAAAAGTTTTTGGTTTCTGTCTGTGTGTCTGTCTGTATGTCTGTATGTCTCACGATAGCGGTCGAAAAAACCACCCTATTGACATGCAATTTGGTACACATGTTCATTAACCACACAAAAACAGCTGTATAGTTTTAGGTGTGTATTATATTTGTAGTCCGTGTACAGGGATACACCAAAGTTTTTCTTATCATTACGGTCTATAGACAGAATTTGTATGTACCGCAATAGCAAGCATAAAAATCCCTGGTTTGACGTGAAAATTAGTATACATGTTCAGGAGTTATACAGAAATAGCTGGTATAGTTTTTTGGTGCCTATATTATTAATGAATCGTGTACAAAGACACACGAAATGTTTTCTTACCATTACGAACTATGGGAAGGATTTCCTTTACACGTATTTTAACATAGTTACGCTACATTTAACAAAATGAAATTAACATACATTATTGAGATGTTTTAAAGCATGCTTTCGGAAGAAAATATGTGCATAGAAAATAGTTAATGTTCATGTACAGGACCTTAAAAAGTATTCTGAGAATGTCACATAATCATCCAAATTATATCAAATTCCGTTATGTCGCATTCAACATATGGGAATTTGCATACATTATTAAGATGCTTAAGCGAATGTTTTCTCTAGACATAAGGTATGTATAGACTAAATAATTAATTTACAGGATCACACACAACAATTCCAATATTTTGTAATCATCCAAATGATGTTAAATTTGGTTTAAATATTAAATATTTACAATAAATCAGTTGTATAGTTAGTTTTAATTGGTGTATATAATTACTGTGGCTCGTGCACAAGAACACACAAAATAATTTCGTACCATTGCGTTTATAGACAGTATTTTTTATAAATGCATTTTAACATGGCTACATCTCATTAAACATAATGAAATAAACGTATGTTATTAGAATGTTTAAAGCATGGTGTCTGTAAAAAAAAAAAAAAAGAATAGACATAGAATTGGTAATTTGTTTACAGGGCAACACAAAATAATTCTAATTTATTATACAATCATTTTGCATGAAATTTGGTAGACGTATTTATGAGCTACAAGTAGTTAACACAAGGCTATGAGCTACAAGGAAATATGCATATAAGATAAACAAACATTTTATAAGATATGCATATAAAAAGCTATGCATATAAGATAAACAAATAACTTCGATAGACGAAATGATCCAGAATTTCTAGTCCATGTTTTTCCAGATGGGGAAACAATGTTGTGAAAGTTGTGAATTCTTTGTACTGCGAGAAATGGGTCATAAACCCAAATTATAGTTGCTAAAACTCGAATTAGCATTTATTTGCAGAGATTTTTAAATAAATTTGACCACGATAATATAGGAAAATGCTCTAGAATTTTAATAAGAATTTTTAGAATTCGCTAAGAAAGGAAACGAGAATTTATAAGGATAACATGGGACTATTTTTACTAGAGCACGTTTTAGTTTCTATATGACAGAACGGAATTCTTTTTCAGTGCATATAATATGCACCATCTGAAAATTTTGAGATTTTAAAGAAATAAAACAATATTTACAAAATTTAAAGAAAACCTATTAGAGCAAAAAAGATACACAGTAATCCTGAGCAACTTAACTTTTAATGTGCTGATATCAATTTTTTTTTTTTTTTTCATTTAGCTTTTGTATTAAAATTAAAGTATAATTTTATTTAGACCCTTACCAAATCAAAAGAATCACAACGTTCTTCCATAGATAAATCTAAATCGATAGTATCGTACTAATATTATTTTTACACAAACCAAAATAATAATAATAATAATAATAATAATAATAATAATAATAATAATCAGCCAAATATTCTTGAAGTTAATAAAATGGTTAAAAAACTTAGACAAATTTAATTTAGAGACTAAATATATTCTTTACGAAAAACAAAGTGAAACTCATTTTAATTTTTATGTTTTTATGTTACATTTGTTTCTTAATTTAATATTAATAACCTTTTGAAAAACAAAGATAAAAAGAAACGTGTATAAATTAATTTCTTACCGAACTTTTCATAGCTTAAAACTGAAATGAAAACTCAAACCATTCAAATTTATAGATTCCGTTTTTGCTCAAATATGTTGAAGAACTCGTAGAACCCTTGTCTGTGGTAGAACCAATAATTAGTGAAATAAATCGTTGCCATTAAAAAAAAATTCAATTATTAATATTGAATCATATTAATGTTTGATTTCTGCAGACGATTTAAAGAAAATAAACCATTATATTACAATAAATTAATTTGCAATGTAGTTTAAATTATTATTAAAAAAACTGCTATTACTTATAATTAAAAAATATTTTAAGCTAAATTAAACACTCAGATAAAATTTAACTTGAACTTTCAACTATATCTCAATAACACATACTCCTAGATCATAGCTAAATGCAGACATGCAGACATTTCTCATTTATTAAATGTTAAAACGTGTCCTTTTTGACAAACCACATTTTTTTGTAGAATATTTTGTTCCAATATGTAATTTACAAATAAAGAAATAAGAAATTATACTTCAAAAAAGTGGTATGAAAGAAGGCGAGTACTAACACAGCTCCGCAGTAAATCAGAAATGTTAACATCTCTGTAAATGTATAAAACAAAGAATTTTCGTGGTACAAGCTTCACCCTCCTGAGAGCCATTTTCTTATCTCACGAATAAAGATTTTTGGACGGATCAAATTGCTTGGAGACCCAACCAAATTGCTATTGCTTTATCTTCTTTAAAATTTCTGTTTGATCAGAAACCTCTCAAATGTGTGTTTTTTTTTTTTTTTTTTTGTTTTTTTTTTCCTTCAGCCTTCCAAGAACAACAAACCTGTAACAAACTTTAGTGTACTTCGAATGTTATTTAGTTTTAATCGTAATTGTCAAGTTTTTCAAGCCAGCCCATACCTCCTCAGTTGAAGTAAAACATATTTGAACTAGATCCTTATCTAAACAAACATCCCTTTTTATAGCGTGACAGATTCCTTTGATTCTTATCGTTTCTCTGAACTGTAGTCGAATTTAAGACGAAAAAAAATTTAGCCACTCTTTAATTCTAAGAGATAAAATAAAGGAGTTAAAAGAATCCTTTGCATTATTCGACAATTTTCTTGACACTATCGTTTGCACGTTCGGTTTAAATCTCTCATTTTCATTTTGAAAATAGATCTGTAAATTAGCTGGCTCTACATTGTAAAACAAATTCTACCAATTAACTGAAATTTTCATGCAGTGCCTCCGTAAATTTACAGTTTTCAGTTGAAATAAAGGATCGAGATTCTCTATATATTTATTCTTTTATTTCTCAAATAAATATTTCTACTTTAGAAAAAGTATTATAATTCACTAATATATAATAATAATAAAAATATTTATACAATAATATAAAGTTAATAATAACCCTTCGAAAAATTAATTAAAATGTTATTAAACATTAAGATATAGAAATTAAATAGATTTTTTATAACATCCCCGTTTCATTTATCGCTGTAGCTTTGTAGAAGTTTAAAGATAATTTTTTGCAATTTTTATAAATATATAAAAAAGAGAAAGAAAAAAAAAAGTTGGACTTGTCAAGTTTTAAAGTTATTGCAATCGGATTGTTCAAGGGACGTTAGACAACAATAAATTTAATTCAAACAAATGGCTAATAATTTTTAATTCTTACTTTATTATCCTACAAAAGTAATCAAGTTGGTTTTTAACTGATTTATCTAATTAGGAAAAATCTGGTGTGAAACAACCACACGACTTCCATTACCCACTACACGTATTATATGGTGTATGCACGTCTTACATGGTGTATTTGGAGATAATGTGATCCGAAGACATAGAATTGAGCTAATGAAATAGACAACTAAAAATTTTTCCAGTAAGAGAAAGTTAATACACGTTTGCGATAAACGCATGAAAACGTAAAGACATAACATATAGTTTACATAGCAGAGGGAGGGGGAGAGGGAGGGGGGGAAAGGGGGGGGGGGGGTAGAATTTTTTTTTTTTTTTTTTTTTTTTTTTTTGTAATACACTGATTTTCAAGATCTAAAACTGATCTGTCTGATCAGGATGACTATTAATTTTACTGTATTAACCACGTAAAGCATGAGAAAGGAAATCTAAAATGGGTTTATGTAAAAGTTTTCAAGAAAATCGTTAGAGCCGTTTTTGAGACACCGATTTTTACCAAAACTTGGCATATTCAGTTGTTGACCAGAAAACAACAATTACATACAAAAGGATACTTAAAATAGGATTATTATTGCAAGTTTGAAAAAAAATTCATACTGCTGTATTGAAAGGAATCCACTCGCAGTACCTGAAATTCAGCTATTTATACAGGACACCTATCAATTTTCCTGAAATAACCAACTATATCATTCGAAAAGATATATAATAGAGTGTTTATATAGCAACTTTGAAGAAAATTGTTAGAGCCGTTTTTGAGATACAGACTTACGGCCTCACTTCCGGTTTCCCAATTTTCCCCAAAATTTGGAAACTTCATCTGTACACCAGTTCTGTCTTAATTCTGAAGTTTCGTAGCTGTATATTTATTAGTTTCGGAGATATGATAGTCAGAAGATTTTCCACACACATACACACATACACACATACTGACCAATCGCCAAAAACCACTTTTTTGGACTCAGAGACCTTAAAACATGTAAATCAGGTGAAATCTCGATATCGAATTTTTGGACCAAATACAATACTTCCATTACCTACGGTAGTCGGGTAATGGAATTAAAAATGCATATATTTATCTCTTAAAAACGTCGAATTCATGCTTAACAAGTACGTGTACATCATTTTAATATTTATTATTTATATTTATCATTTAGTACTTAGGTTCTTACTTTGCAAAAAGATATATATTATACAGTTAATATATTCATCTAGCACATACAATAACAAAAAATTCATACTTATGCTTTGGACATAATTTTTTCGACTTAAAATATTTACAGACGCTAGAACATTGTATCACTTCAATAGCGAGGAAAGAAAATAATAATAATAATAATAATAATATTAACTAGTATATAACCCCGTCAAAAATGACGGAATGTGAACAATAAATCTTGAAAACAATGTTTAGAACATGAAGATTACCACGTGATCATTTAAATGTAGTTTCAATTTTTGTTTATAAATCAAATGGGTTTCCATATTTTATAATTTTCGTTCTGAAATTAAAAAAATTCTACCCGATCAATAAATATGAATGACAATAAAAAAACTGCTCGCTGACAAAAAATATAGGCCCGACAACCACAACAGCAACAACACATCCCAGTGTTCCGTTAAGTGCTCTATTTAAAGTCCTCATAATAAGAATAATCTGGTGTGTCACTCACACGACTTTCTCTTACCCTGAAATTTAATACTATAAGTACAGGTTGGAGATTAAAAGGTAAGATAACGAGTACTGTTATGTAAACCTATGTTGAACAATTCAAATTAGGCTTCGGAAGAGTTTTATATGATAATTAGTTCTGGCCCTCCTCAACCCCTCGTTTCATTAATGCACCTACATTTATACAGAATTTAATTCGGTTATTAAAAAATAATTCTGATTTTCAAAAATTATTTATTAAAATTATTATTTAAAAAACTTATCTTGTATAAAATTATACAGACGATTTCCATATTAGAGAAGTAGTATAACACTAAATATAAAAAAAAAAAAAAAAAAAAAAAAGAATTTATTCTCAATATTAAAGTAAAAAAAAAAAAAAAAAAAAAAAAAAAAAATTTTTTTTTTTTTTTTTTTTTTTTTGGTTAAAATTGAAAAGAATCAATATCTTTATTTTGAATTATCGCAGATCGATGGTTCAACCATTCGTTTTAAACGTATTGTCGAGCTCTTTTGAAAGATACCCATCATGAAAATTTACTCCCCTCGAGGGGGGCGGCGAGGCTACTGCATACACACAAAAAAAAAAAAAAAAATTCTTAGTTGATTATCTCTATTACAAAAAATATATATTCGTTTTATTTGGTCTAGCGCAGTCTATAGATGTTAAATTCTACTTACCTGCATTTTCCCCCATAGACGTAATGTATTTAAATACTTTTGAATGTCCCTGTACACGAACCATTCGCTTCATCTCAGTGAAATCTTACTGTAGCATCCCTATATGATACACATTTAGAATACCGAGTTTGGAGATAAAAATAAAATAAGAAATGATACAAGCAAATGTTGCCAACAAAAATATATCAATCTTTACTGTATTGACTCCATATGGAAATAAATAATATGCAAAAATATAAATGTTTATGGTTAGAAAAAAAAAAAAAAAATGTTAAGCATCTGTCACCTCCAGGTGACTCTGAGATTTGGTGAGTTAACGTCCTTCTTCACTTACCGTCGTCGGAAACCTGAGGTAATGTTATTCTATGGTAAATTTTCTTTACTTATAGCTAACTAACTAATACGTATTTTTAAATTCTATTTTCGCATTCAGAAAATTCTTAACTGTTAAATTGACCCCCCTTTTTTTAAAAACTTTTTTTTTTTTTTTTTTTTTTTGATATTTTATTTTGAAATTGCAAAAGGAAAAATTTCACATATTGAAAATTCGTATTTTTACAACTTCAAAATAAAATATTAATTTCTCATAGAATAACATTAGCTTCGGTTTCCAGCGACGGTGAGTGAAGCGGGGCCCTTGGAGACGGTAAATGAAGAGGGCCGTTAAATGCATAATTAACTAATATTAATCATATATGAATTCCTCCTTTTTCTGTTTCATAATCATACACAGTTATAAATTTGATTATTTGTGTACGATTTCAAGAAAAATGTATACATTCACTCTATTACAATTTTTTTTTCTGTAACTCAATTAAAATCTTTAATTTTTGAAAAAAAAAAATATATATATATATATATATATATATATATATATATATATATTGTTCTCTATCCCCATTATATATGTCAAACCGAGTATTTTACGCTATTTCATAAGTGTATATAAAAACACTCTAGTTTATGAGAGATATTCTTTGTTAATTGATTTCTGAACAGGGTTGGCAAGTTTCTTCCAAGGCGGAAAAAACCGCGGAAAAAACCATGGAAAAAACCGGCCGGAAGAAATAGGTTTCTTCCAAGTGGAAGAAATGGAAGAAACTGTTTTTCTTAAAAATTTATCCTATAAATTGCAGATTTGTAAGATACAATGGATGCATTTGTCTTATAAACAACTTTAAGTAACTTTAATTATACCTATAAAAATTTAATTACATATTTAATTAATAATTATGAGATTTTTACCGAAGTGATCTTCGGTATCTGATAATCACGTTCCAAAATACTCAAAATCCAGTAAAAAAATCAATTTCAATTTAAAAAGCGTAAAGTTTTATAATTTATTATTTAGACAATTTTATTTCTTTAACTGGTCATAAATAATAGTTTGTATCACTTGCTTATACTTCCTGATAAAACAGCTCTTAACAAACATTCAGTTAATTAAAAGAGCCAGTATTCAATAATTACTGTATTACAAAATGTCATCAAAAACTTCATTTTCCTAATACAGTACAGTGAAAAAGAAATTTACATCTCATATTTCAAATAAATTCACATTTCTCACATTTTTACTTTTTTTAAATCAAATTTTTTGCTTAATCCTTGCTTTGAAACTCAACTTGGGAGGAGGGGGGAGGTAACATTCTTGTATTTATTATCCTGCAATTCATACAGACTAGTGCTTAAAACAAATCACAATTGCATCAATGTTTAACAAAATTAATCAGTGATGAATATTATTTCCGAACTTTCAAAAATATTTAGTTTCATATTTTTTAAATATGTTTGTTTACATTTTATAGGTACCTATTATTTGAATATGCTTAAATTATTTATCATATATGAATGTGATCAATTAGTTTTATTAATATTGAAGAAATACTTTATTCTAAAATTTATTAGAAATCGTCTTTCCATTCTGATGTCTATTCTCATGAATTAATAATAACTGACTCAGTATCTCCAAAAGAAAACTGTAAACAAATGCAATGATCTCTAATCTACAAATTCCTATAATCTGCACAACCTCTAGACAAAATTTTTGAGAGTTAGAGGGAGTTAAAAACTGTAAAACAAATGAAATGTTTTTTAGAGTAGTTCAATACTGCACTTAATTTTTCAACTTAAAATAGATAAATACAAACTATGCTTTTTTTTTTTTAATCCTAGAGAACTTGCAGGAGAGTTTAAAAGTAGGCATATTACTTATTGATACAGTTTACCAGCTTCGAGTTTATACAAAAAATTGTATCTTTAAAAAAAAAAGTGCAAATATTATGGTTAATTCTGTAATTATCACTTGTACTGTCTGAATGTATACTAATATGAGATAGTATATATATGCAAAAAGTTCTAAAAATATCAGCATTGAAAAGTAAAAACCCATCACATACATATATTTAGTGTTTGTTATAAAATAACTTATTTTTCTAACAATATTTTTAATATTAATTGGATTACAGTTTAGATTTGACATTATATTTATGCTTTGAGTTTATATACTTCATAAATTTTAATTTCGAACATCTGTTTTGTCTTCTGGTTAGTTTCTTCCATTTCTTCCGGTTTCTTCCATTTCTTCCAGTTTCTTCCGGTTTTTTCCAGTTTCTTCCACTGTCCTGGAAGAAACTGGTTTCTTCCGGAAGAAACCCAACCCTGTTTCTGAAGTAACTGAACATTTCTAATATGGTAATTCACCGACTTCATGTAAAAACCCTGGAACCAAACAATTAGCTTTTGAACAAACTAAATGGTCGGAGAGTATATTCATATTGTATGTATATAATATATTACATGCATGTATGTTAAAGTATACATAATATACATGTTAAAGTATGCTTGCATTGTCTAATATGGCATGCATGCTCTAGAACAAATGCGAAAATAAATATTTTTAGCTTAACGTATTTCTTATATATTAATATATTTATTATAAGGTAATCATTATACAGTCGAACCTCGTTAACATGAATCTCAAAAGGAACCGAAAGATTGTTCATGTTATCAGTAGTTCATGCTATCAGCAGCTAATCTTCATATAACTACACAAATCTTCATTTTGACGGGGATTGTGGAAACAGTTCATGTTAGAAGTAATTCACATTAAGTGTGTTCACGTTAACGAGATTCAACTGTATATTTATTATGCTTACAAAACATTATCAACAACATGTTATCTATATATTTAAGTTTTATAAATAACGTTATTTAACCTGATTTTGTAATTGTTTTCTTTAATTGTTATTATTATTATTATTTTAATATGAGAACCATAATAATTAATTTATAAGCCAGAAATATAAAAATCCATCTGTATATGTTGCATTAATTTTTAACAATAATATCATCCAGTGCATTCATATTACTACAGTATAGGATCCGTTATCCAGAAAGCTTGGGACCTGGGATATTCTGGATAAGGGATTTTTCCGTAATTCGGAACACTTTACTGTATGTATAAAAATGGTACGAAATAATTTAATAAATAGCAGTGATATACATGAATAATATATATCTAAACACATTACTTATAGATTTCTTCATTTAATAAATTAATTACACAAAATAAAGAAAAAAATTAATTATAATTTTAAATTATAAATAGTAGAAATAAAAAATAAATAAACAAACATAAACTTTAATCTTGGGACTTTTGAGTAAAATTCTTTCATTTGGATTTTGCAAACATTTCTATGATAGTTTTTTGTGTATAGTGTGTCTCCTGTACTAATTGTTCATAAATGTTTCAAACATTTTTAGCACATAATGCTGAATATTTTATGAAATGAATTCTAAAAATAATGAAAATTAATAAAAACTATTTAACATTTTTATAACAGTTGAGATTTTATGCATAAGACCTTATGTCAAGGATAAAATTTGTCTGCTAATGGGTCCTCTAAGGGGTATGCGTTATTAATGTTTATTTATTAAATAATACCATAAAAATTAATTTTCTAACCTAAATTTGCAAAATTATCAATTAATTATTTGGACAGTTTTGCTCTTACCATATTTCCGCAGAATAACACCGTAGCATTAACGAAAGTAGAATTCTATTTTCGTAGAATTATAAAAATATAATTCTAAAAAGTAGAATTCTAAAAATATAATTCTGATTGACTTTTAATCTTATTTTTCACGATAGTTAAAAATTTTGGTAGTTTGCATTTTGCATTCTGGTTTTCGGAACATTCTGGATAACGGGATTCCAGATAACGGATCCTATACTGTATTTTCTTTCGCCGCAACACTTCAGAGAGCCAAATAACGAATATTCCGATATGATGGTTGAATTTAATGTTTGGAAATGAAATACAATTCTCTGACATGTCAGGAGGTTTCCGTATTAAAATGAAAGTTTGGAGCAGGCTGCCACAAAATGATTCAATAAAAAGTCGTTTGTAATGCATAATGTATACAATTTTTATTTAATAAATGATTCTTAAACCACATATCGTAGAAAGAAACTTTATAGCTTATTGAATAATTCTATAATTTCATTTCTTAAAATTCCTTATCTACTTCTTTCTTTACAATTCTAAAGTAGTTGAAAAGATTTTATAATTCCAATATCGAGAACTGTTAGCAGATGTGTTATAGTTTTATAAATAAACCAGTCAGTTATTCTAATTCATTTTATAATAGGGTTAGGATCCGCCTTTTATTCACGTCACTTTCATTGCAGAGTAATTTTTTCCAATATATAATTACGATTAAGTAAGATAAAGTTTCTTTTCAAGAAAAGTGATGTTAAATAAAGGAGAGTCCTGATATCATTACGGAATAAATTAAAATAATTGGCAAGCCTACTTATAAATGTAATTAAAATCGTATCTACCAGCTCTTCCTTTCTTCCCGGGAGACTTTATGACAGAAATATTCCATAGCAATTATAAATTTATTTAATCATAGAAAATTTTAGAAACAATGGTGATAAAGCTGATTTAAAAATTCGAAGTTTTGGCAACTGTATTAAAATGCATCTCTTATTTATTCATGAATGCGTGGTATATTTAATATTACCTTTTTCGTTATAAGCAGATTTTAAATGATGTAGATTTTTCTAGTAATTTTAATTTATTCCACAATTCGATTGTGAATGTTCACGTTAAGGACGATAAGAAAATACATAACTAATGAGTATCATAGTGGTAAATGAAAGGAATGTTGCAAAGTTTTACTGTTAGCATCCAATTATAATTATCGGAGGAGGGAGCCATAAAAATTATTAATATCCCTCATATGCTCACTAAAACTCGTATTTCTAATGCGAAATTTATTATTTCATTTTTAGTACAATATAATTTAAAAAAAGATATTTCATTTTTGGATTCGGAAAATCAGGAAAATATTATTTTTATTAAAAACTAATTACAAATATAATAGTTATTTTCATTGCTATATATGGAATACAGTAGCTTCCTAATTAATAAAACTTTTTATATGAACTTTAGGAACATCAATGAAGGTGAGTGGTTATTAACAACATAAAATTTTTAATATACTGAAAGTATAAAAATCAACTTATTAACAACCAGTTGCCGATACTAGAGATAATTATAAACAGCATAAAATATTATCTTTCGTATTTCGAACCACGAATAAAATTTCGCACAGTTTACATATGAAGTTATAGTTCACATAGTAGTTTTCAGAAATGAAAAAAATTTATCCTTTTTTGTATCGACTGTTATTATACAATAATCTCTATCCTATTTAATCATCATGAAACATTACTAAAAAAGTACGATAGAGATTTCTGTATGAAAATAGTGGTTGCGAAAAAAGACGGAAATATCTCACCCCTGAATTTTTCACATAATGAGTGTTTATGATTCTTTGACAGAGTAAAGAAACTTTTAATAGAGTTCCTCTTCAGTTTAGTAGAAGTATATATTATATGCTGTTTCATTCTTTTTTTTTTTTATAACAATCAATAATTTAGTAGATAAAATATGTTAGTGAAATAGGATTAAATAATAAAACAGATTTCTATAGACTAATTCCTTGTTCGTGCTGCATTAATGCCTATTAAAACCTATTTTTCTTTTATAAAAAAAAAAAAAAAAAAAAACTTGTTTAAAATAGTGTAAATTTCACAGAATTTTTACAAAAACCACCAATTTAAGGGGAAAAAAAATTCGTAAATACTTTTTTCTCTCTACACAACTACAAAGCAAAATAAGATATAAACACAAAACTTATTTCATATCATACAAACATATATACATATTTCAGAATAAACATAAATTATAATAGTTATATTATTATCCAAAATTATTAGTATTCGAATAACAACAAAGGAATGCTGAAATACAAAATGGATTTAAAAATGGGAGATCAAAAACATTTTTGTTTACTATTATTTATGTATAACAGGGGAGAATGGAAATTTCAATTTTCTCTCTCATTTTAGAAAACGTATCATTAGAAGAAATAATGACTTTTTAAAATAATAGAAAACTTACATCCTCAAGAATACAAGAACAAGAGAAATGCAATTTATCTGAGAATTTTGTTAAAATGATAGAATAGAACCAGCTATTTATTACTTTTAAAATAATAACAATAATAATAATAAATGGCGATTGAAAACAAGAAAGTACTTTGTCGTTGATTTGCAATTTTCTTGTATTTTATTTATATCTAACTGAAGTTCTACGAAATAAATAGCCTATTTTTATAATTGACTGTGTAACTGAAATATAAGGCTACTTTTACATATAATAGGTAGTGTTAGAAAAAAAATTATTTAAAAATTGTAATTTTTAACCAATTCTAGCTAAATTTAAACCAAGGTTTCGGTTAGATGAGGGGTCACTCTACGGTACTTTTTTTTTTTTTTTTTTTTTTTTTTTCGTATTTTCATTAGACCGAGACCTGCGGTTTAAAATGGATTCCAAACCACTAGGACCATCTAGGCCTTAATCGGGGTTCAAATCAGCCCTTGGTAACTAAAGTACAGAGCGCTAACCATTCCACTACCAGATGAACTTGAATCTGAGATATGTTGCGATTAGGGGTAATCAATTAAAGGGATATACCGTACCTTTTTAAATCGTACAATTTAAATGTAGTAAAAATATAATATTTTTTCAAATTACCACAGTATTGACAGATATAAAGATAAATGTGCGAAAAGAAACTATTTAAAAAGTTGAACATATGAAAATGCTGGTATATATTAAGGTACAATTCCCACCGCTTATTAAAATCACATTCGTTCTGAGAAAAATGTGATTTTATTAAGCGGCTGATTTTTATATCCGGCGAACGTTCCTGCACTTAAGAAAAAGGTATTACTTCGCTGAATTTAGAATGAAACTTCAAAAGGTGACGAATAATGGAATTAGTAAACAATATTCATTAATTTTTGATAAATAATTAATTGTTTCTTCGATATAAATAAATTAAACGCATTCCAAGTTCCCATGCACTTTCGTTTGAGGAAAATCATCATTACTTTACCAAAAGTTCACGTTGTTCTTATAAATTTAAAACCTTTTTGTTTCAATCTCATGAATTATAGTAATTTTAAAATAAGAACTAGAAACTGCCTTTCAATAATTGGAAAACTAAAAAAAAAAAGTATCATTTCAAATCAAACTTGTAACTTATTATTTATTATACTGCGTTTTGAATGATACATTCCTTGAAATTGTTACGGAGATAAGTGATAGGGCGTGTTTAATTTAAAACCGTGCTGCCAGTGTAAAATAATCGGCAATGAGCGATAACGGAGGGATTGTTATGCTTTAATTTCTTTTCTTATTTCAAAAAAAAAAAAAAAAATCACACTGTAAATAAGAAAAAAAAATTTAGTGTGCATAAATGATATTTTTGGCTGCTGAGGAGATACGTTTGAGTTTATTAAACGGCGATGCTTATTTTATTAAGCGGCGGCTTCAAAAGTAATTTGTATTAATTTGATTCTGGTCCTGGCTATTTCATCAGATTAAGTGGCTGATTTTATTAACCAGTGATTTTATTAAGCGGCGGTTACAGTATATGATTCGAAAATAATAATAATAATAATTTGGATAAATAAATCGCAATTTATAAAATGAAATAAGTTGCATGATTTTATTTTTTTCTTTAATGATATTTTTTTTCTTATTGTTATTCTCGATAAAACATTCATATGTCAAATTAATATTTTACTTAAAAATTATATGTATTCTATATATACTTGCACGTAAGATATTATGCTCATGAAAATCTCAGATTTCTATTATTATTTCTTTATTTATTTTATAGAATCGCTAAACAAAGAAAATATTTCTTGTTTACACACGCAGTCATTTTTAGATGAAAGCTATTATAATAGTCATGAAATGAACGATGCTTGCTTTTGCACTTTAAATATGTTACATTTAAAATCAGATTAGCTTGTTTTTTATTTGAAAGTCTCTCGAATTTGAATTAACAGCTACTCAATATGATGATTTTTTTTAATGATTATTTTGTCCGTTGAAAAAAAGATTCAAAAGAAATAATAAACAGTTCAAAGCATCTAAACTAAAATATAAGCAAATTTCATGATAAATGGGGGAAAGGGGGGGGGAGGTCCTAAAAAACCATCATAAAGTGGGAAGTTTCGATAAGATACAGCATAAAATGGCAGTTTTGAAACGAATTTCTGAGAAAATTTTTGCATTTATTTATATAGATGGACAACATCATTATGTAGTAAGTCTCATCATCATACTTTTAAAAAAATCTGGTGTGAAACAACCACTTGACTTCCATTACCCACTATTACGCGTACTGTATGCTATTTAGATATATATGCTATTATTCTATTATAGGATATATGCTATTATATATTATTTTTAGAGATAATGTGATTAAATGCCATACAACTGACATAACAAAGTCGAAACCTAAAATTTTTACGGTAAAAAAAAAAAAAAAAAAGATACACGTGTAAAGACATATAAAACAAAATTTAAATAGCAAGTTGAAAAATTAGAAAAATAATCTGGTGTGTCACTCACACGACTTTCTCTTACCCTGAAATTTAACACTATAAATACAGTTTGCAGATTAAAAGGTAAGATAACGAGTACTGCTATGTAAACCTGTGTTAAACAATTCATATTAGGCTTCTGAAGAGTTTTATATTATAATTTGTTCTGTGTGAGGGGGGCTACCGCCCCCCTCAACCCCCCGTTTAATGCACATACATTTACATAGAATTTAATTCGGTTATTAAAAAATAATTCTGTTTTCAAAAAATAATTTATTAAAATTATTATTTAAAAAAATTATCTCTTATGATAATGCAGATGATTTCCATATTAGAGAAGTAGTATAACACCAAATATCCAAAAAAAAAAAAATCCATTTTATTCTCAAAAAAAAAAAAAAAAAAAAAAAAAAAAAAAGATGATTTTTTTTCTAAGTTTTTTTTTTCGTTAAAAGTATAAAAAAAAAAATTCGATAACTTTGTTTTAAATTATCGCAGATCGATGGTTCAACCATTCGTTTTAAAGGTCTTGGCGAGCTCTTTTGAAAGATACCCATCATGAAAATTTACTCCCCTCGAGGGGGGACTTCTCCCCCAGGGGGGAGGCGAGGCTCCTACATACACAAATTTTTTTTTCCCAGTTAACAATCTCTATTACAAAAAATATATATTCGTTTCATTTGGTTTAGTGCAGTCTATAGACGTTAAACTCTACTTTCCTCTAATTTCCCCCATAGACGTAATGTATTAGAATTCTCTTGATTGTCCCTGTACACGAACCATTTGCTTGATCTTAACGAAAAGCTTACTGTAGCATCCCTATATGATACACATTTAGAATACCAAGTTTGAACTTTCTGCCATAATTTGTTTTTGAGATATGCTGATAACAGACAGACACACAGACACACACAGAGACACACACACAGACCATGTGCTAAAAACATGTTTTTCCTATTCAGGGGACCTCAAAACGTGTAAATATAACAAAATCTCGCGTTCGAAAATTTGACCCAAAAACAATACTTTCTCTACCTTATGGGTAAGAGAAAGTAAAAAAATGGTAGAGTTATTTTTTGAAACACCAATTTTCGAGATCTAAAACTGCCCTACCTAAGCAGGATAACTTAATTTAGCTGTAAAAACCACGTAATACATGATAAAGTATATCTAAAATGGATTTATGTAACAAATTTCAAGAAAATCGTTAGAGTTGTTTTTGAGATACCAAATTTTACCAAAACTTGGCATGCTGAATTACTGACCGAAAAACAATAATTACATACAAAAGGATGTTTAAAAGGGAGTTATTAAGGCGAGTTTTAAAAAAATCCGTACGGCCGTTTTTAAAGGTACCCGCTGGCGGGACCTGAAATTGAGCTATTTATACAGAACGTCTGTCAACTTTCCTGAACTAATTAACTATATCATTCGAAAGGACATCTAATAGCGTGTTTATATAGCAAATTTGAAGAAAGCCATTAGAGCTGTTTTTGAGTTACGGACTTATGGTCCCATTTCAAGTTTTCGGCGTCCCACTTCCGGTTTTCCAATTTTCACCAAAATTTGGAAAATTCATCTGTACACCAGATCTGTCTCAATTCTGAAGTTTCGTAGTTCTACTGTTATTAATTTCGGAGATATATAGTTTCGGAGATACACACACACACACTGACTAATTGCCAAAACTACTTTTTTAGACTCAGGAGACCATAAAACGTGTAAATCAGGTGAAAACTCGATATCGAATTTTTGGACCGAATACAATACTTCCATTACCTACGATAGTCGGGTAATGAAAGTAAAAATATATAAATAAATATTTCGGAAGGCATTATATGTAGATTTAAAAATGTCAAAATCTATATGAGTTATGTAAAGCATTTCTTTCGTCTTCTTTTTCTTTCTCTCTCTCTATTAATTTACGCAGTACTGACATGGATCTTTTTTCCTTGTAAATAAATCAAAATCGACAGTCGATTATGTGACACATTTAAACTGTTATTGATTAAGGCAAGCATTAAATTTGAATAATCATGCATCCGACATGGCTGAAAATCAGTTTGTCCATCAGCAGAAATGAAAGGTAACATATTCATGACCCATTCCTATCTGTCTCTATTTGTTTCGAAGCCACACACTAAGCACTCAGTGCTTTCTAAGCAATTAATTAACTAAGTATAAATTTATCATTTTACGCTTTGTTATTGAAATCACGTAACAACAAACGGTCAAAAAAAGAGCCTACAGTAAAATGTCTCGATATTTGCAGACATATTATCGTAAGAAATGAAAGTTAACCAGGTAAAGTATGGGTGCAGCACCCATACTTTGCGGGTCAAAAGAGCAATTTAAAACTTCTAATTACAAAGACTTAGTTTGAGTTGGTATGTATGACTTCATATATTTTATTCTTATTTATTTATTTATTTTTATTTTATTTTTATGTATATTTTGTAATTAATCATTAAATTTAGTATAGGAAATTGCATGAATTCGAGAAAGAAATTTTGTGTTTGATTAAAAACAATTAGATACTACGTTAATGATTTTTCATTGCATTGTAATTTTTTCCGACAACAAATTAAATTTTGAATTAATTTTCTTTAATTGGTCGTTACAAAAGTCTACTCGATACTTTTTATCCATAAAACCTAAAAATGTCATTTAAATACTAACATTAATTTGGAATATGTTCTGATTTATTTTATTTCAGTATTAGCCCATAAATACATGAGATTTACAATATTGATTTACTACATTCTGTTTTGTGACCAAATTTTAAGTTGTTGTTGATATTGCTATCGAATAACAAGAAACAGAAAATATAAATGTAAAAGGAATAAGAAATAAGAAATAAGAAAGTAGCAATCTACAAGAAAAATTTACAACAACAATAATAATAATAATATATTTTTTAATTTGAAATTTTAAAAAACGTTTAAATAAACAATAATGATTTTATGAAGAGTGAAAAATATATTAACTCCTTTATTTTTAAAAAATATGCCTATTCTAAAAACATATTTCGACGAAAGTTTTCATTAAAATTATTATTATTATTATTATTATCGTCATTAGTATTGTCTATAACATTATTTTTTGTTTTTTGTTCCGATGATTTAAAGTTTAAATAAAAGTTTTGTTTTCGTTTGAACTTCAGCAAAAAGTAAAGTTATATTCCTGTATTTTCTGTCATTCTTGCTTATAATTCTTGCTTACGTTTACCTAAAATTACCTTTTTAAGATAATAATAATAATAATAAATCAAAGTTAAACTTATAGATGGCAATATTATAAACTAGAAAATAATCAGTGTATATTTTTATTTATTTCTTTTTAAGTAATATTAATCTTATAAGTAATATTAATATAAAAATTTGTTGTGTAACAACCACACGACTTCCATTATCCAGTGTTACATGTATCGTACGCACTTTTTAGAGGTAATGAGATCAGAAGACGTAAAATTGACCTAACAAATTAGACACCTAACAGTTTTTCTGTTAGAGAAAAGTGATACATGTATAAAGACATACAGACAAAGTTTGAATAGCGAGTTTAAAAAAAAAGTTCGAGCCATTTCTTAAAATATCCATTTCTGAAATCTAAAACTGACCTATGCTTAATCAGGATGGCTTTCAGTTTTCATGCAATAACCATGTAACATGCGAAAGGATAGTAGCAATTTTCAAGAAAATCGTTAGAGCCGTTTTTGCAACACCACCTTTCACCAAAATTTGGCAAACTCAATTGTTGACCGGAAAACAACGATGACATACGAGAAAATATCTAAAAGAGAATTAATATGGCGAATTTGAAAGAAATGCATTTGCGAGACTTGAAATTGACCTATTTATGCAGGACGCCTATCAATTTTCATAAACTAACCAGGTATCACATATGAAAAGATATCTAATAGGGTGTTTATATAGAAAATTTGAAGAAAATCATCAGAGTCATTTTTAAGATACGGGCTTACGGTTCTACTTTCAGTTTCATATGTCCCACATCCGGCTTTCCAATTTTCTCCAAAAGCTTAAAAAAAACATCTGTACACCAGATCTAACAGAATTCTGAAATTTTGTCGTTCTATCTTTAATAGTGTAGAAGATATGGTAGTCAGAGTATTTCCCACACCGATACACATACACTGACCAATTGCCGAAAATTCCTTCTTTGGACCCAGAAGACCTTAAAACGTGTAAATCAGTTGAAAACTCGATATTGAATTTTTTGACTGAATACAAATATTTCTATTACCTAAGGTAGTCGGGTAATGGAAGTAAAATGGTTCATTAAAATGAAAAGTTTATACAACATTTGTAATTACAAAATCTGTTACTTTAATATGCAGATTTTAGCTCATAGTATTAACTAGTATTTCCGTATAAGACTCCTACAAAGTAAAAAAAAAAAAAAAAAAAAAAAAAAAAAGAACTAGCTATTAAAAGTTCGCTGTAAATACAAAATTTCACCAATTATTTACTAACTTAAATTTTAAAAAGTAATAACTATTTAATGAAAACGTTTCTAAAATTACAGATTTATATCACATTTTAATTAAAAACATCCATGTTTCGCCAAAATTTCACTTTAAAAAATATTTCCGATGCTACGCCGAAACCATAAAATAAGTATTATAATTGAATGTAAAACTTAATATGCTGTTGCTACCATAAAGCTTTCTTTTATATCATTCTACATAACAGCGCCACCTACTTGATAAAATGCACAAAAAAATTAGTCTTAGCTTTTTACAGCAAAGATTTTACACATGCAGTTTGTACAATTTTACCCAATAGATGTTAAAATGTATCCATGCGGAAAACTGCAGAAGATGAGTAATAACAGTACCGCTTGTCAACGATATGCATCCAAATTAAATGATCGTTCTTTTTTATAATGGTCGTCTCACATATCAAGTTTGATGAATTAATGCGCTACAGAAACAGAGATATAACCTTTCTGTATACAAGTAAACTTTCAGTATAACAGCACCGTGTGTTTGTCGATATGCTCCAAATTGAATCAGCATAGTTCCTTCATAACAGCCTTCTCAGATATTAAGTTTGATGCAATTATACACGATAGAAGCTGTAATCTATTCTTGGCGTGAATGAGAAGAAATCACAAAACAGCAACACCATCTTTTGTGCACCAAATTTGATAAACGCAAATTTATGTTAAAGGAGAACTAAATGTAATTTTTTAATAAAATTCTGTGCATTAGTTCTTGGTCTAGAATTACTACAAACTATTTGTAACACACATGGGCACAGGAAAAAAATAGTCAAATACAAGGTCTGTCCCGAAAGTAATGCGCCCAATTTTCTTCTGCAGTCGACTATCCATCGCACAGGGTTGCCGCTTGCACGGAAGAGTGGGTGGAGTTTTGGGAACACAGCGCTACCAGCGCCAGTCGGCTCCGAGCTCCTGCAAAGTCACAGTGCCTGTTTCAGTGAACCCTTGTGTGAGTGCTCGGTCGAAATCAAGAAGGAAAAGAACTCTCGAGCAGATTTGTTGCAGTGCTGTGAGGATGATCCCACTTTTTTGGACAATGTGATAAGTGATGACGAATCTGGGATCTTCTTGTACGGCCCAGAAACAAAAAGACAGAGCGCAGAGTGGCACGCAACGTCATCCCCACGCCCAAAAACGGCAAAAATGAGCGAATCGCAGGTCAAAGCGATGCTCATTTTTTTTTTTTTTTTTTTTTTTTTTTCGATTCCAAGGGAGTGGTCCATTTTAAATTTGTTCCACCTGGCCAAGCAGTCACGCCAAATTCTACGTCGAAGTACTGAAAAGGTTAAAGTAACGGGTCAACCGCGTCAGGCGCGAGATTAAGAATTCCTTGAAGCTGCACCATGACAATGCTCCCAGCCACACCGCCTTTATGACGACCGACTACCTGACCAAGACCGGAATCTCAACGCTCCCCCAGCCGTCTTACAGTCCTGATTTGTCCCCGCCCGACTTCTCTTTGTCCCAAAGACGGCTGCGACGAGGTCACTAAAAGATATCCCTGGATCGGACTTCCAGGACGCATATAAAGCATGGAAATCGCAATGGAACAAGTATGTTGAAGCAGGAAGGATGTATTTCGAAGAATATTGAGTAAGTGTACGAATCGGTTCAATAAATTTCTTAAAATAAAAATGGGCGCATTACTTTCGAGACAGACTTTGTAGCGTTCAGAAAATTTCAAAACGCATAAATCTATCGAAAACCGGAAGTTGACATTTTTTATGAATCCAATACTCATTGCTAATGTAGATAGAAAAAAGTAATAAGTTCAAAAATTGTTCAAAAGTCAAGCTTTCTGAAATTATTTTACATAAATGAAAATAAGTAAATAAATAGCAACTGATTTATAGAGATAAGTAGAAAAAAAATCACATCTAGAATGGGAATAACTTTTTTTATACAGCTATATCATTTCGTAAAATACTTAATCTTATTAAATGCTTAAATATACAGCAATGGTCACGCGAAATAAAACAAACGCACAAATAAAAATACTGATTTAATAAAAGATATTGCAAATTTTCTCAAACGAATTCAAGGATATTACATTAATACGCGAATAGCTAATGATTTAGAAAAAGTATTTGACGATATATATTTTGACAACTTACATTCATTCGGTGCAATGAAGGGAATAAAAACTTGATACAAAATGAATTGTAACTATATAAATACGTATTCCTTCGGGAAATCCCTTGGGAAGTCTGTGAATAATTTGTCACTCCATGACATTAGATTAAAAAGTATATTTAATGGCTATCTCATTACGAGTTAAATAGTAGAATTAATTAGCCTATATCTTTTATGCGCTTTTTATTCAATGTAACACGAGTTATAAGTGGTTGATCCCATACCCTAATTAAAATAAATGAGATGATTGATAGTCATGAATGTGTTACACGGGATATTTTTCGTTCTGTTGTTGGTGAAAGTGAAACGAAATAATCTGCTGTGTCACTCATACGACTTTCTCTTACACTGAAGTTTAATACTAAAAATACAGATTGGAGACTCCTCCCCCCCCCCCTCAACCCCCGTTTTATTATTTCACCAACATTTATATAGAATTAAAATCTGTTGTTAAATTCAAAAGTTCATTTAAAATTATTCAGACAACTTTCACACGCAATATTCCCTGAAACTTACCAATCTTGATTAAACTTTTCTAGTAACAGATGTATTCATTTCAAAATACAACATCTGGATTGCCTGAAATTATTTGTTTTTAGTTCACTCTAACAGACACAGACAAAGATCAAACGTTAAAAACTTGACTTCGGTATTCAGGAAGCCTCAAATTGTGTAAATATACAAATAAAACAAGCGACGAATATTTAGCTTTAAAAAAAAGTGCATTATTTACCATATGGCTATGAGAATTAATTTCATTTTCTGTGCAGTTTTCCTGAACATAGTAAAATATTATAGTAAAACACTTCCCCTAACAATGAAAAAGAATGTTATGGCTTAAATATTGGCGGCCCTGTATGTCTTCTGACGATTACGTCCACCCCACATGGTGCAAATTAACGTAGTCCTAATGTTAATAACACACGGCACAATCTAACGTACACTTTCATTAATTTTCAAGTATTGTTGCACTATAATCTAGTTCTTTTGTGTAGCCCTGTAAACGAACAGTGAATGATTTCTATACTCCATTCTACATTAAACACGTTTTTACGCATATAAAAAAACATATATTCGTGTCGATTGGTTCAGTGCAATCTATAGATGTTTAAACTCTACTTACCTGCAATTTCCCCCATAGACGTAGTGTATTTGAATTCTCTTTGGTATCCCTGTACACGAACTATTTGCTAGATTTCAACGAAAAGTTTACTGTACCATATATGACACAATACCAAGTTTGAACTTTTTGCTCTATAATTTGTTTCTGAGATATGCTGATAACAGACACACACACAGACTAACCGAAACATGATTTTCGGATTCAGGGAACATCAAAACGTGTAAATATAACAAAAACTCAATTCCAAAAATTTGACCCCAAAATAATACTTCCTCTACCCTATGGGTTGTTTGTGTTTCAAATTTTATTTCAAATAAATATAAAGTAATACGGAGAGATGTGGGACATAATGGCCCATTCTTATACTTTTACTATTATTATTATTATTTTAATGGAAAAAACAACGTACTTGAAAAAATTAGAAGACATTCTTTAAACATCTTTTGTCATTTTTTCATACCTGATAATAATATTTACAATGCATCCTTTAAAAAAAAAAAAAAAAAAAAAACTCACAAAGGAGATTATTGTACCCAATTTCCGGTGTACTACATCCCGGGGTACAACTAGCGATTTCTTATATATATGTATATAGTTATAAATGGAATTTTCTTCTTAAATAATACATTGTAATACTATTGGAGTCTAAGAAACATAATAAACATAATGCAAGCATGTTCATTAAATAAAATTACACGAATTTGAAAGAAATCAAAATAAACAAATTAAAAGTCAAATTAAATTAAAAAATAAATAAATAAATGAAAATAATTAAATTGAAATTCGCAAATGTTAAAAATTGTGAAAGAAATTATGAAAAATGTATTTGAAAAAGACATTCTAGAATTTCCTAAGGAGATATTTAGATTTGGTAGACATACGAAGGTATTATTTCGGGAGTTTAGATTTTAGGCTATAAAAATATTAACAATAACAATAAATTTATTCATTATTGTTGCCATATAGAATTTTCTTATTCTTTATTATAATTAATATAATATTCACATAGATATTTTTAAAATCCATATACTAATGACTATATATTTCACATACCTTTTATTTTCATAAATTTGATAATTTTTATAATTTTATAATACTTATCAGATATTTATTGTTTTTATTAGTTAATTTCAGATATTAATATTTTACATTACGTCTGTATGCATAAATTACATAAAATATTAAATTTCTATTTTTATAAACCATATTTATTGAAAAAATGGTCCACTGCAGAAGCAAAACAAATTGTAAAAGCAAAACAAATAACGATGAAAAATTTGTTTAATACAATGCAGTTGAGTCTAAAATGATTTAAAGGATTTGCTTTAAAAGAGAAAAAACTTAAAAGGAAGGGAAAAAAATTTCTTTATATATGATCGTTTTATACTTTATATACATATGTTACATTGTAGTTATTAATTATGTTTGTGTACGAATTTGGATTTAATGTGATCGATAAGTTAATAACATCACAATGTATCCCAAATTTTAATATTTTCCCCCTTTAATAAAAATAATCCATTTCTAGGTTATGAAAAATATTTGAAAATTCAACAAAACCCAAAAAAATGCGTATTTAAATTTGCTTAAACGACAGAATAAAAACGATCATTATAATGTTTATTACAACTCAATAACTAAAATCTTCGATAATATTAAGTTTTAAAAAAAAATCTGTTTTAAAAAAGTTTTTCTGTAGTAAATAATAAATATATTTTTAAGGTACTAATTAAAATTATAATAGTTTTATTTTAAATTAATCACTCAATAATAATAATAATAATAAATAAATAAATAAATTGTGAAATTCTGTGAAAATAAAGGGAAGCCAAATTTATTTTTAATACTGAGTATTAAAACTTAAGTTTATTTTACACTAGCAGGCTTTGCCCGCTTCACTGATATATATATTTCACTATATATTTCACTGGTATATATATTTCACTATTCTCCGCTTCATTATATTTGAATGAATTAAAAAAAGAATCAATATTTTTTATACCGTTCTACAAATAAGAACTAAAAAGAAAATACACTGAAATTGCTTAAAAACTTCGCTTCGGACCCTCGCTGCCTTCGGCATAGACTTCTTCACCGCAACGTCTTGGTACTAGATAATTTAATTTAATTTATAAAAATGTCAATAATACAGAAAAAACTGCATTTACCATTTTCTTTTTGATAATAAACAAAACGGAAAACGCATAATATTTTACATGGAGATATTCTGTATAATTAGACCAATTAAAAAAAAAATGGTTTTCCTTTTTTTTCTCACTCGCATTACAAAAATATTTAAAACAAAATCGAGAAAAATTGCGCAAAAATATTGAAAGAGTTTAGACCTCTTGGCGGACTTTTAAATTTTGCACTGACGTAGCTTGGACGTTTCTCGCCAAAATGTTTACTTATGCATTTGCGATACCCATATCAACTCATCGCCGAAATGGCAACAAAATTATAAATAACCAGCAAACTCGTGCTAAATATTCGCATTTTATTTCTTTTCTTATTTACCTTTAAAATTTGAAACTCATAAATGTTATATCAATTTCACCACCTAATTAAAATTTTAATTTACCAGAAGCCAAATTATTAATAAAACTAAATTAATATTGTACAATAGTGGAACCAAAATCATTCAAAGAAAGGTTTCCAAATAAAATTCATGGTTCACGACCCAATTTTCATATTTTCACAGACAATACAATTTTAATATAGGTCTACCACGACGCCTTTTAAATTTTTGTCGTCATGTTGGGAATGACTTTTTATTAATTTTGGTATGTATACATATTTAAATAAATAAATTAAATTAAATTAAATAATTCCTATTTTGATAATATTTTTATAATTGTGTTTTTTAGTCAGTTTATGACAGAAAAGTTGATATTCTGTATATATCTTTAAAATATTGCTAGATTTAAAATGACGCTTGCAAAGATTCTGAAGAACTGTTAAAAATACATTTTTTTTTTTCATAAAATATTCTCATCAGACAAATGTCGTCATTTTTCCTTATTAGTCCATTGAGCTAAGTCCGCGTGCTTAAATATTGTTCATGTATAAATATTATTTTTTTATGCTCGCGTATCGTACCGTTTCGACAAAAAATAATTGAAACTGGTCCAAGTTAGAGAAATATTATATAGATTATATGATTAAAAAAAAAAACTTTTTATATACCATGTTTTTAAATTTTCTGTTGAATCTTATAGCTATTGAACTACATTAGCACTTTAACAATGTGTTGAAAATTTTAAAGTGATAATGACGGTCAATTTTTGTGAGATGCATAATTTAATTTTTTTACATTTTTTTTTATGTTCACGTTTAATTAAATGTATTTATTTTTATGTCGAACAAAAGAGAACTCGTATTTTTTTTTCGGCAACTATTAAATTCTAACTAATATTTATTTTTATATTTCAATTAATTAAAAGAAAACTTTGCAACGTAATATATTTAATAACTTGATGTATATAGTATCCACACAAAAAATGAATAATTTTTAGAGCTCTTTTAAAAAGCATAACATCTATGCAACTTTCATCACCAAAGTAGTTAAATCTAGACCAACCAAAATAGGAGTTGTTCACCCGGATGTGTTCCCGACAAACTCTTTGCTTTATTTATGTAAATTACAGGAAATATTTAAAAAAAAAAAATGTATTTTATTTATAAAATTGATCGCAAAGTGAAATTTGTCATCACAATAACTTCTGAAATATTTAATTAATTCAAACTTATAATTGGACAATGGACTTATCTTAGACATATTTCAGATGAATTCGATGGGCAACATGATCCGCCATTTTGAATCCAAGTGGCGCGTTCACATTAACTTTTAAACTCACATCGTAAAAAAATGTATTTAAAAAGAATTTACTTCAAAATACGTTATATATATAGTCAATATCAGGTCCTCCATCGAGCGTATTATCTAACATTCAACCATCTTGCTTTATTTCATCTCAAAATAACCTGGTGTGTCACTCACACGACTTTCTCTTAGCCTGAATTTCAATACTACAAATACAGATTGGAGATTAGGGGTTAAGATAACGAGAACTGCTATATAAACCTACGTTAAAAAAAAAAAATTCATATGAGGGAACAGCTTTATTTGACAAGTAGAACAGCTTGGACGGAACAGCTTTATTTAACGAATAACTCTGTATGAGGAGCCTACCGCCCCACCTCAACCCTCCGTTTGATTATTGTACCTACATTTATATAGAATTTAAATGTGTTATTAAATTTACTGTTCATTGAAACCTGCTTTTACGCATATAAAAAACGTATACCCATTTCGTTTAGTTTAGTGCAGCCTATAAATGTTAAACTCTACTTACTTGCAATTTCTTCCATAGACGTAATACAGTTGAATTCTTTGGGTGTCTCTGTACAGTCGGTAACAAAAGTCTCCGAACACTAGTAAAAATTCCTATATAAAAAAAGTACATTTAATACAGTTTTGTTAAATAAATCCTTGTCGAATTTTGTTTTTAGACTGACTAAGAACAGGATTCGACAAGGATTTATTAAACAAAACTCTATTAAGTGTACATTTTTTATATAGGAATTTTTGCTAGTATTCGGAGACTTTTGTTACCGACTCTATATGAACCATTTGCTTGATGTCAACGATAAGTTTAGTGTAGCATCCCTATGTGATACAGATTTAGATACCGTTTGAACTTACTGCTGTGATTTGTTCTTAAGATATGCTGACCATAGCCTCCTAAACTAGATGCCTGTCGCGTTGATCGAAAACTTGGCAACGGTTAAAGCGGTAGACAGCGCCACCTGGTACAGATTGTGCGACTTTTTTATTCAAAAGTCACCAAAAATTTTTTATATTGCTATATGATATACATAGAAGGCGAATAGAGTCGAAGAAAAGTCGATTATATATATCATATATCACTTCTTAAAATTATTGGTGACAGTTGAATAAAAAAAGTCGCGCAATCTGTACCAGGTGGCGCTGTCTACCACTTCAGCTGTTGCCAGGTTTTCGAGTAACGCGACAGGCTTCTAGTTTATGAGGTTATGTGCTGACACACACACACACACACACACATACAGAGAGAGAGATCAACCGCTAAAAACATGTTTTTCGGATTCAGGGGGCTTTAAAACGTGTAAATATAACCAGGGGTTAATCCAAGTTTGTTTTTTTTAATAGTACCCCATTTGTGAATTTCTAAAACAATTTGTGAAAAAAATCAAGTAAATTTATGAAATTTAATAATGTTTCCGAACGATTAATTGAAATGTGCAAAACAGTCTATTTAATTTTAAAATACATTTAAGAAAATAAAATGGAACACTTGTAAAATAAATGTTTGTAGAGCAAGTAATTTCTTACGCTGAAGGTATTACGTTGATGTATTATATTAGGTATTTATTTAGATATATACCACTATTTCCAGTAAATATCCAGATTAAGGGTATTTATTTTGTGTTCCATGCAGTGAAGCTTATAGAAATTTTTAGTGTGTAGCTAGCTATATTGCTGAGAATTGACTTTGTGAAAGTGCCTCTTTGTTGAAAGTTGATTTTGTAAAGGTACCTCTTTGGCAGAAGTTGACTTTGTGAAAGTGCCTTAATGCGGCACTAAATTTGTTCTGTATTAACCTCTGATAACAAAAATTCAGTTTCGAAAATTTGACCCAACAACATTACGTTCTCTACCATATACTACATGAATAAGAGAAAGTAATAAGAAAATTACTTTAAAAAAAATATATTTTCATGCATAATTCTAGTTTCTTTCTAGACGATTGTAACTGTACTTTTTATTTTAAGTTTTAACAATTATATTTTTTAATTTGTTTGTTTGTTGAAATAAAGTATGTGGATTAAAGATGTAATTCTCCTCATATGAAAACTGATCCAGGTGTGATTTTTGGCGTTGTTATTATATCCTACACCATTTCATTAAATTTGAACAAATGAACACTAAAAACATAAGATAAGCTAAATATTGCATAAAGATTAAAACTCGAATTCCTAAAATAAATATATAATAATTTTTGAGCGCTTCATTTAATTTAAAATAAAAATCATTTTGAATAGTTGTCGCTCTGACGGTTAAAAAAGTAAGGAGAGTGTAGAATCTTCATTTCATTTTCTTAGATTAAGATATATTCCAATCTTAATTTTGATATCATTCTTATCCATTCGAGGTTAAAAATAAATAAATAAATAATAAAAATAATAAGAGCTTAAAAGAAAATGTCAAGCCACTTAAAATAGTAAAACAAATGTATTTCAGAATTTTTTTTAAGCGATCAAACCTATAATTTTAAACCTAGACTTGTTATTATACTACACATTAAGGCAGAAAATCCTGTTTTCACCCACTCAAAGACATACACAAATGGGATGGTTAAAGTAGATAATTATCCCGCACTCACTTTAAATTACTACATGGACGGTATATACCATTTAACAGAAGAAAGCTATTCAGTGTTAAATTTCAAAAACGAAATTGTATTCAAATGGTTTAAGTTCTAAACGATCTTGACAAACTAATCTGTGTCTGAAAGACTTCCAACATTTTTGTGGAAATAACAAAATTAAGAATTCAAAAGAATTCAAAAAATGTTATACATTTCCTTCCTAAGAACAAATGGATAAAAATGAATAGAATTAAAAAATAAATAAATAAATAAATAATCAATTCTCTGCGCTTTGCAAATCTAAATACTTTTAAACTTGGAAATCTACGTCTTCTTTCGTGGATGACTTTAATGTGGAGAATTTCTTAATCTGCTAAATATAATAAAAAAAAAAAAAAAAAAAAAAAAAGCCATTCATTCCTATTTATGTATATACAGGGTGTTCCAAAAGTCCTACACCCCCCTCCTAACTCAAAAATGAGTCGGAATTTTGAAAAATGGCGAAACACATATTTAATAAATTCGAGAGGGACCTCCTTTGTTGAAAAAAGTTTGGGCCAGGGAAGAGGGGGGGGGACGTTAGGGAGGGCAACTTTAAAATTTTCAAATTGGAAGGTATGTCTTGTGATACATCCCTGGAAACGTCTCTTCAAGACAATGAATTTGATATAAATAGTTTTGCCCTACGATGATTATTAAAGGAGATACATGAGTTTTTAGACTTTTAAAATGTGGATTTTATACTTATGTATCCCTTTAACAATCACTGCAGGACAAAACTATTTATACTAAATTCATTGTCTTGAAGAGACGTTTCCCGGGATGTATCACAAAACATACCTTCCCTTTAGAAATTTTAAATTTGCCCTCCCTAGCGGCATTCCTACGGCCACCTTGCCCGGGACCAAACATTTTTGGGCAAAGTATGTCATGTGATACATCCCTGGAAACATCTCTTCAAAACAATGAATTTAGTATAAATAGTTTTGTCCTGCAGTGATTATTAAAGGGGATAAATCAGTATAAAATCCACATTTCAAAAGTCTAAAAACTCATGTATCTCCTTTAATAATCATCGTAGGGCGTAACTATTTATATCAAATTCATTGTCTTGAAGAGACGTTTCCAGGGATGTATCACAAAACATACCTTCCCGTTTCAAATTTTAAAGTTGCCTTCCCTAGAGACCCCCCTACCCACCCCCCCGGGCCCAAACTTTTTTCACCAAAGGAGGTCCCTCTCGAATTCATTAAATAAGTGTTTCGCCATTTTTCAAAATTTCGACTCATTTTCGAGTTAGGAGGGGGCGGTGGGACGTTTGGAACACCCTGTATATATATAAAGATGAATTAACATAGTTTTTGTTTCAAATTTATCAGTTATTTTCTAAATGATGTTACACCTCATTCTCGTATAATCTACTTAACACAAAATACTTTGTTTTTGAATATCCTCGCATAAATATATGAAACTTAATTTTTAATCATGTAATGAAATATTCTGAAGAATTTTTTATTTAAGTGTAAGAATGTTAATAAAAAAAAAAGGTACCGATAAAAGGCAAATGAATTACTGCGTCCATATTTTTGTTTATTTAATTGCATAAACAAATATAAAACTACTGCAAAATGGGTGAGTGCAGAGGCAGACTAACTTATTGGGCTCTTTCTTTTTTTAATCTTTTCTTTGTTTCTTCTTTTTTTTTTTTTTATCTTTTTTTACTATCTTTTTCCTTTTTATTTTTTTTAATCTTTTTTTACTTCCTTTTTCCTTTTTATTTTTCTTTTTTTCAAGATCTGATGGTTATATGAAAGATTATATATATATATATATATAGAGACGAGACAAGAGTAATAATGCGGTTCCCATTATATTATAAACATCTTCAACTTACTTGCTAGTTATACTGTTTATTATTTTTTTTTTATTTAGGAATTTCCCCAATGCTAAGGTTTCCTTTCAACTAAAAATAGCCTTTAGTTTTTGTCTCCATCTTTTTCTGTCCTGAGCATCTTCCTCATCCATTCCATTCTCTGTCCCTCATAAGCTTGTCTTTCCACCTTTTCCGCAGTCCTGTTTTTCCCTTCAGGTTTCCAGGTCAGTACAAGCTGTGGTATTCCATTCGCATTCATCCGTCGTACATGTCCGTACCATTGTAGCCTCTTCTTGTCTATTTTTGTTATGATATTCGTCTTAACACCCATCCTTGTTCTTATTTCAATATTGGCCTTTGTTCAAGTCTTGAAGTTCTGGCCGATCGTCGCCAGAAGTCCATTTCTGTAGATGTTTTTTTTCGCTTGCAGACTTGATTGTCCATGTTTCTGCTCCATATAGCAGAACACTTTCTATCACGATGTTGAAGGTGATTCTTTTTTTTTTTTATTATTATTATTTCTGCTCCATAGAATTGAGTTTAATATTCCTATTATTTTCCTAGAGTTAGATATTCTCTTTTCGATTTCCATCCTTGATGTACCATCTTTTTTCTGTATTGATCCCAGATATTTAAAAGCCTATACATTCTTGATTTCAAATCCGTCTATGACGATATCTTCTTCTGTCCCTGTTGTCATGTGTTCTGTCTTCTAATAGTTAATTTTCAGGGAACATCGATTGTATGCCTTTAATGACTTTTCAGTTACATGCTTTAGGTCTTCCTTGGTTTGAATCACAATAACTTGATCATCCGCAAATAATAAGTGAATCAGGTGTCTATTGACTATTACCTATTTTAATTCCCATCTTTCCACATTGTTGTACTCATTCCTTCAGTACCACATCTATATATATTTTAAACAATGTGGGTGACATACAACATCCTTGCAGAAATCCTTTGCTTGTTAGAAATTCGTCTGATAGTTTTTTTTTTCCATTTTCACTTTACAATTATTATCCTTGTAGTCTTATTACATTGCTCAATGATTCGTTTATCCCAGCTTTTTTCAATGCTTCGTATAGTAACTTCCGTGGTACAGTATCATAAACTTTCTGGAGATCAATGAAAATCATGTGTATTTCCTTTTCTGTCATCTTTGCCTTTTCCAAAATTTGTCTCACAGTAAAGATATGGTCCACACAAGATTTAGTATTGAATTGATCTTCCAGGCGATTTCTCATGATTCGGCCTACAATTTTCAATATTGGATTCGTGAAACATATTCCTCTGTAGTTTGCGTAATCGTTTTTAGCCCCTTTCTTAAAAATAGATGATATGTATCCAATTCCCATCTTATATGACACCTCACTTTCTTTCAGCATTTCATTTATTAATCTTGTAATTAGGATGGCAATTTTTTTCCCTCCATATTTCAGTATTTCAATTTATTGTTTCTAACAAGGAAACATTCAAAAGGTGTAGTCTTCAAAAAATATTGAAAAAAGTATATGTGATCGTACTCTTCCTAAAACATCAAAAAGTGAAACAATTATCGACTGAAAGGAATTACAGCGACCACAAAAAATTATCAAAATTAAGCATATTTGGCGATTTCACATTGTTAGGCAATTGATTTTGAGTACTTAATGGAGAAACACGGTTTTGTTCGTACATGGCAATGTCGGTGCTAGCGAACTGAACGCTTAACAGCGCTAAATCGCCAAATATGCTTAATTTTGATGATTTTCTGTGGTCCCTGTAATTCATTTCAGCCGATAATTTTTTCACTTCCTGGTGTTTTATGAAGTGTAGAATCACATATATTTTTTCAATATTTTTTGAAGACGACACCTTTTGAACGTTTCCTTGTAAGATAAAACTGAATTAAAAACTTGCTTCTTTATAGCTCTATATATCATTTTAACTTTGCATATACATCATGTATTGTACTACGCAAAATGATTTAACACAAAAGTGCCCTCCGAAGGGTCATTGTGCACATCGAAGTCAGATTTTCGAATTTTTGATTAGTTTTCTTTTAATTAATAAAAATATGAAAATAAAACTTCCCATTTCTATAATGACGCAGAATGGAGAATATTAGGAGAGATTTGATTGGTTTATTTTATTTTCATTGATTTGAGTGTATTTTACATTGAACTACAGCTACGTTATGAGGCATTACAAGAGATTTGATTGGTTAATTTGAATTTCAATGATATGAGTGTATTTTACGTTGAACTAGATCTACGTTTTGAGGAATTATGAGAGATTTGAATGGTTTATTTGATTTTCATTCATTTGAGGTGAACCCTATTTATAAAGTACAATAAAGTTGCAAATTTTAAAACTCAGTGCATTCTCTCGAATCGTATTTCTAAGTAAAATTTTCACAGGTAAACGATACTAATATGATATGGGGGAAAATGCGAATTTTTTTCAAATAAATGTATGTTGAAGGCTAAAGTAGACTTTAAAAATTAAAAAATAGCAAAATTGAACTTAAACTTTAATGGTTCAATTTTACTAGAATATAAAGCTTGATAACAGTAGTAATGTCTGGGAAAAAGATTTTTTTACATTACCAACATTCGGTGCTCAAATATCTTATACTATTGTGAGCAATAGTTGTATATATATATGTATATTTCACTGTTCTCGAAAACGGTAGCTCGGACAGTCACGTCATTTAACACAAAGGTGCCCTCCGAAGGGTCATTGTGCACGTCGAAGTCAGATTTTCGAATTTTTGATTAGTTTTCTTTTAATTAATAAAAAGATGAAAATAAAACTTCCCATTTCTATAATGACGCAGAATGGAGAATATTAGGAGAGATTTGATTGGTTTATTTTATTTTCATTGATTTGAGTGTATTTTACATTGAACTACAGCTACGTTATGAGGCATTACAAGAGATTTGATTGGTTAATTTGAATTTCAATGATATGAGTGTATTTTACGTTGAACTAGATCTACGTTTTGAGGAATTATGAGAGATTTGAATGGTTTATTTGATTTTCATTGATTTGAGTGTATTTTACGTTGAACTAGAGCTACGTTTTGAGGAATTACGAGAGATTTGATTGGTTTATTGAATTTTCATTGATTTGAGTGTATTTTAAATTGAACTAGAGCTACGTTATGAGTAATTATAAGAGATTTGATTGGTTTATTTGATTTTCATTGATTTGAGTGTATTTTACGTTGAACTAGAGCTACGTTATGAGGAATTACGAGAGATTTGATAGGTTTATTTGATTTTCATTGATTTGAGTGTATTTTACGTTGAACTATAGCTACGTTATGAGGAATTACGAGAGATTTGAATGGTTTATTTGATTTTCATTGAGTGTATTTTACGTTGAACTAGAGCTACGTTTTGAGGAATTACGAGAGATTTGATTTGTTTAATTGATTTTCATTGATTTGAGTGTATTTTACATTGAAATAGAGTTACGTTTTGAGGAATTACGAGAGATTTGATTGGTTTATTTGATTGACATTGATTTGAGTGTATTTTACGTTGAACTAGAGCTACGCTTTGTGGAATTACGAAAGATTTGATTGGTTTTATTTGATTTGCATTGATTTGAGGTATGGTTGTCTAGTGATTTTTTTTTTTTTTTTTTAACATGCTTGACAGTGATTGCTGCGAAAACCGTGTTTCGTGCGTTTTCAGATTCATGCACAGCGTGTTAGGAGTGTTCAGTGATTTTTTTTTTTTTTTTTTTTTTTTTTTTTTTTTTGGTTTTAACATGCTTGATAGTGATTGCCGTGGAACCGAGTTTCGTGCGTTTTTAGATTCATGCACAGCTAGGTAGGGCTGTCCAGTGATTTTTTTTTTTTTTTTTTTTTTATGAGCGTGAAGCGTACATACGTGCGTTATAGTGATTTCTGCGAAAACGACTTACGTGCGTTCTCTGATTCGACCACTCATCGAATAGTGACTTTTACTGTACGAGTAACAGCTTCAACTGCTTCCAGAATGTTCGAAGAATTAACATTTCTGTTTGACTGTTTTCGAATATATTCGTTTTAATAATAGTTTTGGTGCACAGATTCGAGTTCAAGAAATTGTGTGCTCGAATAATTTTGCTGCCGACTATAAAAAATTGTCCACTAACTTCTGTTACAATCATCTTAAGCTACTTTAAAGAAAAATTGGAAGTCTAACTCAAAATTTAAGGGGATGGTGCATTTTAAAAATCAGACTTTGAAATTACTGCTTTTTAGAGTTATGAAAGTTTCACACGTGTGAATTAAAATGTATAAATATTAAATAAGTATTAAATTTCTAAAAAATTATTAAAATTTAAACAAATAAAATTTGTAATTTCTTTGAAATTTTTTTTTTAATGCTTCATGCGACTAAGTATTTAATATTTCACTCGGTTTTACATTACTATAGTTTATCAATGTATTCCAAACACATTTGTGCATTAATTTGTGGATTGATTAATAAGTTAATTCTTTTTAAATATTTTTATGTTTGAATGCTAAAAATCTTCATGAAATTTCGGCATTTAAACATAAAAATATTTTTTTTTTTTTTTTACTTATCAATTAATCCACAAATTTATGCACAAATATGTTTAAAATCTTAAAACTCGAATAAACGACTACGTCAGAAACGCCAAAGAAAAATATTGGAAATGCATACAGCTGTTTCGGCAGCTTTAAGCGTGCCGTCTTCAGTGCAAAAAGGATTCTGAATCTGCAGAAGCGCTCGTATATATAGGAGAGGGGCCGAATTTAGTTCAACAAACAGAATTACGGGAAAGGTGGGGAGAGTGGCCAATAGGAATTTATTAAAGTTAGCTGTGTAAACAGTAGAAAAATTAAGAAAATGTGGACTGAATATAAAATTTCCAACAGTCAGACAAATAGGGAATAGCGAAATCACAATTTACAATGTTTTTAAAATTTTTATAAATATGAAAAGCTTCAAAGAAATCGAGTTCATGAATGGATTTAGGTCTGCAAATTATTTTAGCTGAATTAAATTTAAAATTATGATTTTCCTCCCAGCAATGTTTAGAAATAGCCGATTTATTGGTTTCTTGTTTGCGGACGTAATTCATATGTTCTTTTAGACGAAATTTAAGACTGCGTTTAGTTTGGCCAATATATGATAAACCACACTGACAGGAAATACTATAAATACCCCAAGTCCACATTTTCTTAATTTTTCTACTGTTTACACAGCTAACTTTAATAAATTCCTATAAGCCACTCTCCCCACCTTTCCCGTAATTCTATTGGTTGAACTAAATTCGGCCCCTCTCCTATATATACGAGCGCTTCTGCAGATTCAGAATCCTTTTTGCACTGAAGACGGCACGCTTAAAGCTGCCGAAACAGCTGTATGCATTTCCAATATTTTTCTTTGGCGTTTCTGACGTAGTCGTTTATTCGAGTTTTAATATTCCAACGCCAAGTCTCCTGTTATTATATGTTTAAAATCTATTGACAAACTATAATAATGTAAAATCGAGATAAATGTTTAAAAACGTAGTTGCATGGAGCATTTAAATTTTTTTCGATTTTATTATTTATATATTTTAATTTTAATAGCTTTTGAGAAATTTTAATATATTTAATATTTATACATTCTAATGCATATGTATGCAAAATTTCATAACTCTAAGAGAGTAATTTCAAAGACTGAATTTCAGCAATAATTTTAATTGATATCTTAAATAATTATAATGTGAATGGTAATTTTAATATAGTATGTATCATCTATAAATAACACTATATAAAACCTTTTTGCAGTAACAGATTTATAATTGTAGTTTTTTTTTTTTTTTTTTAAATCCAGTGTTGCTTTAAAAAAGAAATTAAAATTATTTTTATCTGCTTTAATTAATTGCATTTTCTATATAAACAAAATTTATCTATATAGTGATTTGATACTTTCAGTGATTTTACACAAAGAATAAAAAAATTAAATAAATAAAAGAAGAGAGATTTTTCAAAAAAATTTCTAACAACAGTGACTCCTTGTAGCATCGTAAATATGGCACTCGAATATTAATGTCTAATGACTATTCATTACTGAAATAGTTCCCGGCTCCTCTCCCAGACTAGAGGCAAATTTATTGCCCTGAGGAGGCAATATTTAAAAAGTATAGGCACTTAAACTGTCACCAAACAATATGAAAAACTAAAATCATCAAAAGGTTACAGGTTTTTCATGTCTGTAGTCTATTAAATATTCATGTATTCTGAGAAGAATAAATTTCAAGAATACTAAAATACGGCTAGCGGACTAGTAAAAACCACGGTCATCGGAAAATCAACTCTTCAATGTAAAATGTCTTATGAGCAAACTTGAACGAAGACCGTCAAAAGAAAAAAAAATGGCGCCAATCTAATTTCATGATCATTCCTCCCTCCTAATTTTATCTGTTTATTTTGAAATACATCTTTTTACTTTCCTTTAAATGCTTGTTAAGAATTTTCAAAACTCTGCTTTCGGAATATATAATGTGAATACGTGACTTGTAAGAAACAGTGTTGGAAAAAATTGGAATTATTAAAAACTTTTGAATGTATTTTTTTTTTTTTTTTTTTAAACAAGCCTCGTAAAGGAGTTTTCATATCAGCAAAATAAACGCTAATATTTACTATCTTTTTGCCAGGTACGAGATTTTTAATACACGTTTTATTGTTAAAATGTGGCAGAAAATTCTGGAACCCTCATTGTTAACAGATTTGGTTTCAACTCACTCTTCGTATTAGAGCATTATTATTATTATTATTATAGAGATTACTATTATTATATTAGTATTATTATTATGTAGTATTAGTATACAGTGTTAAATCAAATGGTATAGAATAAGTTTCATTTCATAGCATGGAAATACTTAAAAATTCTGTCAGTATTTTTCAGTTAATTTAATGTACGATTACATATATTAAGTTATTAATTACATATTTCTGACTAAAAATTTATTTTGTTTTCATATGCACTTGTAAACATCAATATTAACCGTTGAATGTGTGTGCATGCAAATGTGTCTAATCTTTTGTGTTTTACATTTATTTTTGCGTGCGTTTTAATATAAACGTTTGTGTATTTTATAACAAAATATTGATCGGGGAAATAAACTGAAACGTCGGAAAAAATTCTTTGTATTGCAATTAAAATGAAAATAGAAAAAGCTGAGGATATCTTTGTTATGGAACATTCAATTTTTTTTTAAATATATACGTATACATATTTTTATTTATGCATATTATGGAAATATCTGTCGATATTATAACTATCTATTTATTTTCATTACATTTAATTTCTTTGTTTCAATATTTTAACCCTCTCTGTTCCTTAATATAATTATAATAGTTACTAATATTATTTATAGTAATTTTCATACTTGATAATATGATACTATTTTATCATATTTAATTTGGTTTTAATTATTTTATCATATTGATACGATTTTATCATATATACTATATTGATACTATTTTGATACTATTATCGATGCTATTATAGATACTATATTGATACTATTTTATCACATTTAATTTAGTTTGAATATTCATTTTACAATTAATTAGTTATACAGGAATCTTTTATTTTATTTTATTTTATTTTACTTTTACTTTTACTTTTAAATATAAATCTTCTTCAAGATGTGTTGCTCTTTTCTGCATATTTAATGTATTTTGTACATTAATACTTTTCTTTCGACAGTTATGTAGTCGAATTCTGTTGTGGGCTTCTACATAAAAATTTTAAACATTTTATACATCATTTTGTTTTAAATACTATATTGTAGAACTTCAAAGACTGACACATCAGTTTCTTTATGTTTATTTGGCATAACATCATCAAACACAATTGAAACAACTTTTGCCGATAGAATGTAATATATTTGTACTACTTTTGCATCTTTGTAAACAAATTATGTATTTTTCACTCTGAAAAATATATTAAAATTTAGTTTTAGAGGAAAATGTGTATTACAAACACAAATATACTACAACAATTTCAAATCATAAGCAGCAGTGCATCAGGACTTTGTGAGCAGCCGTGTGTACAGTTATGTGATTCAAATACAACAAATACGCTAAATATAAATTTTGCTGGAAAAAGAAAAATGTAATCGCTCTTTTAGCAAATTTCAGTGGTAGTACAGCAAATAAGCTAAATATTAATTTTGCTGAAGAAAAATGTAATCGATACCGCTCTTTTAGCAAATTTCAGTGGTATTATGTAATCTAATTCTTTTAAGTGTTTCTGTAAAATAATCATTAACATTTTCCGCTCCATTTACTATAATAATAAAGTAATATAATTAAAGTAATAATAACTAGTATACTGACAGCTATCCTGAAAATGCCAACCAATGGAGGAAAATAACTCACACGCTTAATAAAATACAACATATATATACAGTGAACTCCCGATTATCCGCGGTGAACGGGGAATAGACAACCGCGGATAATCGAATCAGCGGATAATCCGCAAAATGGTCAAAAAGGGGATATAAATCAACACATAAAGCCTTTTGAGCAGTACTTTTTAACTAACAGTTAAGCATGGCCTACATACACAATTTAACATACTAATAAAATTTTCTACTTACATTTTGCTCTATTTTTTAACAAAAAAATCGGTGAAGTATTTTCGTTTTTTGTACTAAAACAAATTTTCTTAATTTGCGATTGCAGTTTCTTTTTCAGCATATTGTCACAAAGTGATACATCGTCCTGTTCCTCGAGATATTTTATAAGTCCACTTGCATGTGCTAGGGCTGCGTCGTGGCTCATCCTCTGCTGAGTTTTATCTCCTTTATCTTCTTCTTCCCTAACTTCTGAAACTGGATCTAATGCTTGTCCCACAATTTGTTTATCTGTAAGGTGTTCAATACCTGGATAATTGGCGTCACAATTAACCTACTCTTCAATGTTTCCTTCATTGACTTTTCTCCTCCATTAACAGATTTAGCTAAATTTGCCAAATCATGAGCAGAAATAATCAGCCTCTATAAACTCTACCAAAGTATTTTCCACATTTTAAAATTTTTTCTCCAAGACATTACCAATGTTGACTGCTTAACTGCCTTCTAAGCAGTGTTTATTCCATAAATGCTGTCAAGAATCGTGTGATATCTCCAAAAGCCTTGAAGGTCATCACTCTCTTCGATCTTTTTTGTAATAAGTTTGTTCTGTATTTTTAAATTCCCTTTTAAATTCAGGCCCTTGAGGACCGCGGATAATCCGCAAAGCGGATAATCCGACCGCCGATAATCGGGAATCTACTGTATATATATATATATATATATATATATATATATATATATATATATATAGTATTATCCATTATTAATTTAGTTAATTATCCATATTTAATTTAGTTTACACTATGAATCTAAGAAATTTGTTCTCCATGAGGTCACTATCGTATCGTTTCGACAAAATGTAATCGTAAATGGTCCTCATTAGATGAATATTTCTATGGATAAGATTACTAATATCATTAACTTTTACAAATGGGCTCTTTTAGCCCTACAAGGCACCCAGTTCCATAAGTGGAACACCGACTTAAAACGTTCCTATAGCTATAAAACTATTAGTAGAGACATCTCTTGACATCTTGATAGAAGCTACTGACATTTAGCAATGTAGTAATACGAATCTTTACCTAAAGATGTCGTTTGTGTTTTTGTTATAGTGCACTCAGTGTGAAATATGAATGAAAGTGATACGTTAGTCGTTTGTCTGAATTCAAAAATAAAAAAAGAATAGTTATTGAAGAATTTTGGTTCGAAAAAAATACTGTGTGTTATAACGAAGTGTATATTTTGCAGACGTAAGTTATATATATATATATATATATATTACGATAGTAAACGTATTAGTAAATCATATTTTTATGTATGTTCCACATACGGTACGTTGAGCTAAAAAGTTGATTTTTCCGTAAAATATGGTTTTATTTTTATTTTTATAAGTTTTCCCCATCTTCTGATCACTAATTACAACCTATATATTTTTGTCGCGCACTAAAAAAAAATTGAGCCTTGTAGGGTTAACATCCTATAGTAAAGCGTGACAACTGTCATTATAACGCCTGTCGGTAGGTTAATAAATAATTACAAAATTCCCTATTTCGAGTAGGGAACATATTTTAGAGAGAAATTCGTATTTTGCAAATTGACTAACTACTAGCACGTTTAAGAAGCAGTTTACTAATGCACGAAATTTTCATGTAGAGAAATTAATAATAATTTTATAGTGAATCATCAAAAAAACATGCAGAGATCTCAATATTATTTTCTATTGAAAAAAAAAAAAAAAAAATCTGAGGAATGAATTAAAAAAAAAAAATAAATAAATAAATCTGCAATAAATATGTAAAACAATAATTAGGAAGACTAACATAAGAAATATTTCCCAAAGCTCTTAAAATTCTAAACAATGGTAGCATTTTTTATACTGGTGTTGTTTGGTTCTTTCTAACTTAAAAAGAAATGAAAGAATCTAAACACTACCAACACTAACCTTTTTTTTTTATTATTATTATTATTCGTTTTAGATGAGGCAAATTTTTATTTTTATACTTTTATCAATCAATTACATATTCATTCTTTTTCTTCTGATCATGTTTAAATCTTTTGGGCAGATCTATAAAGGTATTTATTAATCCCTTAATCTAATATTCCAATCACTCAGTGTATTTTCTATTTAAAAAAAAAAAAAAAAAAAGAGAGAGAGAGAGAGAGAAAGGGGGAAAAATCATCTACAGAGACTTATCTCATCGATCAAAACTTAATGACATATTCTGCATCTTCTTAAGATTAATAAAAAGAAAAAGAGAGAAAAGAAAAAGAAAGGCGTAGCGAAAAATATTTTTTGCTGCTGTGTGGCATGTTAGAAAAAGTTTTCTCATTTTAATAGCCACTGACCCATTCACTTTAAACACAAATAACAATACTTAAAAAAATGCTTTTAAAAACATTTATGTTATGTATGTATATATAGATATAGATATATGCTTCCTGCCTTCCTTCTACAAACATAAGAGGAAGGTGCTGGATACAAAATTTTGTAGATGCTCTATCTGAATGTATGGAAATGAATGTATGTTCATATTTGGTTGCAAATTGGCTTAAGTTGGTGTTGATTAACCTTTAGGATATATCGTCCAACAAACAAGGTTTCCCTCATTCGATTTCCTTCGTTTAAGCGAAGGCTATATTTCAGCTTCTATAATGCACAAAACCTGATATGTGCATATCGGCTGATAGATGGCGATGCAATGCTGAAATATAGTATCAGCTTTTAATGTAAATGCAATAAACTTAATGTGTGAGAGAAATATTTTGAAAAAAGATGCTGAAAATTTGATGCATATCATACACGACATATAGCGTTTCTATGCAGTAATATTTCCTATAACTCATCTTTTAAAATATATATATGCATCATACTTGCTATGTGAGAAGATATCATGAAAAATTATGCTGTCTCAATTTAGATGTACATCGGAAGACAGGTGGTTCTGCTGTTATTCACTTTCTGAAATTTCTTAAATGGCTGTGTCTCAGCATCTATAAGTTAAAACTGCGCCAAACTATATAGATAAAATCTTTAATGTGAGAAGTTTTTGATAAAAGATTTTGCACGTTAACCCCCAAGTGGTGCTATTTTAAAGAATGAAGGAGAAGAACGATTTGTGAGTAATACGGCGTATTAGTTCTGTTTTGTGTAAGCAGCCAGTCGAAGATTGTTGGATAATCAACCTACAACACTTTAAAAAAAAAAAAAAAAAAAAAAAAAAAAGTTATCGTATTAAATATTCAAGTGGTAAACCGTAGATACAGAATATTTTGTCGAATTCTTTGACATTTCTGAAACAAAATTGTTTTTGAACTTTTAGTTTTCTTTCATTTTTTCCATAATAATCTATTTATTAATCTTGAATGAAATTTAGCAATTTAGCAATTTATTTTTTTTTATACATCTCTTTTTTTTTTTTTTTGATGTTAATAAACAAGAAGGAACAAAAATATTAGAACAAGAAGGGAAATCTATGCATGCATGTGATATCTATAAAGATGTAAATAAAGTTCGCACGATACTCTCGCAATCATTTCTTCTTTTTTTTTCTATGCCGAGGAAAGTTTAGTGCATTTAAATACACCGCAAATGATTAGAGATATGTGGATATAATTAAAAAAAAAAAAAATGTGTTAACTTTTCTTTTTTCTTTTTCTTTTTCTTTTTTTTTTTTTTTTTTTTTTTTTTAAGGGATGTGTTCAATCTTAAAGGCTTAAAATGCATCACAAGAGGTAAACTTAAATTTTTGTATTGTATTATTTAAATTAATCTCAAAAGAAAGATTCTGCACATAAATGCACTCCGTAAGTAAGTTTAAAAAATAATTATATTAGTAACTAGTATATAACCCCGTCAAAAATGACGGAATGTGAACGATAAATCTTGAAAAGAATGTTTAGATCATGAAGATTACCACGTGATCATTCAAATGTATTTTCAGTTTTTGTTTATAAATCAAATGTGTTTCGATATTTTCTAATTTTCGTTCTGAAATTAAAAAAATTCTACCCGATCAATAAATATGAATGGCAATAAAAAAACTGCTGGTTGGCAAAAGATATAGGCCCGAAAACACAACAGCAACAACACATCCCAGTGTTCCGTTAAGTGCTCTATTTAAAGTCCTCATAATAAGAATAATCTAGTGTGTCACTCACACGACTTTCTCTTACCCTGAAATTTAATGCTATAAGTACAGGTTGGAGATTAAGAGGTAAGATAACGTGTACTGTTATGTAAACCTATGTTAAACAATTCAAATTAGGCTTCGGAGGAGTTTTATATGATAATTAGTTCTGGCCCCCCTCAACCCCCCGCTTCATTAATGCACCTACATTTATATAGAATTTAATTCGGTTATTAAAAAATAATTCAGTTTAAAAAAAAAAAATTATTAAAATTATTATTTAAAAACGTTATCTTGTATGATAATACAGACGATTTCCATATTAGAGAAATATTATAACACTAAATATCCAAAAAAAAGTTGAATTTATTCTCAATATTAAAGTAAAAAAAAAAAAAAAAAAATTGTTAAAAATGAAAGAAATCAATAACTTTATTTTAAATTATCGTAGATCGATGGTTCAACCATTCGTTTTAAAGGTATTGGCGAGCTCTTTTGAAAGATACCCATCATGAAAATTTACTCCACTCGAGGGAGGACATCTACCCCAGGGGGGGAGGCGAGGCTTCTACATACACATTTTTTTTTTCCCAGTTGACTATCTCTATTACAAAAATACGTATTCGTTTCATTTGGTTTAGTGCAGTCTATAGATGTTAAATTCTACTTACCTGCAATTTCCCCCATAGACGTAATGTATTTGAATACTTTTGATTGTCCCTGTACACGAACCATTTGCTTCATCTTAACGAAAAGCTTACTGTAGCATCCCTATATGATACACATTTAGAATACTGAGTTTGGAATTTCTGCTACTATTTGTTCTCGAGATATGCTGATAACAGACACACAGACACACAGATAGACACAGAGACCATTCGCTAAAAACGTGATTTTCGTATTCAGGGGACCTCAGAACATGTAAGTATAACAAAAACTCACGTTCGAAAATTTGACCCTAAAACAATACTTTCTCGACCCTATGGGTAAGAGGAAGTAAATAACGATTCACTTCATTTTACCAAAATACTTTTTTTAAGACTATCGAAGATCCTGTTTCCAAATACGTAAGCGAAATGTGACGTCACTGACCGTCCGTGGATGCAAGAAATGATTCCCTATTTTAATCGTCCATTGTATATTTTGTAAAAAATTATTAAAAATCGAAGAAAATTATTTTCCGATTTTAATACCCGTATTTGGGTATAGGTATGATATCGTATCCATGTGTTAGACTGAGTTATTTTGCTGTCAAATTGACAAAATTTTAAATTTCAAAACTGTGTCATCTTTGGCGTTTTTTGTATTTGGCGATTAAAAACATACTACGAAAATATACATGCCAGATGTTTATTTTCGTAATACGTATTGTACGATATATTGTTTCATATAATTCAGTTAAAATAACCATGATTTTTGAAAGGAATGAAATATGTTCGCCAAATAATTTGGCGATATATTTTTTCCGCCAAGGATGACAGATATATTAAATCTATTCCGCTGCAACATATGAGTATCTTATATCAGACACTTTATTTAAACATTTGAAAAGAAATTTGACTTCAAATTATGATAGAATATTTATCATTTTCCTTTTAATTAGTATATTAGTTGGATATTTATTGTGTAAATATCATCCTTTGAAATGAAATGTTTATGTTTTCAATCAAATATGGAAGTTTGCTATTTTATTTTTCTAAAGTTTTAAAATTTAAAATTTAAATTTTATCAATTTTACAGCAAAAACAACTTAATCTAACGCATGCACACGATAACTAATACATATCTATACCGAAATATGGGAATTAAAATCGGGAAATAATTTTCCTCAATTTTTAATAATTTTTTACAAAAAATCCAATGGGCGATTAACATAGGAAATCTTTTTCTTGCATCCACTGACGCCCAATGACGTCATCACTTTGCTTGCGTATTTTCTAACTAACTATCTAATAATTACAGACACTCCATGCTAACCCAAATTCACCTCTACTCTATACTCCCAACCAGCTATCTCACCATAGAATAATAATAAAGGAAGAAGGAGCATAAGGTTTCTACATAAGCTGTTGTGTTGCCACAAAAAACAGCGATTATTAACAAGCCTTTATTAACAAACTTCAATATTGAGAGGAGCAAAAGTAGCTTTCGCTGGCATTTCACTAGAAGGGGTTTGTAAGCATTAAGACTATTGGCGTGCTCCTTCTTCCTCTATTATTATTCTATGCTATCTCACCCACAACATCGCCAAAATATCCAGGATCCAGCTAGGGACTTTCTCATTCTCAACCGAACATTTTATCTTGACTCGATATTATCACCTTAGACTACCCTACTTTCAATACTCATTTCAACTGGTGACCTTTACTTGCCCAACCAAACATTCTATCCCAACTATAACTTTACATTAATTTCAAAACTAAAATCAACTGGCGACATTTACGTACTGAACTCGACGCCAATCATACCATACAATGTAAACAAATAATGAAGCTTGATAAAAATATTTAAAGACTTTAATATGTTTTTACAAATATATTTTAAGATTTTTAAGGCTTTAATATGTTTTAGAAATATTTTAAGCGTTGTTTTTTTTTTTTTAATGAAACAGTCAAAGAGTCGTTCATTTGCAATTAAAGAGTTGTCCATTTGGAATTTGTATTTTCTGAATGGCAACAAATTATGTTTGTTTTTATTTGGCATTGCGTTGTTTATAATCATGAAGTTACATAATTCTATTTATAGGTTCATGTTTATAATAGCCAGTGATCCGTTATATTTAATTAAACATTTAAACATTACAATTGAATAGTTTTTCAAGGTTTTAGACGGAATAAATAACAATATGTGCGATACAAAACATGTATGAAAATGATATGTATGTTTTCGTAAGTTGAATTGAACAAATGGGAAAAAAAAAAAAAAAAAAAAATGGCTGCCAAAAGTCTCTGTTTTGAAGCGGTGCAAACCGGAATCGTGAATGACAGATGAGGATGAGGGTCATTATATATATTAATAATAATAATAAGTGATGATGGACAGCGTCATTTTTATTTTAAATTTCCATAATATGAATTTTTTAATCTAATTTTCAATCATGGATATCTCTAATTTTAAATGTCTGCCTTTCTGCATTTATTTTGTGGAATAAGGATTTTTCTAAGTACTTGTTATAACAAAATACTGAACTTAATTTAAATAAAACATATGTGAAAAAAAAAACATCCAAACTAGAAAAGTCCAGGAACTAGGAAAGTCCAAACTAGAACCCATTTATAAAATCTTATCGTATGTTCAATATCGAAAAATATATCGTTCAATATCGAAAAATACATATTATATACGTATGCCAATTACCAGCAAAAAAAGAAAAAAGAAGAAAAGAAAAGAATGAAAGAAAGTAGTTTAATAGCAGATAAGAATCCAACCATTTTTTTTTCTTTTAGAAATTATTGCACTTTAACACATACACCCCCCCCCCCCCCAAAAAAAAAAAAAAAAAAAAAAAAAAAGTGCAGAAAGTTTTTTCACTCATTTTACTCTTTTAAAATGTTTTCAACTGTAAATAAAAAATAACTTATTATATGTACATCTATTAACATTCGTTGTGAGTTTCTATTTCAATTAAACAAAAGTAATACTGACTAGCAAATAAAATATAATAGCAGAAAAGAATACCAGTAGTCCCTCATTAATTTATATTTTAATTAATACCTCATTTTGCATACAAACATATAATTTATACATTATGTTTAAAGCTTGAAAACGAAAAATTATGTAGATGTGATACGAAAATTTTAATTTTAATTGAATTTATTTTATGCATTTTATTGAAGATTCACTATAACTAAAATCATTTTACCTTGATTTAACAATACATTACCTATCGATTATAATAATTAAAAGTTTAATAATACTTTCATACTTAAATTTTAATTTTAAAACTTTAATCTGTAAATGGTTTAATTAAAGTACTATATATTTTTTATTAAAAATAAAAACTCAAAATGATTTTAAAATATATGTGATTCAAAATACAATACCCTATCTGTAAATTTTGCTGAATTGCTTTACAACCTAAATTTTTACACTTACGATTTGCATTAATGAAACATCATGATTCAAAATCCTCCTCTCCTATTCATAGTTATTTGTTATTACTTAACGCATCTTTAAAAATGAAAATTAGTAAGCAATTATATATCTGGAATCTATGATTATCTCCATGGATATCCCCCGGCAGCACCAGATAAAAATAAATAAATAAATAATAAATAAACATTTCCTGGCTGAGTTACATATAATTTTGTACTTGTAAATTGAGAAGCATACAATTGTCTAATTCATTTAATATCAAATTGTTCGTATTAACCTTGCTATTTTTTAAATAGACCTAGTCATTACCTTAATAAGAGGCCTTGGACATTTTTTTTTTTTCTGAAAACTAGATCTCTTATTTTATCTGTTCTCTCATCCTTATTTCTGTCATGATTTTTTCCGCTCGATACATCCAGTAGTGCCCTTTGTCATCCGCTTATTGTGGCGCCGTTTTATCACGCTTCAAAACAGAACCACCGTCTTATCTTCACCCGCACTCTAAAAAACATTAATCATGTTTTCGTACGAATCATGTCATTCCGTCAAAGAAAGTAAAAATTGAAAAAAAAAATTAAAATGAGTTAATATTCATAAGTGGATGCGATTTTGATTGATTTTCTCTCTGTTTTTATTTTTACTTTAACGAGGTGAAAGACGAGTTAGTGTTATCTTTTTTAGAATCAAATTTGAATTTATCGCCTACTGTGTGATGTAGCCTTGATCTGTGAAAAATAAATCGAAGTTTTAATTTTGATACCTACTGAATTATTTTAAGATAACAGTTTAATGTGAAATAAAATAGCCACGTAAAGAGGTTTTTTTTTTTTTTTTTTTTTTTTTTTTAATTCATTCTTGAACGTTACAAACAACTTTTAAGTCCAAATTTAAATTAATAAAGGTAATTTCTGGTGTAGAAACAAATTTTTTGTGGTAAATTTTAAAAATAAACTAACAAGAGATAAAAATATTCATCATTAAAACTTTAAAGAGGTACTAAACTGCTGCTATATTTAACACACGACAGTCTTTTAATTAAAATTGGGTTATAAGTATTATTTAAACAAACAAATTTGATATCATACTTAAAATTTCGCATTAATGCGGATTCATATTACATGGAAAAATACTGTGTATCCAAAAATATAAATTCTGTGACACAATGTAAAAATTGAGTGAAAAATATCAAAAACAATGTAAAATAAATAACTATTATTAAATATAGACTTTTTAGATTTAAGCATTTGCTATGCACGATCCCCATAAAAAAAAAAAAAAAAAAAAAAAAAAAAAAGAGAGAAAGAAAGAAAGAAAGAAGTATTTGCTGATTGTAAACGTTACTTTACCCTCAAAATATCATCGTGAATTTAATATTATCCTTTAACCAACATCAAGTTCTACTACAATATAGGTTTGCATTCATCAAGCTGGATCGAATATATTGCTTTTTAGTTTTCAATTATACATTTTTATATGGAAAACAAGCAGTTAAAACTATATTATTAGAAATTTAAATCCCCATTCCATTTTTTACTTAAAAAATGCTGACAATATTTTTCAGTTAAGGAAAATATGAAAAGATGACAAAATTAAAACTAAACCATTTTTTTAAAGAATCAGTACATAAACTTTCTAATAAAACATTACAACCAAGAAAAATAAATAAATAAATAAACACAGAGGAGCGGGAATTCTTATTTTCCAAAACCACTATTTTCGAATAGGAATCTTCCCTTATTTTACAAAAGAATGAATTATACACGTACACTCAAAATTTTGAAAAGATATTGAAAATAGAAACTTTGGAAAATAGGGTGCCTAGCCACTTGGAATATTTTTTGCTACTCTATATATTTCCATGCTTCCCTACATTAATCTTCGGAAAAAGCACAAACATATCATTCGATTGAGAAACGCGTCCTTTTTCTATTTGTGCAAGTAATATGTTAAAAGACCATTTCTGTATTAAAATATTTAAGAAAAATATGTCTCACCAATAGTAATATCCAAATTTGATATCATACTTGAAATCTGGGATTAATTTTACCTTCGGATAACAAGTTTCAAACTATTCAGGGAAGAAATTTAAGAATTATACAATTGATAAATTTTGTTATGTAAAATGTTATTGTTATTATTATTTTTTTTTTTTTATGAATATGGTTACCTTCTTTATTCTTGTAGCTATTTTTTATCGTGTTGATTTTTTCCTGCGGTATTAAATAACCAAAACATGAGGTATCAAATTACCAACTAGAATTAAATAACCCAAAGATGGTAATTACATAAGTTTATGAACATTTATTAATTTTATAATTAAAATGAGAAACTGTCGTTTTATTCGTCAATGTAGTTTTTTTTTTTTTTTTTTTTTTTTTTTTTTCACTTACAAGAACCATTTGTCGTACTACTACTTGAGGAGGCCATTGAAAATTTGATTGATTTCATAATTTCGTTAGTTATAAATAATACTAGTAGAAAACTCAGGGTTGATGTATGCGCATTCAATAACATGATATATATTTAATTGTAGCAATAATTATATATAGTCAAAAAAGAAACAAAAAGTCATCATATAATAGAAAATTTAAACTAGAATAAGAAATAAATCATAAATTGGAATACAAGTAATTAATGATTGAATGAATAATAATGAATTATTAAATTTATAGCGATATAAAGATTGCATGAATATATCAAGAAAATTAAATATTTGTAGACGTTAAGGCAATCATTTTAAACATTACAGTGCACGATTAAAATTAAAAAAGAAACATGGAAAAAAATACGATTGTAAACATTATTTTATTCTCAAATTTACCATGAAATTTTCAAATTCACCGTGAACTTTAAATTCTACTACGTATAATAAAGGTTTACGCCCATTAATTAAGGATTAAGATTGCAAAACCACCATTTAATGTCTTTTTTCAATTCCTACTATTAGTTCACACTCTCCCTATATATATATATCTTGTACAAATCTTGCAATCGATTTTTAACTAACTTCCCGACTAGCTAGAAATTTGAAACTTTCAGGATTGCTCAGAACACGATGACAACACAATACTTAAGTCCGATTTTTGAATTTTTTATTAATTTTCTTATAATTAATTAAAATATGAAAATAATAACATCCTAATAGCGTTAAAATAGCCATAAAAATATTAGCTGTAATTTAATTGTTGCCAAAAAGAATTTACGAGTTCATTTTCTTTCGACATAAAAATAAATACATTTAATTAAACATGAATATTAAAAAACTATAAAAAGTTAAATTATGCATGTTACAAAAATTGACATCATTGTCACTTCAAAAATTTTATGCACATTGATAAGAGCTCTATGATTCATCAGAAAGTTTAAAACATGGTATATAAAAAGTTTTTTTTTTTTTTTTAATCTTATATTTTTCTTTCATTTTACACGCGTGCTTTTTATTTCCTAATTCAAAATTACATTTAAAAAAAAAAAAAAAAAAAAAAAAAAAAAATCGATTGTGTTTGTAAGTAGGAATTGACTTTAAAAAATTTTCTTTTATATTACTTGTTGCCATTCAGTTATCTAACAGCTCAGTCGATTACTGCAATTATCAGTTTTTGATTTTAGATCTTTAACGAAATTAAGCAGTTAAATTTTTTTTAATTATCCTGTTTTGTACAAGTGCAGGTGATAAATATTTGCATTAGTTAAATAAAGAAAAAATTCTACATATAGTTCAATATAACCATTTATTTTAAAAATCTTAATTTAATTTTGTCTTTATTTTAAGAAGTGCTCATTTTTGTAAAAAAACAATATTCTTGTTTCTTTTTTCTTAGTATTATGACTTTTATTATTTATTATTTTTGTTTATTTTTATCTTTATTTATTTATTTTATTTTTATTTTATTTTTATTTATTTATTTATTTATTTATTGTTGTAGTAATAGCCAAATTATGCTTTTAAAAATATTTTATCTTCATCTATCACTGAATAGATAAATACTGAACAAGATTTCAGTATGCCTTGTTTAAACATATTTTATTAATAGCTACAAGTGTTGTATATTATTTTCACACGAAGCCATATTGCATAAATATTTTGTCCGCGTGTCGTAAATGTCATCCACACATATCCATAAAAACTCCATTATAATTCATGTATTCATCCAAACAAATATGTTACTTGGACTGCGATACTGTTTCACGCATTAGAAATTCGGAAAGGCATCAACGGTTAATGGTGAAATTTAATACAAGTGTGTATTACAAGAGTTTGATAAAACAAGAATGAATTATAAAATAAATTTATAATGCAGGATTACATTTAATTCATATTTTAATTCAACTAGACGCGATACTAAGAAATAATTATCATAATATAATTAAGCGCATAAATTTGTGTTAAGAATTAATACTTGAATGCTTTCATAAGTATCGACTTACGGTACCTTTTTTTCTCATAGCTGTTGGAGTGCACATAAAATATAAATTTTCCCACGGGTAATATAAATAAATAAATAAATAAAATTATTTAAATAAATAAAGTTTTTCGTATATTGAAAATTATTATTTATAGATAACACTTAGAAAATTATGTAGAATGTAAATAGAATAATTATGCTTTAATTCCCAAATCCAAATAAATTCTTATAGTTAATTGTTCTAGAGCTTACGTACTGGCTAATTGAAACGGCCTGGGATTCACTCCTAGGTAAGCTGTATATGTATATAATATCGAAAATTGTAAAATCAATTCACTCAAAAGATTTCTGACCCTCAAAAATAATAAATAGTATTGGTAACAATAATTTTAGAAAAAGCTTTGAAAAATGTTTTTAACATAAAATGTCTTCAAAATATAAAAGTAAATAATTCAGGTTCTCAATCTTTATTCTGTGTTTCTATCTCTTTTTATTCTTTAATTTCTCGATAAAAATTTAAAATGAATGTTTCTACTTTAGAAAAAGCATTCCAAGTCACAAATATATTCTGATCAATAATTAATTAATAATAGTCATTAAAAAAGCATACATAAAATAGATTTTTTTTATACATATCCGTTTATTTTTCTCTGTAATTTTACATAAGACTTAAGATAAATGATGACCAGTAATTTTCTGTTGAAAATTTTAGTGTACAGAAAGCATACTGTTTCGAATTATCAATGTACCTAGTTACAAAAAACTAACAATCTTTACAAATACATTAAACTTGATCAGAAGTGTTAAGTATAAAAATCAAATCGCATTCATTATACAGGTTTTATTATAATTAACGCGGCAAGCTTTTCCGTAGATTAAATAAATTTGAAATATTCACATCATGAATGACATGTCGCAACGCAAGTTGGCAACAGCAAATAAGACGCTATTCTTATTTATTATTGACGTTAAATGACATTTCTGGTGACAGGCTTTCTTGACGAAAATGGTCAACATAAAAATACATAACGATTGTGAAGTTTATTTCTCAAAGCTGGAGCCATTATGTCGTGTTGGTAAAGTATGTGGTGCAATCAGTAACCTTTGAATTTTGAAATTTACAATCCTCATTGTTGTAATTCTCATGTGCTTCGAACTATTACATCGTTCCTATTTGGCACAAACCTTGGCTGAGGACTCGACTGAGAATGATTATTTAATAACTTTCACAACTCACATTTTTATCATATTTTAATATAAACGTGAAAAGAAAAGAAAAAAAAAAAAAAAAAAAAAAAAAAAAGCTTAAAAAACTATTGTAACAAGCCTAAAAGTTTCTTTAAATTTTGTTTTTGATTGATGGATTGATTGATTTATTATTAAACAATATCTCTAAAAAAGAATTAATTAAACACGTGTCATTTGTTATTTTTATTAACAACACTTTAAAAACACGATATTTGCATTTTACTTTCTTCTATATGTAATATAGAGAAAGTATTGGATTCGTGAAAATTTTCGAACTCGGGTTTTTGATGGATTTACACATTTTGGGATGTCCTGAACACGATTTGACAGTTTTTAGAAAATGTCTGTGTGTATCACGAATTTTGTGGACGCTGTATCTCACGAACCAATGAACGAAATTTAACCAAACTTGGTATTTAGTTGGACCCTGACATAAACTGGTGCTGATTAGATTTGGAGATCAATCGCTCAACAAGTGGCGCTGTAATCGAATTTTTTCTAAATTTTTAACATGGCAGTATAGGACAAAATTTCGTATAAATGTACATAATGAGAGTTATTTTTAACTTGTGATTGTAAAATTAGTATGAATTATTGATAATAGTAGTAGTTAACTAGGAAAAAGTTTTTGTGCATGCGAGGGGGGGAGTAAATTTTCAAGATAGGTATATTTTGAAAGGTATCGTCAATACCTTTAAAAAGAACAGTTAAACTATAGATCTGTGATTATTTAAAACAAAGTTATCGATTTTTTTTTTTTTACTTTCTTCTATATGTAATATAGAGAAAGTATTGGATTCGCGAAAATTTTCGACCTCCGTTTTTTGACGGATCTACACGTTTTGGGATGTCCTGAACACGAATTGATAGTTTTTAGAAAATGTCTGTCTGTGTGTCTGTCTGTCTGTGTGTCTGTCTGTCTGTATCATTTTTTTGTGGACGCTGTATCTCACGAACATATGAATGAAATTTAACCAAACTTGGTATTTAGTTGCACCCTGACATGAACTGGTGCCCATTAGATTTGGGGATCAATAGCTCAACAGGTGGCGCTGTAATCGCATTTTATGCAAATTTTTAACATGGCAGCATAGGACAAAATTCCGTATAAATGGGCATAATGAGAGTTATTTTAAACTTGTAATTGTAAAATTAATTTGAATTATTGATGATAGTAGTAGTTAACTAGGAAAAAAAAATTGTGCATGGGGGGGCATCGGTTCCCCCCCTGGGGGGAAGTACCCCCCCGGGGGGGTTAAATTTTGAAGATGGGTATCATTCGAAAGATCTCGTCAATACCTTTAAAACGAATGGTTGAACCATAAATCTGTGATAATTTAAAACAAAGTTATCGATTTTTTTTACTTTTAACAAAAAAAAAAAAAAAAAAAAAAAAAAACTTAGAAAAAAATTCGATTTTTTTTTTTTTTTTTTTTTATTGTTAGTGATTGAATACGTATTAATTTTCACAAAAAAAAAAAGAAAAAGAAAAAAAAAAAATTTTTTTTTTTTTTTTATATATATATTGTTACTGATTGAATATGTATAGGAAAATATAGAAGAAAGTCTTGTGGTGGCCACAACATACTAGTTTTTTACTTTCAATAAAAACAATTTATTTATTTATTTATTTATATTATTTATTTATTTATTTATTATTATTATTTATTTTATTTATTTATTTTTTATTATTATTATTTTTATTTATTTATTTTATTTTATTTATTTATTTATTTTATTTATTTATTTTTTTTTTTTTTTTGAGAAAAAAATAGACTTTATATATATATATATATATATATATATATATATATATATATGGATTTGATATGGGTAGTCTCAGCTTATGATCCGAGGAATTGTTTTGATACTGATGTTGAGTCATCTTTAAATTTCATAAAAACATTTTTGCACTGATTATATTAATGTATTTCAATATATATATATATATATATTTAGTATTATACTACTTCTCTAATATGGAAATCGTGCTGCATTATCATGGAAGATATTTTTTTTAAATAATAATTTTAATAAATTATTTTCACTGAGTGAATTTGTATAGGAAAATATAGAAGAAAGTCATGTGGAAAGTCGATTGTGCTTCGGAGTACCTGCATTTGGTCGCAACCAATGCTTACCTCCAACGAAAAATGCGAAAAACATAAAAATAATTTTCCATAAAATAATTAAAAGCCAAATGGGTGAATTTAGAATTTTGATCTCTGAATAAATCTCCGCGTGAGCAGAGACCAATCAGAGTGAAGCACCAGGAGTTTAAAAAGAAAAGAAAAAAAAAAAAAATAATAATAATAATAAAATAAATAATAAATAAATATTAAATAATAAATAAATAACTCCTTGAAAAAAACCTAAGTGTAACAGTGAAACTGTTACGTGCGTTGACGAGACGGTCTGGACGGCGAAAAGGAATTAAGAGTTGAGCAGGGCGCCCCAAGGGGCACAGGAAATCGCTCGGAGTCCCGCAATTAATAAAAAAAAAGGGGGGGCCATACAATTTTTTTTTTTTTCCTATCATAATTAAAATTCAGGAGAATTAAAGTGAAGTGCATGCATGAATCCTATGAAAGTCTCAGTGTCCAGCCAGAAACTAAGTTCTGAGCTGGATCTGCGGACCTCTCAGAGACACACATAGCACTCACAATCCTCACTGAAAGTAAAACGAGCAAAATCGCAGAGGATTTTGTCCTGAAACTGAAAGCCAATCAGAGGCCAGGAAATCGGCCAATGAGAGGAGACCTCAGATCCCTACACTAAAAGACAATAAAATTAATAAAAAATTAAAAAATAAGCCAAATAATAAAAAAAAAAATACAGCAATTAGGAAATTTTGATAAAAAATAATTAAAAAATAAGTAACATTTTCACTAGAAAGAAGGTTCAAAGCTCGCGACTGACAAAGTTCAGTAGATAAGCCTGATACTAGGGTTAGCCAAAGCTAGATGAACATTTCGTTCAATCTAGGGGAGATAGAATTTTGGATGGAAATACTAAGTTAGGTGACTCCAGAAGTTATACTCCTACGCTTTTTAGAGACGGGGAGAAAATCATCCCCTCTGACTAAAATAGCCAAAGGCCGTTTTTTACCACGACCGACTCTAGCGTCGTATCTGTGAATAGAGTCCAACAGAGGATTTCCAACATTAGGAATGGATCTGTGAAACTTCAATGCAAGTTTCCGAAATTGAGCATAAATAGGCTTAATTCGGAGATCCCGATGAATAGTATCATTGCGGACGTAGCGAGTAGCTTTCAAAAACCTGCGCAATAGCTTGTTTTGAAACTTTTGAATTTTATCCAAGTTGGTTTTCGAGGCAGATCCGTATATCATACACCCGTAGGTTAAGATAGGACGGATCATGGATTTTAAATATGCTCTTGAAGGTCTAAAAAATACCTTGCAAATTAACTGTTACCCATCCCAATTTTTAACTGTGTGTTTCTGGTGTTTTCATATTTCGGTTTGTTCTATTTCCTCATTCAAGGGCGATATTTTTAAGTATCGACGAGTAGCCCCGTCGCGTCGGCCGAATTGGGTTTGTTTATCAGGTAAAGAGTTTTATTTTATTTCATTTTATACTTTCTGTTTACCATCAGTAATTCCTTATATTATTGTATATTTTTTAAATGATTTGATGTAATTTTATAACTTTTGCAATTTTGTAATTTTATAACTTTTTTAGTATTTTATACATTATATATATATGTTTGATTTCTGTTCAATTAATGGTGGTTTTCTGTTTGGAGAGAAGTTGAGGGCTAAGGATAGTTATTAGCTAGTTGCTACTGTCCTTTCAGAAACTTCTCTTTCACCCCTACACTGAGGGGGCCTTCCTGATGAAGACCTCAGTGTTTTGGGGGGGTTAATTTCATTCCTTTGTTTATACATTCCTACGTATATATAATATATATATGTGCAGTAGAACCTCGTTTACGTGAATTTCTTTTAACATGAACTGTTTCCAAAATGTAGATTAGTTTCTGAGTTACTGATAGCGTGAACTACTGATAACATGAACAAAGTTTTTATCCCCCTTCAGAATCACGTTAAAAAGGTTCGACTGTATAGAAAGTTATGAAAACGCTAAAAGACGACGTGTTTAGAGATTAGAATTCGGGAAACTCCATTTTTAAATTAGAGATTCGTAAATACAAAGCAATGGAAATTCCATAGAATTACTTAAGAAAGAAAAAAACGATAAATCTGAATGCTGCTTTAAATAGCTCTGTCTTTTTCTCTCTCTCTCTCTCTGCCTCCATAAAGCATAGACATTTTGTCTCTATGTATTAATGTGCAGAAAATTGAGCATTCTGTCGCCTCATTATTTTTTCAATTATTCGAGTAATAAGTTATTCTACCGAAATATTATTATCAATTTAACGATAAATATCTGTCTGAGAGCATTGCTTGTGATAATGCCGAATCTATTCTACAGCTGCAAAAGAAAGTTTTTTACATTAATAATGTTGTTCACTGACATCGAAAGAAAACATACACAAAAGAAAATTTTCATGAGAAACAACACCCCTAGTGAAGAGGTAAACAACCTCAAGACTTTAGAATCTATTTTGCTTTTATTTCTAGGGCTAGACATGGAATTTAAAATCGGTAATAAGAATTAGTTCAGAATCCGTTCCGGAATTAATTGTTGAACCTGTTCTGTTATTATGGTGTTAAAAGCTAAACTTAATGTTAATGAACAGATAGTCTGGTCATACATTGAGGATTTTAAATTTTAATTAAAAAATGTATTCAATTATATATAAATCTTTTAATATGAAGGTTTGAAAACATATATATATATATATTTAAGATATTTAAAGATCGGAGCCAATGGCTTTAGATGCTAATAAAGCAAGTTTCCTTTTTATTTTGACCTCATTTCATTTAATGTCTAAAAATCTACAAATGACATTGCATTTCTTTTAAGTTACTTTTCCTGCGTCTAATTTTAAATAATAATAATAATAAAATAATTCTCACGAACTGTTTTTGCTATATTGCTTTATGATTGTTTAGTGTTTGATTTTTTAATACCTCAATAATGTCGGATAAACCATGTATTAATCTTAGTCTACATATGTTATAATGAATAACAGACATTTGGGATTGGGACATAAAGATTTTATCCGTCTAATATAAAAGTAAAAATTTTAGAACATTTACACCAGAGTTTTAATTAAATACATTTTTAAAAAAAAAACTGTTAAAATACGGTTGTTAATAAGATATAAATGCACCATTTATTACTTAAACCTTACTACAATGAAAATGGTCTGCTAAAACTACAAATGTGACGTTCTTGTCGTTTTAATTTGATTAGAGTAAGATAATATCGAGCTGTAATCTTGTCCTCTGAATACCGGAATGCATTTTATCAGGCTTCTACTGAAAATTTTAATCCACTTTGACAGGAAGAAGAAAACTGCGATCAAATTAATTACGAAACTTTTTTTTTTTTTCATTCATTTTTAAATATTATTATTCTTTGGCTAAATTCAACTCACAGTGATTTAGTTTAGTTTATTCCAACCTATTAACGAATTGTGGATTTTAACTTTATTTTTCCTAATATACGTAAAATACGCTGAGAAACAAACATACCACCTTCATCTAGAATTAATAAGTAGTCTTTTTCTGAAATCTTAAACTAGAAATACAGATTTTTCGAGATTCATATAAAGTAAATAAATAAACTGGATAGATGAAATGATCGAGAATTTCTAGTCTATATATACAGTTCTAGATAATGAAACAATATTATGAATATTATGAATCCTTTGTATTGCGAGAAATTCTCGCTTGATTTTCTAGAATTAGGTCATAAAGCAAGATTATTATTACCAAAAATCGCCTCGAGTTCCCATTTATTAGCAGAGATAAACGCTCTAGAGCGCTCTAGAACTAGGAAAACGTTTCAACGCAAAAACTTGAAAAGCATCTAAAGATAGTGTACAGCTTTCCAGCAAAATTTGACACGCAGTCTCTGCCATCTATCGTCGAGGATTTCATATAATATTTAATTGGTTATTTTCACCTAAAAAATCTGAAAGTAACAATACCGCTAGATGGCAGAAACAACACGGAAAAATTTGCTGAAATTTTCACCCTGTCTTTATACGCTTTTCAAATTTTTGTGTTCAACCGGGAGTTGAAGTTATTGGTGAATAACAGCCTTAGCCGTCTGGAGTTCTCTGTTATTTTCTCCGAAACTCGCATAAATATGGGCTAGAACCCCTAGAAAAACCCCCAAGGAGGGCATTCTACCTATGAGCTTAGTACCACCACTGTAGTCAATCGGCTTTAACCCACACATTTTATAAATGTAGGAAATTAAATTTGATTCGTTTACAAATATCAACGAGATTATTTTTGTACGGAGTACAATAAATGTTACCATCAGCAGGGACCGATTTACTCACTTGGAGGCCCAGGGCACTCATGTTCAATGGGCCCCTTTTCCTTGTACTTTAGTATTACAACAAAGAAAACAAACCGCACATTTTTTATTCATGTGTCTAAAAATTCTCTTCACTTCACTTCACTTTTCATTTTATTGGTAAGAGTAAGGCTTAACTAGATCCGATGTCATAAATATAAATAATGGAATTGGAGGGTCTCTCTTAGTTAATAACATAGATCATTATGCAAACCATTTATGGTTTTAGTACCATATCGACAATATTCGTACAATCAGAGAAATTATTGAAAGAAGCTTGTCAATCGGATCAATGTACATTGCGCCTGTGTATCTGCTCTGCAGTGCGTGCCTCGGATTTAGTTAGCCTTAGTAAGTGTTTGGAATGCAGCATCGGTAGCATGCAGTTGTGTTTGCGTTTAGCGAAAATATTGTAATTTTTTTGATGAGCTGATAGTTTCCTTGAAAGATCATACCGCCGATTTATAAAACAGCACAGCAAAACCTTCATCCATTGACGAAAAAACAAAAAACAACAACCACTATAGCAAATTTGGAAATTTTTCATTTTAACTATTCTTTTAAATGTATGATGGAATTTCTTGGAGGCCCCCTTAGTGTGAGGGCCCAGGGCACATGCCCCGAATGCCCTGCCTTAAATCAGGCACTGACCATCAGGCATATTTATTTTCGAAATTCTACGCCGAAAAGACATACTCCCAATTTAAAAAATCTTCTTAAATGAAATAATGATTTCCTGAGACGGAATAATCCGCAAAATCAATTTTGTAAAAAATTACAAAGATTTAAATTTTTATGTGGTCCCCAAGTACCTATAGTTAAATATAATAAAATAAATTTTGTTATCTCTATCACAAAAAACAAAAGAGGAAAGAAAATATTCTTCTACAACTAAAATTAACCTAGTTATTTAACAACAAAGTTTGCAATTTCAATAAAGATTTAATTAAAAATTATCATTTGCTTAGTTATTTTTCTTTCAAAATTCCATTCTTCACTTTTTCTTTTTCTATTCAGAGTATCAATTTTTTAAAAAATAAATATAACCATAGAGACCTGAGGTCCGTATAAAAATTTCAATTTTGTAATTTTTATAAAATTGATTTTGCGGGATTTTCTAGTAGAATATATCGTTACATGTTTCATTTAAAACATGTTTGTAGCTGAAAGAATATCCCTTTGACAAACGATAGCAAACATAAGAGATACATAATGCGCACGTAAAAACTTTCATCCTGTATAAATAGAAACCTGAATCTTAAAACATATAAAATAATTCACCAGATATATGTAAAAATTACCACGAGTCACTTATTATAGTTTATTTTACAAATAATGCAATTTTTTTTTTTTTTTTTTTTTTTTTTTCGTTTTATTTTATTTTATTTTTTTTTTCATTTTAATCTGTGTAATATTTTTTAAAGGGTCCAGAAAGGTGATGATGAATGTGATTAGGAAAATTATTCGACATTGTCATCATATAACATATTTCAGTGAATACTAAATAAAGGCATAACAACGATTTTCGTCTTATTACCACTCCTACCCTCCCTCCCCTCCTCAAAAAAAAAAAAAAAAAAAAAAAAAGCTAAAAATATTTATGATTCCGTTTGTCTGTCTGTTTGTTCGCGCTCTCTAATTCACGGAAATATTTATGGAATTTCTTGAAACTAATACATGTTTTTAAAGTTCACTTTGATATGTTCCTTATCGAAAATAGAGCAAATAACCCCACTAGTTTGTGTACAGGGACACCTTAAAGAATTCCAAAGCATTGCAGTCTATTTTTATAAACCCTATTTTAGTAACTTTATTTTCAATAAATATGCACAAAATAAAAATGTTTTCTATGGAATATAGTATTAGTAGTATTAAGACTTACGGGGCCATATAAAAATATTCAGATACATCAAATGCTATAATTAGAAACTGCTGGAATTGGATTTTAGTTTTTATAAAAATAGGTGCTTTTAACATTTTCTAACATTGTTTAAAAGTGATTAGGATTTGAAGTAGTATATCTGTCTGTCTTTCTCTGTCCGTCTGACTTTCTGCCTGTCCGCTTCTAATGTCCTAAAACATTTTCAGAAGTTCTTAAAAACGATATATGTTATTCAAGGTGAATATGGAATGTTCCCTATATAAAATGGTATAACTAGCACAACGGGTTTGTGTACAGGCACATCCAAAATAATGCATTGCTTTTTATGTGAGGTATTTTTACAAATCATATTTACATGATTTTGTACTACACAAATCATAATCAAATCGACATTTATTGTCCATATGCTAAAATAATGTTTTTTATAGAATATGGTAGGTTTAGCGTTAAGATTTACAGGGATACACTAAAATATTCAGACACAATAAAGGTTATAATTAGAAATTACTGGAATTGTATTTACGTTTGTGTTAAGCGTTTTGAAAAATTCAAAAAATTATTTAAAGTTATCATGAATTTAATTAGTCCGTCCTTCTTTCTGTCTGTCCGTTTTCGGATCACGTTAGGCAAAGTACATTATAGGTAAAATGAGTACGTAAAGTTGGAAAGTGCTAATAATGTACGTGAACCGCATGATTTTTCATTTTTGTTTTATTGTTAGAATAATTCTGAAATATATATTTTATTTTATATGTGCGTGTGTCTGTACACTATGCATTTATAAGTATTTAAAATACAAGAAGAATTTTAACATTACTTACATAAAAATAATAAGCAAGAATTAAGAAATATCTGGGATTTTCTATTCTGAAATTCTAAAATAAATAGATTTGTTAATTTAAATAATCTGGTGTGTCACTCAGACGACTTTCTCTTACCCTGAAATTTAATACTATAAATACAGATTGGAGATTAAGGAGTAAGACAACACGAGTACTGTTATATAAACCTATGTTAAAACAAATCAAATTAGGCTTCGGAGCAGCATTATTTGGCAAGTAATTCTATGTGGGGGGAGGGGGGATACCGACCCCTCAACCCCCCGTTTCACTACTGTACCTACATTTATATAGGAATCGAATCTGTTAATAAATTCAAAAGTTCGTTTAAAATTATTGAGACAACTTTCACACCAACATTCCTTGAAACTTATCAATCTCGATCATACTTTTCTAGTAACAAACACATTAAATTCAAAATACAACATTTGGATCGCCTGAAATTATTTATCTTTAATTTATTCTAACAAACACAGACAACGGTCAAACGTTAAAAACACGACTTCGGTATTCAGGAAACCTCAAAACGTCTAAATATACAAAAAACCAAGCGATGAATATTTAACTTTAAAAAATACATCATTTACCATATGGCTATGAGGAATTAATTTCAATTCCTGGGCAGCTTTCCTAGACATGACAAAATATTGCAGTAAAGCACTTCCACTAACAAGAAAAAAGATTGTTACGGCTTAAATAGTGGCATCCCTGTATAACTTCTAAAAGTTATATACGCATCACGTGGAGGACATAAATATAATCCTATATAAATAGCACACGGCACAACCCGAAATACGCTTCCATCAATTTTCAAGTATTGTCATACTATAATCTAGTTTGTTGTGTAAAGAAACAGTGAATGATTTCTATACAATATTCTACACGAAACATGTTTTTGCGTGTATAAAATATATATATATCCATTTCATTTGGTTTAGTGTAGTCTATAGACGTCAAACTCTACTTACCTGCAGTTTTCCCCATAGACGTAATATATTTTAATTCTCTTGGGTGTTCCTGTACACGAACCATTTTCTTGATCTCAACGAAAAGTTTAGTGTTGCATCCCTATATCATATACATTTAGAATACCAAGTTTGGACTATCTGCTGTAATATTTTTTGAGGTATGCTGATAACAGACAGACAGACACACACACACAGAGAGAGAGAGAGAGACAGACCAACCGCGAAAAGCATAATTTTTGGATTCAGGGAACCTCAAAACATGTAAATAAAACAAAAATTTAATTTTGAAAATTTGACCCAAAAACAATACTTTCTCTACCTTATAGATAAGAGAAAGTAAAAGACAGATATACTTACTGAATCATAAACTGGTGTGAATTTCTTTTTAATTAAATAGTCTAATATACAATAAGATCTGCAAGAAATTTCACAATATTTTGTAAATGTAAAAAGCAGAAAAACACTTATTTGATTCGAAGAAATATTTTTATCGAAGTGTATGGTTTAATTTTGCAAAAATCAAATGTTTATATAGTAAAATTGAATAAAAAGTTTTTAAAATTTATCATAGTAACTCTACAATTTTACGTTTATCAGCATATTCTGTATAAACAGTTCACTGAGAAACAAAAAATATACCGCTTTCATCTAGAATGAATAAGTAGCCATTTTCTGAACCCTAAATTAGATGGTTGGTGGATTAAGGCCGATTGACTCCTTATGTGTCCTAGGCCTATATGTGGAATGCCCTCCGTGGGGGTCTTTCTAAGGGGTCCCAGCCCGTATTTACGCGAGTTTCGGAGGAAACCACGGAAAACTCCGAACGGCTAGGTCGATGAGCGCGACCTGGGATCGAACCCGGCACCTCCCATCTACTAGCTTTGAGCGCAGAACCGCTCGGCCGCTGGTGGGCCCCCTAAATTAGAAATATAGAATACCGAGATATGGGTATAAGGTAAACAAATAACCTGGATAGACGAAATGATCGAGAATTTCTAGTCTACACTTTTCTAGATTGTGAAACAACATTATGAATGTTATGAATTCTTTATATTGCAAGAAATTCTCGCTTGATTTCCTAGAAGTGGATTATAAACCAAAATTATCTAGAGCCAATAATTTAGATTCTAGATGTCAGTCACAGAATTTTATCTCAGAGTTCATTGTACATGTTCCAATTAGCTATCGTAATATAATATTTCCAGGAAATCATAAATGGATTTTCACCAATTTTGAAAAATTATTCATTAGTACATGAGTTATTGAAAATTAAACAATACTCGTAAATGCTAAAAAGAAGAGTCTGTTACTTAAATGCACAAATCCGAGAATATTTATAATATATAATCTATAATAATAAAAGGAAAGGTTTGTCTGTCTGTCTGTCTGTCTGTCCGTCTGTTCTTTTATACGTTCAGCCCGTACTGAACGCAGAAGTACAAGAATTGACATACTGATGCACTGGAAACTTTCCGAGTTCCTCCTCGAAACAGAATTTAAAAATTTTAATTAGTTGTGGAGATATTAATTAAAATGTAGAATCATGCCTAATCTGAAAGCGATCTCAAAGCAGAAAAAGTGGAAAATAAATTAGAAATATTTGTCCGATCGTTACAATTTCGATACCAAATGAAAGGTGCATTTTTTCTGAATCTAAGTGTTCAAGTGGTTTATCGGTACAACAATTAGATTTTTTAAAATTAACTAAAGTATGAATTTTCTGTGGCAACACCATTTCAAATGCCAGAAATGAAGACCCATCGTCTGCCATGAAAGAGGAAATGATTGCAACCGATCAAGATGTCACGTGTTTTGTAGTGGAGAAAAATATTGCAATTTTCAATTTTTTTCAAATTTTTATTCACGTTACATTTGAATTCATATTCGGCCTAGACAGCATATTATAAAGCTACTGTTCAATTTTCATGAAAATATGTGGATAAACAAAAAAATGAGATTAAATTTTGTATTATATTTTGAACTATTTTAAATTGAGATATGCCGTTGAAATTCCGTAATATTTGTTTTTAACGCCAAATATTTCGATTCTGAATATTTTTGAAAGTGTAGAATTATTAGGAAGGGCTCGAGGGGGAGGGGGGGGGGGGAGCAAACGGCCAGAAAAAAAAAATAAAATAAAATAAAAAAATAAAAAGAGTTACAGCGTTTGAAATTGTTATTATTAGGTTTCAAGGAAAGATAAATCGATTGCGGATATTTTCAAGTGTAAAATTATTAGAAGGGACGGAAAGGGGGGGAGGGGCAAAAACGTAGAAAAGGAACGGTTGTTTCGGAGAAAACAACGGAAAACCCAGAACGCCTTTATTCTTTTAAATTTTGCAGAATTTCGAATTCTGATACTCCTTTCACATTTCATACTATGGATTTTGAACAGTATTTAGCCCGGAATTACGCAAGTTTCGGAGAAAACCACGAAAAAGTCAGACATAAATCGTTTTATAATAGTGTTTATATCATTTTTGTATCTCAGCTTCTAATTAGCATAATTTCAAAAGTAATATGTCATTTTAAAAATTTTTTTAATTGAATTTTAAGAGCAGACGCCAAAAATTTCTGTCACCTTCCATTAACCGACCATCATAAGTAATGGAATTCGAGATTTCACATGATTTACACGTTTTAAGGTTTCCTGATTAGGTTTTCTTTTGTATCTCAGCTACTAATTAAAATAATTTTATAAGTAATACATTATTTAAAAGCTTTGTTGATTTAGAATTAAACAGTAGATTCGAGATTTCACCCGATTTACACGTTTTGAGGTGTCCTGATTAGGTTTCTTTTTGTATCTCGGCTACTAATTAAAATAATTTCATAAGTAATACACCATTAGAAAGCTTTTTTGATTTGGAATCAAACAGTGGATTACAGAAATTTCTACCGCCAGATGGCGCTGTAATATTTTAAAATTTCAATATTTCAATTTCTAATTATGATTAAATTATTTTTAATACATCATTCGAAAGATATTTTAAAGTTCTTTTAAATTATCGAAAGTTTTCACACATTTTGAGGTCTCCTGAATCAGTTTTCTTTTATATCTCAGTTATTAATTAAAAAAATTTCATAAGTTATACATCATTTGAAAGCTTTGTTGAGTTGATACACATTTTAAAGTACTTTTACATTATCGAAAATGGAATTCGAGATTTCACCCGATTTACACGTTTTGAGGTGTCCTGATTAGGTTTTCTTTTTGTATCTCGGCTACTAATTAAAATAATTTCATAAGTAATACATCATTAGAAAGCTTTTTGATTTGGAATCAAACAGTGGATTACAGAAATTTCTACCGCGAGATGGCGCTGTAATATTTCAAAATTTCAATATTTCAATTTCTAATTATGATTAAATTATTTTTAATACATCATTCGAAAGATATTTTAAAGTTCGTTTAAATTATCGAAAGTTTTCACTAGATTTACACGTTTTGAGGTGCCCTGATTAGGTTTTCTTTTGTATCTCGGCTACTAATTAAAATAATTTCATAAGTAATACATCATTAGAAAGCTTTTTTGATTTGGAATCGAAATTTGTACCGCCAGATGGCGCTGTAATATTTTTAAATTTCAATATTTGAAATTCTAATTATGATTAAATTATTTCTAATACATCATTCGAAAGATATTTTAAAGTTCTTTTATATTATCGAAAGTGGAATTCGAGATTTCACCTGATTTACAATTTTAAGGTGTCCTGATCAAGTTTTCTTTTGCATCTCAGCTAATTGAGTTAGACCGTTCAAAATTGGTATATGTAAGTTAATTAGGAGGGGCCTGGAATGGTGGGGAAGGAATAGGCGCACGCAGCGCGCACGAGACTGCGCTGACGAAGGCAGTGGGGACCCTGTCCGACATTTTACCTGATGAGAAATGATTTTTTTTTTTTAAATTTTCTTTTCTTAAGCATAAAAGTTTGATTTCAGAAGGAATATGTGCGCGCACCGCCCGTATATCTTAACAGGTGGCGCGCAGCGCGCATGGGTTTGGGACCCGATGCGAGTTTTTACCCGATGCTAAAAGATTTTTTTTTAATTTTTTTTTCTTAATAATAAAAGTTTGAGTTGAGAAGGAATATGCGTGTACAGCGCACATATATCCTCACACTTGCGCGCGCAGCGCATATGGGTCTGCGCTGCCGAAGGCAGTGGGGTCCCGGTGTGAGTTTTTACCCGATGCTAAATGATATATTTTTTAATTCCTTTTCTTAAGAATGAAATTTATGAATAATAACATGGAATTTTTAGAAGTCAACAGGATGGTGAAGGAATACGTGCGCGCAGCGCACGGGACTACGCTGCCGAAGGCAGTGGGGACCCGGTGCGACATTTTTCCCGATCAGAAAGTTTTTTCTCTTTTTTTATCACATGATAAAAATTTATGCAATTTTGAGAATTCATTAATTATTGTGATTCATTTAAAAATAGTGACCAGCGAAGCGGGCGTAGCCTGCTAGTAATAATAATAAGTGCTAGGCCGAGTATGTATGCTAGGCCAATATATGTATGTAGTATATTCGTGTGAAATTTGCTGGTATTCAAAATAAAAAGCATATGCGCCACATTTAATTATGTTGCTCTTACAATTATTATTCACTAACTAATAACTAAAAAATTACAAATAGATCTGTACACACTATTGGACAACACTAGAACAAATAATAGCTAAAAATGACCACGAATGTTTTTATTTATTTGTTTATTTATTTTTGCTTATTCTGATTAATCGTTATTAAGTTATAAATATTACATGAAAACAGGAACGCGCAGAGGGTGTATCCTTTAAAGTGGAATTTAGAGTTAACTGTTAGCAAATAATTATATATTTAGGGACCTCGGAGTAATATACTTATTCTTAATAAAGATTAATGATTACTTTCTTTTTTTTAATATCATATTAAAGATTTCATTCAATTTTCAAGTTTTATTTTCTGTATACTAACACATTAATTAGACATGTTTTAGTTCATGTTTAATAGCTTTTAAGATAAAGCAGTAAAAAATTATATTTAATGTCAATGAAACTTGACAATTCAAACAGTTAGATAAAAATAAGGAGTTGCCAATGACAGATTCATTGTTCGAATTAAAGTAGGTAAATATGTATAAAATCCTACAAAATAACTAAAACATACTTCCTTGCCATACATGATCGGGCACATTTTTATTTTAGACGTTTCGTCAAATATCTAGAAAAACATTGACGAATTATTTTAAAACTTCAGGAGTGTAAAAAGCTTGCTATGCGGCATAATTTCAGCGAAGGTTTTGTCCCGAAGGAAAAAAAAAAAGAAAGAAAAAAGAAGAGAAAAAATAATGTTTGAGGCCAACCCCTAAAAAATAATGCTTGAAATTTCTCTAGCTGTAGCATATGATTTATTGCTTCTAATGATATCTATATTCATTTGGTATATTTTCTAATGAAATCTACATTCGTAAAGGGTAAAAATATAAAAGAAAGAAAATTTTCAAAAGATATTGGCTGTTTTTTTTTTTTTTTTGTAACATTTAGATAATATAATACAAAATTTTCTTCAAAAAAAAAAAAAAAATCCCAAAATTTTTTGCTTATTTTTCGAATATAGCATTTAGATTATTAAACCCAATGCAAGAGCTTTTCAGAAAACTTATATACTGCAATAGAAACAAAATGCTGTAATCAGAACATACAAAATATTCAATATTGATAAAATATGAATATTTTTACGAAATACTTTTTAATTGAACATTCGCAAGCATTAACAAGTTTTTTTTTTTTTTTTTTTTTTTTTTAATACATAAGCTATTAGCCAAATGTAATGAGTTACTTACATAAATTCCCCAAGCAAATATCTTGAAAATTAAAAACGTTATCGTCAATAGAATGAACGAAGGTCTTGGAATAAACTGAGCTTCAGTTGCTCCTCCAATAAATAAATATAAATAAATGAATATAGAGGGTTTTATAGATAATTAATTTTAACCAACATTCATTATATTACACTTAACTGAGTTTAAATAAAAATTTGGTTAATACCCCTTATCTTTTTTTTTTCCTTCTTCTTTTTCTTTTAGAGTAATTGAAACAAAGAGAATCACCTTTTATATAGTCACGTCTTTTTTTTTTTTTTTTTTCCTGAGATTTTATGGAAGCAATTCAATACATTTGGCTAATAAAGTTCATAATCAATTCATTTGGCTAAAAATCATTAATATATATATATATATATATATATATATATATATATATTGCATCGATTAACTATCCTTTTTGTTATATTTTAAAAATGGGGTCTTTTTCTCTCTCTTTCTTTCTTTCTTTCGCTTTTTAATATTTTTAAGAGACTTGTATATTTCTGTGAATACGCGTGCTATGTATATACAAATTAGATAGTCAATTCTAAGTAGCACCGTAATCATATATTACAGCTACTAGCAAACATTATATTTTACAGGGTGAAACCCAAAAATATTTTTTCTTTTAATTGGTTACTCCTCTCCTTTTTGTCTTCGGAACAAAATTTTTGCTTCTTTATACACACGAAGTTTTAGAATAATTCGTCTAATACTTTTCTAGATATTTGGCAAAATGTCTAAAATCGAAAGTGTCCGGTCTTTTATGGTAAGATAATATATAACTGAATAGTACAAAACCAGTTTGGTGGCAAAAAATTTATTTCAGTGTCATTTAAAATTACAATAAGACCTAGTATAAAGAACATCTTCTCTATTAAATATTAATATAAATGGAAATGGAAATAATTACATTTTCAGACATTATATTTCGTTATACAAAAGCTGTTTATCAGACTGATGTTTGCTTCCTCTTCAAAAGTCTAAATAAATGATTTAATAAAACTATGTCTTTCCAATTCTTTTGACCTCTGAAATTGAGGTTGAAAGTTATATTTAGTTACCAATAACTTATATAGATTTTTCTTCTTCTTCTTCTTTTTTTTTTTTTTTGACAATATGTTTAACAAAAAAATTTATAACTTTTAATTTGATTCATTTTTTATTAGAATACTACTTTGTCTCTGAATAGATATGAATCATTTTAAAATCGGCACTTTAAGAGAAATCAATATTTCAGTAAACCCTCCAATTTAAAATTGATTTCCATATTGGAGATGAAAGAAAATTTATTTGGCCGAAAAAAGAAATTAATTTATAAAACAGAGTTATACATATATTTATGTATCAAAGGAAATTTTACAACAATTGTTTTGTTCTCTTAAATCTAGGTCAAAAGTTAAGTGTACCAGAAATCAATAATCCCCCCCCCCCCCCATACACACACGCACTTTTTTTTTTTTTTCAATGTCTGTAATATAATAATGATTAAATCAATCTTTTTTTATTTGATTTCAGTCTTATACATTTTTTTTTCTTTTATCCATATAGAAAAATTTAATTCTTGAGTAAGTTTTCGCTATATTTACACGTTTTGAGGTTTCCAGAATTTGAAAATAAGACCTCTAGTGAATAGTCTTGTGTGTGTGTGCCTGTCTGTATGCGTGTGAGTTTGTGTATGGATCTGTTATCAGCATAACTGGAGAACAAATATTAGCAGGAGGTTTAAGCTCGATATTCTAAATCTGCCACATAGGGGAATGCTACTTAAAAAAAATTTATTGAAATCGGACATCCAAGAAATTTCGAATGTATTACATCTATGGGTGAAATTTCTAGTTGGTGCAGTTTGACTTTAGACAATACTAAACAAAGTAGGTGCTCCAACAAAATAATTGCACCCACACCTGCTCCACTTTTGGGCTTTATATGCCAAATCTAATCAGCCCAATTTAAATCAAGATCCAGCCAAATACAAAGATTTGTCGAATTCATTCCTTTAGTTAGGGAAATATAGCGACCCTAAAATTTCTATGACACATAGACACACAGACAGACATTTTCTAAAAAGATCAAATCGTTTTCTGGTCATTTCAAAACATTATTATCCATTGAAAACCAGAGTTTGAAAGGAAAAAAAAATCACGAATTCAATATTTCCTTTTTATTTATATACAGAAAATTGAAAATGATAATCAGACGTTCGGCTGTTAAGAAATGAAATACTACATTAATAAATAATCAACTGATAAAAACTAAAGTTTGAATTTTTAAAAACACCATACAGATGGGACTTACAATGACACTTCTGTGACACATCTTTCCAATGAATTAAGTGGTATCAGAACAACGCTATGATAAAGTATGTATACAGATGAGCTCTTTGTTTTTCTTAAACAAAATCACAACTTGCCCATGGTAATCTAATTCATTTATTCACCCTTTGCATAACTCAGAGCTGATACAATTACATCGTTCTTTAGCTCGAGAGAAATTTCAATAAGTCATTAAAGTTGTTCTTTGAAATGGAAAAAGTATACCCTCATCGAAATATTATTTGCAAAGCAGAAACTGAAAATATTCAAAAACTTGTCAGATATTCATGACAATAGATGTAAAAGTTATACACTGGAAAAAAAAAATCGTAGTTTCTTTGAGAATTACTTTCATTAACTTGTAAAGCATACATACACAGACACACGTGGTTATATGCAGTGTTGTGCACGAACGCGTTCATTTGAACGCGTTCATGAGCGTAGCTCAAAAATTTTGAGTTTTGAGTTGAACTTCGCTCGGTTTTTAAATTATGAACTTGAGTTGAGCGAAACTCGTTTTTTTCACGAACTTGAGCGTGAAAAAGCAGTTCAAACTCAAACTCATATTAAATATTTCTGTCTGAAATATAAAAAGGAAAGTAGAAGAAGAAAAGGACAGAAAAGATAATAATTCTGCAAAATGGATACCGGAAAAAAGGGCACTTGGAAAAAAAGGCACTCATAAAAAGGGCACCCGGAAAGAAGAGCACAGGAAGAAAGGGCACTTGAAAAAAAAAGGCACTCATAAAAAGGGCACTCGGAAAAAAGAGCACAGGAAAAAAGGGCATTTTTGCAATTTGCAAAAATAATAAACATCAAAGAATAAATTTAAAGAATTATTTCATAATACATTTTTAGAAATTTCAATCAATTAAATTGTTACCATTTTCACTTAGTATATACCTGGGGGAAGGGGGAGTCAAAGAGCAGATTGAAAGATAATAATTTTCTTTATATTACCTTCTTAGTGATTTTAATGAAAAAGTGCATCTGCATATAAATTTATATGCAAATTCGTGCAGTAGTTCCTGAGATATAGCCTTCCCTGAAATTGTAGAAATCGCGGTATAGCAGCGCCACCTGCTGAGTAATGATCACCAAAAGTTGAAAGGCACTAACCTGGATCAAAGTGCGTCCGCTTATAAATTTATATGCAATTTCGTGAAGCAGTTCCTGAGATATAGCCTTCCATGAAACTGTAGAAGTCGCGGCCTAGCAGCGCCACCTGTTGAGAAATTGATGCCAAAATTTCGTAGGCGCTAATTTTAGTCAAGGTACATCTGCATATAAATTCACATGTAATTCTGTGCTGTAGTTCCTGAGATACAGTCCCCAAAAATTTCTGACGCACACACACAGACAGACATTTTCTAAAAATCGTCCAATCGTGTTCTGGACCTTTAAAAACGTGTAAATTCATCGAAAACCGGAAGCCAAAAATTTTTACGAATACAATACTTTCTTTTATTGAATATAGAATAAAGTAAAAAAAGGGGAGGGGGAAAGAAATGCAAAATTAGAATCTGTAAATGCATTATAGTTTTTGACTGAAAAGTGTTTAAGAAGTTTGCCAACTAAGTTTGAAATTTATCAAATGTGCCAGTTTGTTTTAACATTGTGTGTGTAGGACTTGGGGGAGGGATGAAGGTTCCCTCTTACTTCTAGTTAGCAAGCGTTGACAAAAAACGATGAGTTCGCCTTTATCTGCATTTTCCAGAAATTCAAAGAAATCGCCTTATATCAATAACCAATAAACATGAAATAAAGTCTTCTTTCAAAAAATGAGCGAACTTATTGTATAAGTTTCGTCTACAAAATACTACATATTAAAAATAGAATTAGTCTCCCCCCCCCCTCACTTTTTTAATAGTTTTTAAGATTTATTCAATTTCTTCAGAAATATTAGCGAGAAAAAATGCGTACTTTTTGTAAACTTCTCAAACCTTCGTGGAATTACTAGGTATCAAATTCTGAACATATTTATAAGAAACCAATTTAAAAGGTGTTCATAGGACTATCTAATAGTTTCAAATGCATGATTTTCTCACTCATGAATTTAATCTCTGCTATTGTTAATAGCATGTACACGAAAATTTTACTATAACAAGAAAAATATTTTAGATTATTATTTTAATTTGTTCCAAAATTATATAAACAAAACTTCTTAATTCAAACCATTTTTAATTTTAGAATATATATTCAAGAAATATCAATTGATAATGATCTGAAAGTGTTATATCTTCAACCTCATACCTTGAACCTCATATCTTGAACCTCATCTTGAAAATACATCCTAAAATTTAATCTTTGATTTATAAAGCTCAAACTTTATTAAATGTATATTACAGAACTAAAAATAAATCTTAATAAAAGCTTAAAAGAATTAAATAAATAAATAAATAAATAAATAAAATCGCATCCTTTTACATAGTAATATATATTGATAAATCTGAGGTATAAGTTTTTTTTTTTTTTTTCACAACAAATTAAACATGTTTATAAAATTTCTTGGAAATTATTGAGAATAAATACACTTTATAAATAACAGTTATATGGTAAGTTTCCAGACCATTTTTGAAGAGAGGGATTTGTTTAGTGTTTTCAACACAATTCGAACATATAGGTTAAAGGTAATTAGTAAGAGGATACACAGCAACATTGTATTGGATTCAAAAGAAAAAAGCGTGAGAACCTTTTGTTACGTAGTACAATACTACGGCTGCAGACAACTTCCTGCATTCTACAATACTATAAATACTAGTAACATTGCTAATAACAACGCTGGTGCCACGATGCAAAGATCTTTGGCAAGACCTCCCAGAGCTATGGGAGATGTACCATACCCCTGAGGCAGTGTGACAAATTCCCGCCCTCTCATAAAAGTAATGGACATTTCGTTTCGCTGATAGAAGATGCAAACAATGATCTACTATCACATCTTGCTCTATAGGCGTGAGTCCATGTTCACAGATTCTCTTTTTTCTTTAAAAATGAGATTCCTGTTATTTGCGAAAATGATTCTTATCTTTATTTTATAACTCTTGCATTTAAAGATAAGCATCTTTAAAATATAAAAGATTAAACAAAGATTACTGGTTTAACACATGTTGCACATAGATTAAATAGAATAATAGTATATTTTTTAATGATTATTTATATTTTTAATATTAAAAATAAAAATGCATTCAGGTTATTGAAATAATTTCATATCAGAGATGTAGATTTTATATCAATGATTATTTTAATTTCAGCAGTTTCTGGGAAATGCAAATAATAATAAGTAAAAATAAGTAAATAAATAAAAAATAAGATAAATATAAATATAAATAAAAACAGAATAATAATCCTCCTTATTACAACAAGCTATTTATAATCTAATTTAAATTCTCTTATTCTTTTTTTTTTTTTAATGAATATATCTACGAATGCATCCACAAAAATTCAAATATACGTATATTGAACTAAAGATTATTTTTCTTTTTTTTTTTTTAATGTACAGGTAGTTTTAAAATATCATTTATGATACTAGCAAACAGGATTTAATTATTGGGATTTAATATCATACTTTTAAATCTTTATATTTTTATTTATAATGAAAGGCTTTCTTAAAACTTTTCTTAAATTACTCTTAGAACTTCCATAATTTTTCATAATAGGAGGTATTTCGCAAAAATTTGTTTTATTAAAATAGCATGGATTTGCTTGCATGAAAACTGAAATACAAAATTGACAACAGTATAATATCGTGGAAAACTGGGCACGAAAAAAATTACAGTACCAAGGAAAAGGGTAGCCTACTGGATAGGGCATTTAAGTCTTCAATCGTATTAGGTGATCAGCAGAATTTATATTTCTTCTTATGAAAGGACTGGCTTAGAGTCCTGCGTGGATCGAGTAAACTTGACTCACAGCCGATCCGACCTGCAAAATGGTTTTTGACCTTCAACCCGAACTGAATCTGGAGCTTCTGACCCGCTATATTGTTAAAATTGTGTTTTATAATAAACTGAATAAAAGTTCTTTTAAACAAACTACAATTATATTATTGAAGAAATCTTTCAGACAATTAAATATGGTATAAAAATATTACAACAGTGTATTTATCTAATTATAAACAAACTTTTAGCTATATTAAAACATATATTTAAAAAATCCACTGTTCCAAGTATTTTGACAGTAAAATAAGGAAGCAAATATAGGTCGAAAAAAAAAATAGTTTTCCATATAAAGCTTTAAACGTTAAGTGTTAATATTTAGGTAAATGTAATTAAATTCATGTTATCAGTCATGTCTTTAATTTACTAGGAAGGAAGACAATATCATCCAATCTCTTCATTTAAAAGTTTAGATTCATAAGTAAAGCATAAAACAATTTTCGGAGAAAACATTTTGTGAATAAAAATTAATGCAAATTTTACCTGCACCCGACCAGCAAAGCAGGTAATAAGCGATTACCCGACCCGATGCGTTTCTCTCTTGTGAGAAATGCGTCCTCTCTTGCGATTAAAAGGGTAGAGAGTATTGCTACCAAGAACATAAAATTTTTTCCCAAAGGAATAAAATCCATATGAGTATGTACTTTTCCCGTTCACATTAATGAGAAAACGAACCTTGCTCAGCTCAAGTTCACAATTTAAAAAACGAGCGAAATTCAGCTCAAAACTGAAAAAGTTTTAATTAAACTCATGAACGCGGTCCTGCGCAACACTGATTTAAAACAACAGAACCTCTAATTGATAGAATTTGTCTCCTATTAATAAGTTCTCATGCGCATAAACAAACGTATTGAAAATTTGAGAATAAAAAACAATGGAAAAACAGTGGGTACACTATTCAGAAGTGTTTTCTAAATACATTTTTACTTCAATTAAATTAATAAGTTAAAATTAAGAATTATAAGTCAATAAGTTTAATTAAGCGTAAAATTAAAAATAATTTTCATGGTAATTTGTAATTTTAGAAAAAAAAGGGAAATTACCTATGAAAGTGTTCACAGAGGATAAGATCTATTTAAAAAAAAAAAAAAAAAAAAAAAAAAAAATGTACGTAAAAATGAACTTTTAGTGAGCTTCACTCGTTTTTAAAAATGAACTTGAACTGAACGCGTTCATTTCTTTCAGACATGAGTTTGAGCGCGAACTAACTCGTTTTTTACACGATGAACTTGAGTTTGAACTAGTTCGTTTTTTTCGTGAACTTGCACAACACTGGTTATATGTGGGTGTAATTTCCGTTGCATTCTGTCGGGTTTTTTTCAGCTGGTCGACGAGTCAATTTAATGAATCAAATTATCGAAAAATAAAGAAAACTAGTCGGTCTTCGCCCGTCAAGCGGTCGATATTTTAAAATTTGCGATATTCGCCAAATCAGAAACAGAGGCCAAATGGCGTGATAAAGAGCCTCTAACATAAGAATGATTATTTAACACTATCAAACTCTTGCGAAATTCTAGCACTTTATTTCTTTTTATACTTACCTATAAAATTTGAAATTCATAAATATTATACCAATTTCACCACCTAATTAAAATTTTAATTTACCAGTCGAAATCATTCAAAGAAAGGTTTCAAAATAAAATTCCTGGTTGACGAACCGGTTTTCATGCTGCCGCAGGCAGTGCAGTTTAAGTATAGGACCCTCATGACGAATTTTAAAATATTATCACCAAGAGTGCGATGACTTTTTATTTATTTATTTTGGCATAATTTTTTGTTAAAAAAAAAAAAAAAAAAAAAAAAAAAAAAAAAAAACTAATTCCTATTTTTGTTATACTTTTTATGATTGCGTTTTTTAGTCAGTTTATTATAATAATCCATATTCTGATATCTCTTTAAAATACTGCTAGGTTTAAAATGACGCTTGCAAAGATTCTGAAGAAGCAACTTTTAAAAATACATTTTTCCATAAAATAATGTCATCAGACAGAACGTTGTCATATTTTCATTCATTGAGCTGAGTCCGCGTGCTCAATTCATTGACGACGCGGACTCAGCTCAATTGCCCAGTGAGCAATTGAGCTGAGCAATTGAGCTAAAATGCGAATTCGTGTATTTTATTAATAACATCACAATCATATCATTTCTACAAAATTTAATCGCAACTGATCCACTTAGAGAAATATTATATAGATTTAACTGTGCTTTTTACCAAAATAATGGAATTTGAGTCATGAAATGTAATTTAAATTCAATTATCTATGAAAATACGAATTCAATATTTCCTTTTAATTCCTATAGAAAAAAGTAAAAATGATAATCAGACGTTCAACAGTTAAGAAATGAAATACTATATTAGTAAATAATCAACTGATAAAAACTGAAGTTTGAATTTAAAAAAACTACCATACAGATGGGACTTACAATGACACTTCGGTGACACATCTTTCCAATGAATTAAGTGGTATCAGAACAACGCTATGATAAAGTATGTATACAGATGAGCTCTTTGTTTTTCTTAAACAAAATCACAACTTGCCCATGGTAATGTAATTCATTTATTCAGCCTTTGCATAACTCAGAGCTGATACAATTACATCGTTCTTTAGCTCGAGCGAAATTTCAATAAGTCATTAATGTTGTTCTTTGAAATGGAAAAAGTATACCCTCATCGAAATATTATTTGCAAAGCAGAAACTGAAAATATTCAAAAACTTGTCAGATATTCATGACAACAGATGTAAAAATTATACACTGGAAAAAAAAATCGTAGTTTCTTTGAGAATTACTTTCATTAACTTGTAAAACATACATACACAGACACACGTGGTTATGTGTTGGTGTAATTTCCGTTGCATTCTGTCGGGATTTTTTCTGTTGGTCGACGAGTCAATTTAATGAATCAAATCATCGAAAAATAAAGAAAACTAGTCGGTCTTCGCCCGTCAAGCGGTCAATATTTTAAATTTTGCGATATTCGTCAAATCAAAAACAGAGCCAAATGTCGTGATAAAGAGCCTCTAACATAAGAATGATTATTTAAAACTATCAAACCCTTGCGAAATTCTAGCACTTTATTTCTTTTTATACTTAGCTGTAAAATTTGAAATTCATAAATATTATACCAATTTCACCACCTAATTAAAATTTTAATTTACCAGAAGCTATATTATTAATAGAACCAAACCAATGTTAGTGAAGTCGAAATCATTCAAAGAAAAGGTTTAAAAATAAAATTCCTGGTTGACGACCCGGTTTTCATACTTCTGCAGGCAGTACAGTTTAAGTATAGGACCCTCATGACGAATTTAAAATTTTTATCGCCAAGAGTGCGATGACTTTTTATTTATTTATTTTGGCATATTTTTTTGTTTTAAAAAAACTAATTCCTATTTTTGTTATACTTTTTATGATTGCGTGTTTTAGTCAGTTTATGATAATAATCCATATTCTGATATCTCTTTAAAATACTGCTAGGTTTAAAATGACGCGTGCAAAGATTCTGAAGAAGCAACTTATAAAAATGCATTTTTCCATAAAATAATGTCATCATACAGAACGTTGTCATTTTTTCATTCATTGAGCTGAGTCCGCGTGCTTAAATATTGTACATTTATAAGTATTATTTTTTATCCTCGTGTATTTTATTAATAATATCACAATCATATCGTTTCGACAAAATTTAATCGTAACTGATCCACGTTAGTGAAATATTATATAGATTTAACTGTGCTTTTTACCAAAATAATTGAATTCGAGTAATTAAATATAATTTAAATTCAATTATCTATGAAAATTATTTTCAGCGCAAATTCATGAAAACCAGCGGCAGTTTATTTGTCGAAGGGATAATACCTAATAGCCCAGATTTGTTACTTTTTTTTCTCTCTAACTAAATCCGATGCTAATAACAGAAAAAAGCCATAACTATTTTTAGATTGAATTTATTATAATTTGTATTATTTTTAATATTATTAGTATTATTAAATTATTTATTATTTATTATAATATTTTTAACTATTGTTACGCTTTCTTTTAATTTAGCCAAATATTTTTATCGTAATTTAGCAGTTTACAACAGTGAACGAGAACCACTAAATTACCAAACGTTAGTTTTGGAAAACGTGGGATTTCATTATTAAGAAGGCTAAATTTTATAAACTTAAACCGCAAATTTTATTTACTAATGCAAATGGTAGTTTTTTCAGTGTTTTCAACTTGTAGTGATTTTTTATTTAATAATTAATACCATTAATTTTGAAGAATGATGTTTGATGGATATACATGACAGTTCATTTAAAAGAAATAGTTTTTCGAAATGGTAATATTTCAGTTTAAAATATATATATTATTTTTAAACATTAGAAGATTTTAAAAAGTGTTAAGAGTAATTATCAAAATTTAAAAATAAAAATATCACCAAAATTGCTTATGACATAACACATTCTATCTTTCCCAATACATTAATTTATTTACTGTATTGTAATAAATACTTTATTTATTATTTAAAAAAAAAAAAAATCATGAAAAAGTAATAAAAAATATATGTATACAAAATATCTAAGTTACAAGAATTGCAAGCAGATGTTTGATTAAGGAGGTAGGAAGATGTTGTTCCGTTTGGTTGGTTCGATGGTCATTAAATTTACTACAAAAAAATTATCACTTTGTTTAAAGTATCTTTTAATTTTTTATCCTATATATTTCATTCTGCACACCTATTAAACTTGAAGTATAACAATTGAAGTATTGATAACATTTGAAGAATATTATAACAATATTATGGTTAATAATTATCACTACAGGAGAAAAAAAAATAACGGATTTAAATAACTATTTCAGTTTTAAAATGGGGGTTATAAAAATATTTTAGAAATAATATAGGTATAAATTAACATTATAACAATTGTGTACTGTAAAATGTAAAGTTAAATATGAAGGTATTTAAGATAATAGTTGTCAGATTGAAATTAATTTCAATTAGAATCATTAAATTAATCAATTAATTAAATTATCATTAAATATTAAATATTACCTAACATAATTATTTATGTGTCTAAAATTACTGAATTCGTCTCTTCATTTCTCAATATCAGGTATATTTACGTAAAAATTTTGTTGTGTGGTAATAATACATTTATAATTAGCTACTTTTATGGTATAAAATTTTATAGTTCTCACTACTTAATTGCAATTATATTTGTTGATGGTCAATCTAATTATTGTTTTTTTTTTTTTTTTTTATCATTGTGTTGATTGTTTAAAAAGTTTAATCTTATCGTCCAATACATTAATATTGTATAGTGTTTAATACTCTTAAATTGTACTTGCTTCATATAAATTAATATGCAAATGAATGATGTTTCGTGAAATGAATGGTTTAATTCTTTTTTCATTTTTTGCATATATTTTAATTCATTTTTGAAACTTGTGAATTGTTGCAAAGTGATAGGGATTTTATGTGATCTTATATATCACTGTCTCAGAAACAACTCATAATTTATTGTTCTGTCGCTATAATTGCTCTTGATAAAAAGATGGCAGTTTTTTGGCGGGAAATTTCTATTTTTCTACATTTAGTAACATTTTCAATATTTTTTTATTTTTGGTGTTTTGTCATTAACGCTTTGTTGTTGTTGTTATTATTATTATTTTTATACACACACACACACACACAAATTCGTAATTTTATTTGATTTTAAAAAGAAAAGCATGACGTTTGGAACGTATAGCTAGAACAAATATAAATGGTATACTTCACCTTAAAAATTCAATTTTTTAAAAATATTTAAAAGTTTTTAAAATGTGTTAATTAAAAAATATATATATACAAATTCATATTTTTATTTAATTTGAGAAAAGGAGGTCTGTTGTCTGGAATACACATCTGAACCAACTCTAAATGGTGTATTTCAGTTTGAAAAGTAATTTTTAAAAAGATGTTAAAAGTTTAAAACGTTGTAAATTTTAAAATATTACTAATCTGCACTTTTATTTTCTCTTAGAAAGGGAAGACTGGTGACTGAAATATATTGATAAATGCTAAAACACGTTACGTAATAACGTATATTTTGATAGCTTTAAACTTATGTTATTTAAAGTTAGAGTTATTAACTAGTGCTCATAAAGCGTATTAAAATAAATTAGTTAACAGAATATAATTTATTAGTACATAAAGATATTGTATAGATATTAATATTAATTTTTTAATTTAAATTCTAGCGTTCCCTCTAGACTGTTTTCTAAGGGTGTAGCACCTTCCCTTTGATATAATTGGCAAAATGCATCCCGCATTTTTTCAGAATGTTGAAATGCACCCTTAATTATTTCTTGGTAAAGATTTTTAGGTTGTTACATTATTTCTTTCTAATGCAATGTTCTTTAAATCTTGTTCTATAAATTACATTACTAAAATATTTGATAAATAACTCTAATTAATATTACTTTATGTATCATATTTAAAAAATAATAATAATAAATAAAACTTTTTCTTTCTCATTTTGTTGTTGATAAACCTAATTATAAATTTTCTCTTGCCTTTTTTTCTGATGCAGTTTTACCGTTTTCAGTTACAATTACTATGTGTGTTTTCTTTCTAAATAAACACTATTAAATAGTATGAAAAAATTCGTTTAAAACGCATTATTTCTAAGACTAAAATTTTCGTACAACATTTTATTCCTTTAAAATTATTACAGTATTGTCAGAGAGTTCTTATTTATTTATTTACTATACAACAATATATAAAACTAACAAACTCATTCAAAGTTGTTGAATATTTTCTTCTTTGAAATTTGAAGCTAAATATCATATAAAAGATTAAATTATTGCAATTTCTTTATATAAAAAATAGATAAATAAATAAAAATTGAAACGCCACAACCATTTTTTAATGGGCGTCACAGCTGAAGGTTTGTGTTTCGAAATACAAAAACACTTCAATTTTGAATTTGTGATTCCAGATTATAATTTAACTAAAGACAATTAGTCTTCAACAAATCAATGACATGACGCAATTGCTTTGTCTAGCAAATCTTTAATGATATACACATTATTTTAAATTGCATAGAAAGCAGCATTACAACGCCAACTCTTACATGCAACCTGATGATTACATAAGATTAAGCCAAGAAAAGTTGCATGTGTAATACGATCTCCCACTTTATAGCCCAAAATGTTTAACTGCCGTTTATCTTCCGTGATCTGGTTTATCTGTCAATTTGTGTATTTTAGCATTTCTGGTTTTACGCATGTGATTGTTTTTTCGAAACAAATATTTAAAAATATTAAAACGTTTAAAGCCATAAGAGACTGTATTCACTTTAAATCTGATTGTTAGAAACTCGCTCACATTTACCGCCAACCGTAACTGGAGGAACCAATTAAGAAAAGAAAATATTTAATTACACATCATTTAAAACGTGTGCTCTTTTATGTCGTGATCTTTAAACCTTTTCTGGTGTTTTCTTTAATTTTACCATAAAAAAATCTTTTGGCGATCGATATATATATATATATATATATATATATATTTGGCATATTTTTCATATCGTTCAAGATATCATTTCTTTTTTACAGTAACCTTAAAACAATTAGTCACTTAGGAAGTACGATTTCTTATAAAAGATATTATCAAATGTCATGCATATTGAATTAGTAAAAATTCAAAACTATATTATTATTAGACATATGCACATAACCACTAAAATTATACACAGGAATCATATAAAAATTACTATTCGTCATGCAGGATATTGTATAAAAATTTTAATAAATGAAAACCTTTTAAAAAAATTTCTTATAATTTAAAAAGTTCATTATTTAATATTAAATCATTTATTTATATATTATTATAAATAACGAAATTTATACTTTTTGACTACCAGAAAAATTTTAATAGAAATTTTCTATATATTTCTGTGAGAGTTTTTACTGAACAAATAAAGTAAAATTTCTATTAAATTTTTACTAAAGTAGCCAAAAAGCGTAAATTTTGCAACTATGTATGATATTATCATTTTATCATAATATCATTTGTATGGTATATTAAAAGTTATTTTTTTTTTTTACACTAAATTTTTTAAAAGAGTGTCATATTTATTTTCCACATTTTCTTTTTTTTCAATATATATATATATATTATCTTTTAACGTTTGTTCTATACAGGGCTCACATCATAGCGTTCCTAAATGCTTATGTGTGTTTTATTATACAGTACCCGCCGTTTATTAAAATCACATTCATTCTGAGCAAAAGTAATTTTATTAAGCGGCTGATTTTTATATCCGGCGAACTTTCTTGCATTCAAAGAAAAGTTATTGCTTCCCTGAATTTGGTAAGAAATTTCAAAAAGTACCAAATAATAGAATTAATAAACAATATTAATTAAAAAAATTTAATCATGAATTCATTAACCGTGAATATTCATTTAAGTAATATTCATTTTAGTTGGTATATAAAAATATAAATTTACCAAGTAAAGTAAAATTCGTTTTAAGTAAATCTCCAATTTACTTAAAATGAATATTAATTAATTTTTAACAAATAATTATTTAATTGTTCCTTCAAAATAATTGAATTAAACGCATCTCAAATTCCGATGCGCTTTTCTTTGAGGAAAATCATCATCACTTTACTAAAAGTTTCCTTTAAATTTAAAACCTTTCCGTTTAAACTTCTCGTTTTTTAGTTATTTCAAAATAAGAACTAGAAATTGTCTTTAAATAATTAAAATTAAAATTAATAAAATCACTTGCGAATTAAACAAATTTGTAATTTATTACCACGCTTTGAAGAATACATTCTTTGAAATTGTTAATAAGACAAGTATCGGACGTGTTTAATTGCTGTAAATGTAAAATTTAATGTTGTAAATGTAAAATTTTCGACAAAGAGAGATAACAGATAAAGAATTGCTGCATTTTCTTTTATTTTTTATTTTTAAAATAAAAAATCACAGTGTAAATAAAAGTTTATTTAGCGTGCATAAATGATATTTTTGCTGACTGAAGGGATTTTTTTTAGTTTATTAACCGGCGATGCTGATTTTATTAAGCGGCGGTTTTAAAATTGGTTTGCATTGATTTGATTCCATTCCTGGAAATTTGTTCAGATAAAACGGCTGATTTTATTAACCAGTGAGTTTATTAAGTGGCGGTTACTGTATTTTCAAAATTATTTCAAAACAGTTATTTTTTTTAAATAATATTACATCATTAAAATCTTCAAAAAGAATTTCTTTTTGAAAATAGTTGCAGCAATATAAATAAAATGCTCGTAAAATTTTAAGAACGTTGCACGTTCTGTATATGTATATATCTCCCACATAATCTCTCTGTGGGAGGTAAAATTACTAACTGATAACTTAAAAAAAAAAAAATATGTATATATATATATATATATATATATATATATATATATATATATATATATATATAAATGATAGATATCGTAATAAATTTCAATCTTAAAATTTAGCAATTAATAGATACAAAACAATACCAACTCACAAAAATATAGAACTGAATTTAACTTAGAGGAAAGATTGACACAAAATTGTTACGATTTAGATTAAGAATCAATAAGAGACAAAAATAACTTAAAGTACTTACGCCGACATGAATGACAATAAAAAAAGGACCATTAAACTGCATGACAGAGAAAACAAATAAATAACCACAGAAATAATTGGATAAAAATGCTTAAAATTAGTATATATAACTTGAAATTTGAAAATATAACTTTGAAAATATGTTTATGTATGTATATATATATCTTGAAAAAAATTTCCAAAAATAACCCATTTTTATCTGTCTATGTGTTTTAAAATTTCGTGTCAGTTATTAGATTAACAATTTAAGTCTTCGAGTTAATGGTTATAAAAAAGGGGAAAAAAATACGTTTGAAATGTAACTTGCCGATCTGGAACATGGTATCTTATTAAAAATATTTCTTTATTTTTTCCTTGAAAAATCAAATACAGGTTGCATCAAGGTTACCAGGAGGATATAACAATTTTATTATTTAACACCACTAATTTTGTAAAGCGTAATAGTCTATTGGTTTAATTACAACTATTTTGGTTGTATTATAAACCGACTGTTTTATTATAAATTCAATGGTATGCAAAAATACAATTATAGTATTCTCACGGTAATCCTGGGCTTCGTGTTAAATTTATTTTATACAGATGTTCGATTTTTATCAAATCGTAAATCGAAAGTTTTCAATAACAATGACATGGTTACGAATCCATTTAGAATGAACTAAGGATTTGTATATCGTTTATTTATTTGTTTTAATGTATTGTATATTTAATTTCATTTTTTTATGTGCATTCTCCTTTACTTTCTTCACTTTATTTGTTTTAAACTCTGGTTTATTTTTATTTTATTTTATTTTATTTTTTGTCTGATTATTTATTTAAAAAATTCTTATTCTAATTATACTCAAAACAGAATTTTTGCTATTTATCAGGGTAATGCTAATTATCAGACAGCTTGTACGGACAAAAGACATTGGAAAATATAATTACACGTTACTATGCTCTATTTGCAGACGCACACACAATATTATTATTATCATTATTATTAATAATGCTAAATATCTTTTTTAATATAAATGGCCTATAAAAAATATCTTTGTGCGAATAATTTTCAGTTATAAATATGAAATGTGTTTTCTAAATTTTTTTCATGATACTAGTATTTGTTAATCTCAACTAAACAAAATTGTCAAACATAACAATTGCTTTGTTTTATGACAAAACAAGTCTAAGAAAAAATTAGTGGGGTATTGATTAATAATTTGTATGATGGCCCAACAATAGTTTAATATACATTCTTTTGCTCGAACATTTTAAACCAGGAAATTATCTATTATTCTTTTGAAAAGAACAAAAAGGAATTTTCGATAAATGCTAATTGCATTCATTTACAATAAAAATACAAAGGAAAAATGAATAGCAAAGGAAAAAAACATTAAATAAAACCGTTATAGGTATACAAATATTTTATTACCGTTTGTAATTGATTGAAAAAGAAATTCTTATACTGAAATCTATTTGATATGAAAGAGACGGAAGAACACAAACATTTTTTCTCATAAACTTCAGATTGTATAAATTATTATTTAGAAAATTAAATGAACATATCCATTAGTATATTACTTTTGTAGTGTCACATAATATAAATAGAGAGAGAGATAGGTAGACAGATATTGATATAACTCAATTATTACAATTATTTAAAAAAAAAAAAAAAAAAAAAAAAAACTGTCAAAAATTTTTTAAGCGCATGAAACAATACCTAAAGTATAAAATAAATAAATGCACATGGATATTTCTTTGTAAAATGTCTAGCATTAAAATTAGAATAACTAAGATATTTAAAGCAGATATGTATATAACAAATATTAGGAGAAAATAAATCAGTTTTAAATATGTCTTCCTAAATTTCAAATTTTAAGCTTAATAAATCACACACGCAAAATAATAATAATAATAATAATAATAACTACTATTATTATTTATAGTTTTTATAATTAAATTATAAAAACTGTTTATCATTGTAGTTTCTATAATTTTAACTTTATGAAAAATCAGTTATTAAGTATACAAGTTTTTTTTTTTTTTCTGGTGTGTATGTGTATATGTATATATATATGTTGCTCGGCTTCTACTATGCTTAATAGATCATCTTTATTATATATATATATATTTGTAACTGTTATGAGTTTCCCAGTTTACAGAATACATAAAATTATACTCTGTTTTCGTGTTTTATGAATTCTTTTATTTATGACAGTCATTATATATATATATATATATATATATATATATATATATATATATATATATATATCCTTTTACATTTTTGGCTCTGTAAACAATCAACACAATACGAGTTTAATACATCCATGTATATATATATATATATATATATATATATATATATATAATATTATAAATCTGGAAATGTTGGATTTAACAGTAACATAAAATTATTTATAATAGTATGATATTAGTATACAACTTTAAAATAAATTTCATATTATCAAAATCATAGAATTAAAAACTCGAAAACATGTCGACTTACATGTCAGATGTCAGCGAAGAGAAGCAACAAAGAAACACGGAACACAAAACACAAGTCAAACAGATGACGGACGGATGCGGTGTTGACACCATGCTGGTCTAGGGATGATCAGGAGCCACTATGTACTTCTCTTTCTCTCCCAGTAGTAACACTGGAACTGATCATCACAGGTGGAACACGGGATGAAATCTTGCCCGCCGATTTGCACGACGCATGCGCCGCAGGCACGAGATATTGGAACGCACCAGTTTTGAATGAAATTCTCTCTTGTCTAGATTAAAGAATGGCGTATCACGTGTTTATAATCAAAGTAAACAGTATCACAAAAGTCGAAAAAACAAACAAACTGAGCAATCTGTTACTTTGTTCTTCCGATTCATCCAAAAAAAAAAAAGTTTTGAGTCCCTAAGAAATGAAATATGTACTTAAAATGTTTTTCAGGGGTGATTTTAAAGTAAAAGTGAACGAATAGTTTTTCGACTAAAATACTAAATACAAGTACTCGATACTTAAAGTATGAGAACGCATACATTCTCTACTATGATTTGTAAACAAATTAAAAGCTAAAACATTTTACTAATTAAACTGTTTTTGAAATACAGCATGTAATGATATGTATATTGTTTACTTTAATTTTAAATACATATATATATATATATATACTTTTCATACTATTATCTATGATCTGTATAACATACCGTAAAGTTAAGCTTTTGGTCTTTTTATAAAATTAAAATGTTTATTCAAATTTGTTCCATAAAATTAATTAAGAATTTAGAGCTATTTTTTCATTTAAACATGTAAAATTTAAACCTTTAAAACTTTCAAAACATTCAAATATTTCTGTTAAAATTTTTAACAAGATAAAGTTAGTTTCACTAAATTTTAATTCATTTTGTATATATTCTTTATATAAATGAACGCGTGAAGTTTTAAGCAATATGTGAAAAGATTTTTCAAAATCTTGCGGATAGTGGTAAAAAGCAAATGTGAAAACAAGCATTCACGTTCGAAAAAAAAAATAAATAAATAAATAAATAAGAAAAGAAAAACGTTCGGTTTTGAGACCAGTTAACCGATTTTCTCACAATTGTTGAACCAAAATGCGTTGAAGCATAAATGAAGTGTTCAAATGTTCAGAATTGTTCATTTTTCAAAAATTCTGATAAATGCTTTAATTTTAATTGTTTTTTTTTTTTTTTTTTTTTTTTTTTAGGGAACAATTATAAAATTTAGATGAGTAGATGTAATAAATATAGGTGGACCATATTTACTTCGATTATGAAGTTCTAAGTTGAGGAATTTAAAAATTAATAATAACAAAATAAAACAAATCTTATTATAAAACCATAAGTGAAAGTCTGATTCATATTTTACACCGCTATTCTAATATATTTTTTATCAACAAGTAATATTTTATAATTATATTTAAGCAATTAACTACAGAAAAAATAGTTATTCGTAAATAGTAGTCTGAAATCTGAACCAGAATTTCAGCACATATGCCCTTTATTTACAATAAAACGAGAAGCTTAATATTTCATTATGCACACTTTTAACTGCTGCTTACTACTCAGTATTTCGGATTGCATTAGAAATTAACACGTATTTCAGTGATCAATAAATATTCTGTTTAAAAATGAATTTTTTATTTGAAAGATTTTATGAAAAACAATCTTATGCATTTTCATTTAACAGGTATTGTGTGTGTATGTGTTATATATACAGTGAAACTTGAATAATTCGAACTTGTTTAATTCGAAATTCTGGATAATTCGAATTTTTTACTCGGTTCCTTGAATTTTGTATTAAAATAATGTTAAAAAATCATGAATAATTCAAATTCTATTTTGGATAATTCGAATTTTTCATACGATTACCTTTAAAATATTACAGAAAAATTTGTTCCCGAGATTTTTCTCAGCTAAGGTACATTATTTTTTTTAAGCGTCTTTTTTTCATATGGCTTTCAAAAGAAGGATAAGGAAATACAAGAGTATTTCCTACCTACACTGCAAAAAATATGCTCTATTTGCTGCCAAAAATTCTCTGTAATATGAGAAAAATTACGTTGTCAGAACGTATTTTCTAAAATTACAGATAAATTCTGGCATAAAATAGGACGTATTTTTTAAAGTGTAGTGCATCAGAAGAAGATACGGTCCATATTTTTTAATTGAAGGTCGTGTCTAATGTAGACGATTCTGTTTTTGTATCAATTGATATGTTGAAGTCATATGCTATGACACGAAGATTGTACTTTAAGAAGCAATCAAAAATATCTGACTATTTTTTTTTTTTTTTAAAGTGTTGAATAATTAAGCTCGTAAAAAAATATTGATTTAATGGGGGGGGGGGGGCTAATGTAGCAGTATTCTTAGATACTTAGATATAAAAATTATGTGTTAAATCTTTGATTGTAGAGTTTTATTTTTTTTAATTTATCGCTCCTTTTTGAAAAAATAGTATATGTAATTCGAATTCTTGTATATTTCGAATTTTTCTCTGGTCCCTTCAACTTCGAATTATCCAAGTTCTACTGTATATACAATATGTATAAATAAAACCAAAACACGAGTTCGTTATTCAATTATATTATTAATTATAAACTGGAACCTTTGCATTTCTAACAACTCATTTCAGTAAAATAAAGCCTGAATCGACCCTCGCTTGCTACAACACAAGTATCACGCTCCTCATTTTTATAGCAATAGTTTTTTAAGCATAACATGATGTGGTTCATTGTTCTGTTAAGAATACTCATGGAAAGACTTCATCCCTAAAATTAAACAATGGCTAGCAGAAAATTTGCGCTTTCATTCGTAAAAGGAATTATTATTTAATATTTCATTTTTCTTTCGTTTGTGACCTTATATCACAGAGATCTCGGTTTTAAATGTCAGCATGCCTGTCGAAATTTACGCTCAATAAAATCCAAATTAGGCTATTATTCAATATAATAGCTCCATAGTCTCCTTTTTCTTTTCGGCTCTTATTATTATTGTTGTTGTTGTTTATTTTTTTAAATGCCAGATATAAAAAAATATTATTCATGTCCATGATACCCCTTTTCCATTCGTGCGTAAAAAAGATTTTATGAATGGAAGAACGATGAAAACCAACTTCTTATACTATACAACTCTGTCTTCTCATGAAAAAATATTTAAAACAAAAAACAGAATTATAAAGTAGTGGGATAAGTGTAAGCACGTTTTGCCATAGTTCGACTGTGGCCTCACTTTTTTAGTTGCTATTAAAGTTATATTTCTGAAACAATTTAGGCATAAGCTACAACTAATTCGCTTTGAAAGAATATGATTTTTTTTTTTTTTTTTTTTTTTTTTTAAACAATGTGCCACTGAAAGAAAAACAAAAATGAAAACTGTGGATTTCGTACTTCCACTGCTTTCATATGCCACAAGTCTTCATATATACATAAATGTGTATCATATATATATAAATATAAATTTAAAAAAAAAAAGGGGGGCGGGGTCTGAGTACTGACAAAAAATTTTGATAAATTTGCTAGAATTGTCAAAATGTTTTATTAGTTTTTCTGTAGTTTATATATATTTTATGTTTCTGTTAACAAAACTTTTTTTTTTTTTTTTTTTTTGTAGAATTCTGAAGAAAATATTTAAAATTATTTTGTTAATTTTAAACAAAATTCCTAGTGTATGTATGTGTGAGAGGGAACACGATAACGTATAAACGCTTTGTTCTAATGAGCTCAGAATTGGTACGTATGTTATAAGTTATCGTAGTACAAGCTGCATAAATTTTGTTGAATCTAGCACTTATAGTTTTTTTTTTTTTTTTTTTATAGGGACACAAAGAAATAATTATAAGATAAAAAAAATTTTATAAACCATGTTTTTAAATTTTCTGTTGAATCATATAAGCGCTACTGAAGGCAGCCGGAACCCCAGCAATTGGATAAAAGTATTAAAAAAATTCCTTGCTATCGTCTTTTGAGCTATTATAAAAGTTTCAAATGGCTAGCTAGTCGGGAAGTTAGTTAAAAGTTGATTGCAAGCTTTGTACTGGAAACGCTGCCGAAGGCAGTAGGGTCCCGAAGCAATTGGATAAAAATATTTTTAAAAAGCATTTTCACCGTATTCTGAACTATTCCGAAAGTTTCAAATGTCTAGCTACTCGGGAAGTTAGTTAAATAAATTTTCTGTTGAATCATATGAACGCTGCCGAAGGCAGTAGGGACCTGTAACAGTTGACTAAAAGTATTTTAAAAAATGTATTGCCACCGTGTTCTGAGCTATCCTGAAAGTTTCAAATATCTAGATAGTCGGGAAGTTAGTTAAAAATCGATTGCAAGCTTTGTACTGATAACGCTGCCGAAGGCAGCAGGAACCCGAAACAGTTGACTAAAGGTATTAAGGAAATGCATTTTCACCGTGTTCTGAACTATTCTGAAAGTTTCAAATCTCCAGCTAGTCGAGAAGTTAGTTAAATAAGTTTCCTGTCGAATCATATAAGCGCTGCCGAAGGCAGCGGGACTTGAAATAGTTGACTAAAATTATTAGAAAAATGTATTGTCACCGTGTTGTCAGCTGTCCTGAAAATTTCAAATATCTAGCAAGTCGGGAAGTTAGTTAAAAATCGATTGCAAGATTTGTCCCTGACTCTTTTGACTGATTCTTTTTTGCACTGAAGACGGTGCGCTTTAGGCTACCGAAACAGCTGTATGCATTTCCAATATTTTTCATTAAAAATCGATTGCAAGATTTGTCCCTGACAAACACACAAACAAACAAACAAGAATCGAAGTTAATAAAAACATGGTAAAATACTTCATCATTATGACATATGTTAAAACTCGAATAAACTACTACGTCAGAAACGCCAATGAAAAATACTGGAAATGCATACAGCTGTTTCGGTAGCCTAAAGCGTACCGTCTTCAGTGCAAAAAAGAAAGAAAGAAAGTTTCAAATCTCTAGCTAGTCGGGAAGTTAGTTAAATAAATTTTCTGTCGAATCACATAAGCGCTGCCGAAGTCAGCCGGACTTGAAATAGTTGACTAAAATTATTAGAAAAATGTATTGTCACCGTGTTGTGAGCTGTCCTGAAAATTTCAAATATCTAGCTAGTTGGGAAGTTAGTTAAAAATCGATTGCAAGATTTGTCCCTGACTCTTTTGACTGATTCTTTTTTGCACTGAAGACGGTGCGCTTTAGGCTACCGAAACAGCTGTATGCATTTCCAATATTTTTCATTGGCGTTTCTGACGTAGTAGTTTATTCGAGTTTTAATATTCCAACGCCAAGTCCCCTGTTATTATTATGACATATGGTCTCAAATTATTTAAAGTGCTATAGTATCTAAGTTCCTTATTCGATTGTGCTGAAAATTTATATACAACTTATAGGTTACCGACACACGAATTTTGGTAAATTTAACACTTATAGATTTTTACAGGGACACAACGAAAAGTTATTTATTGTTATAACCTATGGGCTCAAATTATTTGAAGTGCAATAATGTTAAATTAAACAACATACTGCTTGGGGGAAAATAATCAAATTTTTGTTTATTTGACTATTTCACTTATTTTAATTTATTTAAACAAACGTTAATTACTTAATGTTCCGAAAGTAGAGTGGAGTCACACCATATTATTTTTTATAACACCGTATACATTTCTAATATATTCTATTATACCTATACTTTAAATTTTTAAAGAAAATAATAAATAGAGTAAAAGCACGTGTAAAAAGATGTTTAACATTCGTAACAGGAACGAAAAATCATGCGGTGCGCGTTGATTATTAACACTTTCCAATTGTACATAATTGTTGCATCGTATAACGTATAACTTTCAATGTTCTTTGCCTACGTTATCACACAACGGACAGACAGTAGTTCTGAAAGGCATACAGATTATATAATTGAATTTCCTAATCATTCTTAAACATTGTTAGAAAGGGTTAAAAATGCTTAACACTGAAGAAAACGTAGCTCTTAGATTCTTATTGCAGCCCTTAATGTATCTGAACATTTTAGCGCAGCCCTGTAAATCTGAAGGTTAAAAAAATAATATTCTACACAAAACATTATTTTAGCATATTAACAATAAATGTCAATTTCTTTATGATTTTATAGTAGAAAGTTCTTTAAATGTAATTTTTGTCTGTCCTAAAATACAATGCATTGGCAGTTTTTGGGGTATCCCTTACACAAACAGGACCTATTAATGCCATTTTAAATAGGAACCATTCCATAGTAAATTTGAATACCATATATATATATTTTTTTTTTTTTCTGAAAATATTTACGGACGCTAGAAGTATAGGTAGATGGACAGATAGATACACAAACTGAAATCATATTTACACTTAAAATTTGTTAAAAAGTGTTAAATCGCTTAGTTTAAACGAATATGCAATTCCAGCAAATTTCCTATAAAAGCCCTCAATGTAACTGAATATTTTTGTGTGGCCCTGTAAATCTAATGCTAATCATATTACATTCTGTAGAAAGCATTCTTTTGTGCATAAGAATAACATATTTCAATTTCATTAAGATTTGTGCAAAGTAAAGTTATTAAAATTTGGTTTATAGAAATACCTCTCATAGAACGCAATCCTTTGGAATATTTTCGGGTGTCCCTGTACACAAACTAGAGGTGGCATTTACTCCATTTTCTATAGAAAACATAACTTGAATAACATATTTCAGTTTTATTAAAATTTGTGTAAAATAAAAGAATTAAAATATAGTTCACAGAAATACCTCTCATAGAACACAATGCTTTGGGATACTTTTGGGTGTCCCTGTACATAAACCAGTAGAGGTATTCACAGCATTTTAGATAGGAAACATTCGATAGTGAAGTTGAATAACATGTATCAGTTTCAAGAAATTCCTTGAATATTTACGGGAGCTAGAGTGCAGTCAGACAGACAAACTGAAGTCATTAACACTTTTCAATCTTGTTGGAAAATGTTAAAAACTACTCAGCTCTCTCTCAATTAAAATACTATTAAAATTTTGAAATTCGTTATTTATCAACCTTAATTCATTTTAGATAATTTGGAGTGGAAGGCTGATTTTTATACCAACTATGTGAAAAATACCAGAGCCGGGAATCGAACCCTGGCCTTCCGCTTTTTGGAGTGGAAGGCTGATTTTTATACCAACTATCTGAAAGTATATACCAACTATGTACTAACTATATGTATACTATTAAAAGATCATAAGATATAAGTCAAAACCCTCGGAATATAAACAAACATTTAATAAGGAAAAACTTCAATATTTTAAAATCCTAGTACATATAAATATATGAAGTAAGACAATATTAGAATATCATAGTTTCCAGTGTATTGATTTCGGTTGGTTGGTTGGTTGGGTTTTACATAGCACTAGTGAAAATAGCGACGGTCTAGGACTCACTCCCTAGAGGTGGTCCGGAGACATGCCATCACAATTTTGAACCTCCACGAAAGGGATGGCTCTCCCATTTCGGTGACCCCCAGAGGTATAATTTTGATGGGAACATAGAAGACATTGCAGCCACGACAGATTTTACGTGCACCAGCCACCATTAGTGTACACGACGGTCTTTGTCCGGATCGAGTACCGAACCCGCAATCTTCCAATTACGAGCACGTATTAATTTCGGAAAATACGCATTAAATCTTTCTCTTAATTTTTTTAATGAAACTTATGTAATTTACATAAACACTTCCTCTCATGAAACTTGTGAATTATTTTAATGAATGACTATCAAGAAAATAAAACAGAAAACATTTCTGCAATTTACTAGGTTAATTATGTGTGGTTGTTTACAATTAAACTAATGACTGAAAATGTAATAATTCGATTTTAAACTTCGTGTAACACAAATGGATTAAATTTAATAGCTCTAACTTATTCAGGCAAAAATGTATCAGTTGTCACTAGCAAAAGGTTTTTTTTTTTTTTTTTTTTTTTTTTTTAAATCGAAACATAGAAGATATTTTTTTGTTTTATATGGTATTAATAAACGTAATTTTTAAGTATGCGATAATTTTTTTTCTTTTCCATATGCACCTTTAATTACAGGGGAATTTTTCCTTCTGTGCTTAAAGTCCATACTTGAAGGTCCTTTTTCTTTAAAAGCCCACCAGTGGCCGATCGGTTCTGCGCTCAAAGCTGGTAGGCGTGATGTGCCAGTTCGATCCCAGGTCGCGTTCGTCGACCTAGCCGTTTGGAGTTTTCCGTGGTTTTCTCCGAAATTTGAGTAAATACTTTCTAGGACCCCTTAGAAAGACACCTACGGAGGACACTCCCCCTCAGGCCTAGAACCCTAGTGCTGTCAATCGGCCTTATCCCACAATCCAACTTAACCCTTTTCCTTTAGAAATCGAACAGTGTAAAAGTAATTGAAAAAGATGAAGGTATGAATATCGTTCGCAGCATGCATGTAGTCATGTAATTATGCACTCCGGCAGTTGGAACATCAAATTTTGTGTCCTCGTAAAATATATGTACGAAGCTGAAAAACTAATCTATAGATAATAAATAAATCAAGTTAGTGATACTTGATTTTTCTATTTTTCTTATTTTAATTGTATTGCTCTAAATTTAAAATCAAATGGAATAAATTATATCTGAATTTTCTGCAAATAATATTTTTCACACCAAATTTAAAATTAAATGGAATAAATTTATATTAATAGATTCAATATTGAGTAAATTCATTAAATTAGAAAATTGCTGCACTGAAAAATTATAATTATAATCGATGGATAAATATGGAAAATCGATGAAAAAAAAACATGGATATATTAAATAAAACATTAAAAAACATTTGGTGGTTCGATACAAATTAATGATAATAGTCCCTGTGTAGGTCTTTAAACTTCTCTAATATTTTCTCTATAATGGAGATCTTTAATTAATAATAATTTAAAAAAAGAAAATTTTATGATAAAAAATCTCTTTTTTAATACTATTAAAAAATACACCAAAGAACCATTACACAAACATATATAATGCATACATATTACATACACAACACTTTTGGTCCTAAATTTATCCATGATTCAACTTTTCGTCGTGAAGTGCGTAAATTATTATTATTATTTTATTATTATTATGTTTTATTTTTATTATTATTATTATTAAATATTATAAAAATATAATAAGATTTAAGATTACATTTTAATGCACTGTTCAATGCATCTTTACCTCTTCTTCTTCTTTTTTTTTTCAGTTTAATAAATAACTTGTCACCTTCTACCGACCGCCCATCTAGCAATCGGTATTTCAAAACGAACCATTTTCCAAATTTAGTACTATTTCTTGTACAGTTTCACAAGTAAGTTCAAATCATTCAAAATCGGTATACATGATATTTACAACGTAATCTCATTATCTTTTACATCATAACACATCATAATGTTTTAAAAATTTCAAAAAACTAAGAAATTGGAAATAATAAAATTATCCTTAAACCAACTATATTACATCATATATATCATTCGTTGCTTAGCCCTAAGTAATTAAAACGGCGTTTGTTTTAAATAAAATCTTATTTATTTATTTATTTTTTAATTATATTTTATTATTTTCAAACTATGGATAAAATTTCATTTATTTTCCTCAATATATTGTTGCAGCTTAGGTGTCATTTTTATTTTTATATTTCTGTTAAATTATCCTGTTTTTTGTTCATCATAAATCGTGAAATTTTTTATTATTATTATTTTTTTTTTTTTTTTCAGTATTTTGTTATAGTAGCTATGACGTTAGTCTCAAACATAGTAATACAAATTGGAATTATGGTCGGCGTAAAATGAAAGATTTCTATATCAAAATAAATATAACATTCAAAATGTCTAATCATTTTCACTCGAAATTTATGTTTCTCCTAACCATATATACAAACATCAAATAACGTCTAAACGCGCGCTCTAACTGAAGTTATAGAATTTACTAACTTTTCAAAGAAATAATTTTAACAAATTCTCTTGTAAATTTTTCGTATGGCAATGTCTCGACCATATTTATGGTGGATCTCGCCAAACCATAATATACTTTTAGAATTTGTGAAGTATATTATGACTTTTGAGTACGTCATAAAATTTAATTAAAATCTGTCCGAAAGATGCTTTTCGTTTTGTCCAATCTTCTGAATGATTTCTTCTGAGAAAAAGTACATCAGACCGTAGGGAGAAAAACGATCAAATGATTCACCAACAAAAAATGACCCTTTGGCATTACCGGTATTATTAGAAAAGTTTTGTCGATGGATTTTTTTTTCCCTTACTTTCCGAACACTATAGTGAGGAAAGTATTGTAATCATGTCAAAAATCCGAATTTGAGATTTTGATGTTTCTATACGTTTCAAGGTCCTCTGAGTCCGTTTTCACTATTATTACGATGATGTATGTATGTATGTGTGTATGTGTATGAGTGAACACGCAAGCGTCTAAACACTTTGCTCGAATGAGCTGAAATTTGGTACGTATGTTGTAAGTCACCGTAACACGAACCCTATTGATTTTGGTGAATCTAGTATTTATAGTTTCTTTACAGGGACACCAAGAAAAGTTCTTTATCATTATGGCCTATGGGGACAAATTTTTAAAAGTGTGATAGCGTCTAAACGCCTTATTAAACTGAGCAAAAAATTTATACACATGTTATAGGTCACAGTTGCGCGAGCTGTAAAGATTTTGGTGAATTTAGCACTTACAGTTACTTTACAGAAACAAAAAGAAAAATTCTTTATCATTATGGTCTATGGGGTCAAATTTTTAAATTGTGATAGCGTCTAAACGCCTTATTCAATATAGCTGAAAATTTATATGAATATTATAAGTCACTGTTGCACTAACTATAAGCATTTTAATGAATCTAGCATTTATAGATTTTTACAGGGACACAACGAAAAATTCTTTATCATTATAATATACGGGTTCAAAGTTCAGTAGCGTTAAATTAAACATTGTGTACTATATGGAGAAAAATACTCAAACACCCTATTATAATTTTCTCTCTTTTGTTTATTTAACAACTCCTCTTACTTTACTTTATCTACAAAACCGTTAATTACTCAATGTTCAGAAAGTCAAGTGGAGTCCGATTTTTTTTTTTTTTTTTTTTTTTCACTTTTTTATTTTTTATTTTTTTTTCTCTTTTACTGTTTAATAAAATGCGAAAAATTGAAACAGAATGCCTCCTTGAATAAAATTACCCTAAAAATCTTTATTTCATGCTGGCTTTATTCAAAAAATTAAATTTATTGAACTGAAACTTATAGAATTTATTGAATTAAATTTATAGAAAATGGAAATTTTACGATTTCTAATTCGAAGAATCTTAATATTTTGTTATATATTTGTTCCGATGCAAAAAGCTTTTGTCTATGTCACCGCATAATACGGATCATGCGGTGACATAGACAAAAGCTTTTTGCATCGGAACAAGCATATAACAAAATATTAAGTTTCTTCGAATTAGAAATCTTAAAATTTCCATTTTCTGCTGAACTATTGTATATTTAAAATGCAAAAGAAAAATAAAGAAAAAGAAGAGAGATCTTCTTTCATTCCAGTCAATAAGCTTAACTGCCAGTATTTAAACCCACGCATTGAATTTAGATTGCGTAACGTTGTAATTTTCTAAAATAGAATAATCATCCTACACGTTTTTATTTCTCGATAGTCATTTTCATAACAGTTCATTTATACTGAATACTCACTTTGTAGTGACACACTCTGTCATCGTTTACATTTAAAATTAATTCATATTTTTTTCTTCGATTGCGGCAATAAAATTTTAGACATAATTTTGGAATAGATTTAGAAACTCATCTAAAATTGGGGACAAGACTCATAGCTGCAAAATGACAGAATTTTGTAAAAAAAAAAAAAAAAAAAAAAAAAAAAAAAAACGAAGCATTTAACTTATTGAAAGAACTGCATGATGAAAAGTCCAGTATTTCAAATAATTTCACTCAGCAAAATGTACTCTAACAAATAAAAAAACGTTATTACGCTTGACAGATATACGTATTTTTATAGCAATAATTATTCCACAGGGAATTTCTCCCAAAGGAATTTGATTTCAGTGAACATTACATAATCTTTCCTGAATGGCACCCAGCTTCTCTGAAATGAAGAAATTAGACAAATATATATATTATGATAACAATAAAAATGAGAATGAAAATTAAGCAGATGATTAATTTGCCACAACAACCCGCAGAAAACAATTTGATAACTACTTAACTTAATTAAATTTTTAAAATAATTTGACCAATATGTTATAATTTATATTTTTTAAATGAGGAAGAATACTCACTTCAAAATGCTACCAGTGAGAATACAAAACATATCGAATCATTAAAAGAAAAATCTTTTTAATGATTGTAATCGAAAGTTTTCTTCTTGAACTAACAATAATAAAATGAATCAAAATCAAAATATGAGAAAAGTTGAATTTATGGAAGAGGACACAAATAATTGAATAATAAATAAAATAAAATAAAATGCTCAGAATGTTGAGGTAATACGTCAGGAGTTATCCCCCCCCCCCACACACACACACACACACACTACATTCAGCTAAAAAAATGCAAGGTTTCATTTTTTGGCAAGCGATATTATGCAAAATACACAAAAGGTGACCCAACCTTGCACAGAAATATTACTTTCAATGAAAAAAAAAAGGGGGGGGGGGTTTGGGGTTGGGGGTAAATAAGATAGATTATAACCTACAATTAGAATAAACAGAGCTTCACCAGAAATAAATTCATAATGCACATGCTGAAAACCGCATTCATCGTAAGTAGTGTGAAATATTTAAGCAAACGCAAAATTTAGTTGAAGCTATCAATACGATCTAGAAACTTTCATTACTGATGAAACTTACATTACAAAATTATGAATAATCTAAGTTACAAACAGAACTAAGTAACGTTAAGCAAGGATTATTTATTAGCATAATGAATACTTATTAAATTTTATAGACTGTTTGTTAAATAAAAAAATGAAAAAAAAAAAAAAAAAGCTAAATCAAAATTATAGTTTTTATATTCTTACAGAGACAACTGTCGTTGCTTGAATTTACTGCAGTGTTGCCATCTACTCGGCAAAAGGAAAAATAAAAAGCAAAAGCAACTTTGTCAAATTAAGACAAAAGCAATTTGCTAATTATCATTACAACAATTATAGATAATTTATTTTATTCTTAACTTATCTTAATTAAACTTTGATAGAAGCATTTAAGTTAAATATTAGGGAAGGGAGGGGGCCGCACTTAAAAAAAAAACATACTTTGAGATAGATGTATAGATTTACAGTCGGTAACAAAAGTCTCCGAACACTAGCAAAAATTCCTATATAAAAAAAGTATACTTAATACAGTTTTGTTAAATAAATCCTTGTCGAATCCCGTTCTTAGTCAGTCTAAAAACCGGATTCGACAAGGATTTATTTAACAAAACTGCATTAGTACGTTGGGTACACGAAAAAAACCTGCACTTTTTGATTGGAATATGCCACTTTCTGCAGCCATAGTAGATGCCAAAAGCTAACTTTCTGGATAGGGAGCCACTTGAAAATCCATGCAGAAAACCCCGATTGCGGCCATTAAAGATGGCCGCCGTCAACTGCCATATAGGGGCGTTAATTGTTTTGTATCTGAACTCCAAATGATCCGATTTCAGTTTTCTTTTTTTTTAATACCTTATGAATAAAATACTTTTTAAATTCTATAGATTTATCTATGTATATTATATGGTGTGACACTCACACTACTTATAGTACGTTGGGTAAACGACAAAAAAAGCCAAAAAGCTGCACTTTTTGATTGGAATATGCCACCCTCTGTGGTCAAAGTTCATGCCAAAATATAAATTTCCAGATAGGGAGCCACTTGAAAATCTGTGCCGCCGTGAATCGAAAAGATGGCCGCCGTGAGCTGCCATATAGAGGCACTATTGTTTTTGTATCTGAATTCCTAATGATCCGATTTCGATTTTATTTTTTTTTTTAATATCTTGTGAATAAGATGCTTTTTAATTCCAATACGTTTATCTATGTATATTCTATGGTGGGGCATTCACACTACTTCTGAAAGCTTCTTTTGAAATCACCTATTTCGTCCTGAAACGTTCTCTGATAAGCAGCATGCTGTTCATGGTGAACAGACCTGTCAGTACTGTTAATTATGCTTGTAGACTAAAACTCGTAAATATTAACTAATTGAGGCTCAGAGAGCATCCATCTTGTCAACATGACTGTATCTTGCAAAAGACCAACAGCACCACTATTTCTTTTTACAAGGGAATGGTCTTGCACATGAGCTTGATCTACAGCGAACACAGAAAAAGGATTGTTTGTTTTGTGGATAACAAACTGACCTCTGTAAAAGTAATCATATACACTGGGTGCTGTGTCTTTACGTTCTACTAAGTCTTTTATATAGACAGGCAACCAGCGAACACAGTTGGTATGGTCCATAAAAAAAAAGTGTTATTTTTTTTTTTAGCGTTTGTTTATACAATTCGTAGTTCCTGACTGAATAACGACAGAAGTATCTTTAGGTTTAACGCTAGAAGCTGGAATTGAAAAGTTGGACAGTTTGAACGTTTTTTATAAATCCATTTTTCAAACGAAATCTTTTGGATTTTGTTGCATAAACACTTCTTTAAGTAGCATGTTTAAAACCACAGTAGTCCTCTGATGACTGGTTCTTGCTTTGTGATATGTTTAACTTAAAGAGATGCTTTTTCTCTTTTTTGTCTTGATTCCAGAATTTGAAACAAAGTAGTCCAACCACTATCTTCCAGAATCTGGCCAAGCACTTTCAAAAAAGACCTGTACTTCAAAAAAGCTCCAAGTATGGCTACAAACTTGGAATCAACGTAAAAATCAGGCCAGTTCCACTGGACAGATTTTGTCAAAGCTAATAGATGCTGATCCGCTCATATGACAGGAGTTAAAATGTAATAATTTTTTCTATTTGTTCCATTGTATGCTTCAGCATTACCAAAAAAAAAAACTTTTATTGACAGGGATAAAGGAGAACGAGTTAATTCAATCGATGAAAACTTTTTCCTTGAAGCATGAAAAGCTGCCCATGAAATATCTAAATTTCCATCTTTTCTATCAGTGATAATATGATTTAATTAATCCTGTGCCATTTTCCACTCAGATCCAAATTCTGAAATTGACATTTCGAAAGAAGTGGTGTGGTTTGCTTATGGAACAATTGGTTTGATCAATACAAAAGATCACTTTTAACAATTTCACGAGGCTCACCAACTTTTCCTTTCTTAGGGACTTGCAAAATAGAAACCGCTGTTCCATGGAATGATGATTCTGAAGTTTTACTATAGCAATTAGAATCAATGATGTCGTACGCACCAATGACAAAAAGACCGTGAACAAGTTTGATTGGCATACGACACCTTCTTCTTGAGTTCTGAGAACCTCTAAGTAAGCAACACTTGCTTACCTCCCGAATTCTTTTTGGTAATATTGAGAGGTCTCTTTCATGCATGACTTCAGTTATTGTATTATTTCGTGCTCTTCCAGAAAGAGACCGGCCAGGATATAATGGAATATGGGGTTCACGAATTTTCTTGTGGTTATGACGAATAACATTGCCTCTCAGAATACGTTCACGATGGTTTAAAACTGTTAATTGGCCGATAGTCAAAGTAAGTTGCTCTAGTTGCATTCGGTACTGAAGTGTAACCATGAAGTAGATAACACACTAGAGCCAGAAGCTCTGGAGGTACGCTTGCAGTTTTTTTATCATCATACAGGTGATTATCAAAAGTAATTTTCTTCTTTTCTAATTTGTTTGGTGAATCTCCCTCATGCAATAGCACTATCATCAAGATTTTCAGACTGAACATTTTGAAGTATATTAGCACCATCTCGATACAGAAAGTAATTTCTGATTCAAAGTTGAGCTTTGAGTTGTAAGAAGCGATCGAGAATTCTCTCACGTAAACGAGTAGTATGTGTATTTGTAAGGACTTTACTTTCCATGCCCAGAAGATTTGCTAAACTATTTGTATATTGAGTTTTATGATGAGACATTTTGAAAAAAATCAGTGTTTCCACATTAAAAGGCCTGGATTTTTTCTCTTACGAATCATGCAACAGAAGTAGCCATGTACTTTAACAGATGGACCTGACCTCTTCTTTTTTTACTTCACTTGATGGTCGTAGGCAATTTGTTAAATATATATAGCCCTTTGAATGATACTTTGCTCCTTTAAAAACTAAATCTCTACGCTTGAGGAATGCTTTAAGTTCAACATTATTTGTAATTTTGGCACATTTCATAAGTTTATCGTCTTATACGTTTATCGTCTTATATCGTCTTAATAAAACTTATAATTCAAAATTGTATACTTATGGAATTTTAGCTTGCTTTTCAAATTTGAAGGTCGTAAATAATATTTATAATGATTATAATCCTTACACAGTTACATTTTCTATCTCAAGTTGAAATAAATATTAATTTACTGCATTGAAAAAAAAATTGCAGTGAAAACAACATTACAATTTTGCTCTTTTCAAAGCCCGTCATATGGTTAATATGAATATCTACCACCCGCAAACGCATTGAAGCCATTAAAAAAAAAATAATAATAATAATAATAAAAATAAAAAATCAAAGCAGTTCAATCTGAAACAAATAATGTTCAGTATTTAAAATGAGAATAACATTATAATAATAATTAAAAAAAAAAATAAATAAATAAATAAAAAATAAATAAATAAAAAAAAAAATCAAGATTACATCAAAAACCAACAAATTATAAAAATGCCTCCTAAAGAATTGATTTTTTTTTTTTAAGTTGCGGGGAATTTTAAACGTGTAAAGATAAATGTAATACGACAAAAAGTGTCTTTTATACAAAAATTAAAAAAAAAAAAATCGAAATCGGGCCATTAAAAGTTAAAATACAGAAAAAATAAAATATCAGTGCTACTACACGGCGGATGATGGCGGCTGAAAAGAAGCTTTGATAAGTAGTGTGAGTGTCACACCATATAATATACATAGATAAATGTATAGAAGTTAAAAAGTATCTTATTACCAAAGTATTAAAAGGAAGAAAATTGAAATCGAATCATTAGGAGTTCAGATACAAAACAATTAGCGCCCCTAGCTCACGGCGGCCATCTTTAATGGCCGCCATCGGGGTATTCTGCACGGATTTTCAAGTGGCTCCCTATCTGGAAATTTATATTTTAGCATGAACTTTGACCACAGAAGGTGGCATATTCCAATCAAAAAGTGCAGCTTTTTGGCTTTTTTTGTCGTGTACCCAACGTACTATATTAAGTATACTTTTTTTATACAGGAATTTCTGCTAGTGTTCGGAGACTTTAGTTACCGACTGTAGATAGATACAACTCTAAGCTAATCTATTTTTGTTTTCTAAGTAATACATACAGAATTCTGCACAAAATGGAATTAAATTTTTTACGACAGGATTTATTTCAATCTATTCTTCCATATAAAGCATGCAGTAACAAATGTGTTTCAATCCCTAGCATTGGTTACTACATTAATTTCTTAAAATTTCTTTGATATAGCCTTTGCATAGGAACCCCTTGGCACCTTTTACATTTTTGTTGTCATTTTGGTGATGAATTAAAATGGCTATCTATACATAAGTAAAGATCTTGACGATAAATGTCTGAGCTACTTCGGTGCCAAATTTAAAATTTTGTCAAGGGTTTCAGTACTAAAGCAGTTCCATTTCTTTAGCACGATTTTTTGTCAATTTTATTTTAGTTATTTAAAAAAACTGTTTGAATGTTCATTTTTATTTCGGCATAAAAAGAAATATATTTATTTACAGATTTATTTATTTTTAGCATCAATTTGTTTTTCCTTTTTAGTGATTTTTAAAATTACAATAGGGTTTTTATTTAATATCTTTTGTACCAGTTATCCTATTGAAGTGAAAAACACGACGTTAGCTAGATTTTTTCCTAAATAATAAGTGTGCCAATTTTTTATAAAATCTGATAATCAGTGCCAAAAGTCCTGACAGAAACAATGACAAACTTTCATCTTTATATATTAAGATAGAAGACAGCAAAATTGCTGTCTAAAAGAAAAGAAAGAAAGAAAAGAAAAAAAGAAAAAAAAGAAATAGTACGACCTGTCGTACTTAAAGAAAAAAAAGAGAGAGAGAGATAATTACACTAATATCATGCTCTCATACACTATCTACCAATAAGTACTTCCTTCCACACTTTCGAATTTACACGTTTTGTCAAACATATAGAAAATTCTGTAGGAATTATCTTGAAGCTTTAGGCATATAAAGAATATGTTATGCTTCATATATTTTAGCAAAAAAAGTTTTGTTCTGAAGAAAAAAAGAGGACCAATAAAAAATTAAACAAAAGTCAAAATATTTTGGATCACCCTGTAAAAAGTAATGCTTGAAATGTATTTTAGCTGTAGCATCTGATTATGAGGATTCTTCTAAGTATCTGTATAAAACTGTATGAGACTACCCCATATATTCTCGCAACAATTCCTTTGTGTCGAAATAAAGCCCGAAACAACTGCTGCGATTATTTTCCTTTTATGGTGTTAATTCAGAGTTTCTTACTTAATACTTTTCTACGACAGTCCTCTGCTGCATTTTTATGATTTAACAAAAATGTTTGTTGCAAAATGCTTGCTCGTTTGGACAAACTCGAAATTTACTTGCACATAAAAGCTTATTATTGTTATTATTATTTATGTATTTATTTTATTTTATTTTTATTATTATTATTTTTTTCTGAAGAATACATGCTATATTTCAAATTTTGAGCAGTGACTTGCCGTTCCATTAACTTATCATAGTCCAGTCATCCTATGTATTTACTCCCCTTAGCGAGAACACGTTTTAAGGAAGATTTCTTATTTATACCTTTGAAAATCTTTCAAAATGAAAGAAGATTCCAGGTAATCGAAAGTATCCGTAATACCATTGTTTCTATAGTTTGCTAGAGTTTTATTTCGCTAAATGCCAATAAATAGTAATAAGTGCAACATACACTTGCGAATGTTATTCTTTATATTATAATTATTTTTTCTTTAAGCCTGTAAAACCATCTTTACAGCATATCTTTACCCTTCGCGAGAACACGTTTTAAGGAAGATTTCTTATTTATACCTTTGAAAAGCTTTCAAAATGAAAGGAGATTCCAGGTAATCGAAAGTATCCGTAATATCATTGTTTCTGTACCTTGCTAGAGCTTTATTTCGCTAAATGACAATAATAAATAATAATAATAAGTGCTACATACAGTTGCGAATGTTATTCTTTATATTATTTTTCCTTTAAGCCTGTGAAACCATCTTTACAGCACGAACAGCACTCTTGCGGCGAAGAGAGATGTTCGTGGGTGCTGATTATTCTCTAATATTTTCAACATTAAGTGTGACTTGATGTGGTTTACGATAAATAAAACAGCTGGTTTTGATGTATAGAACATAGTTCATTGTATACAGAATAAAATAGAATTCCGAAACATTATGTAATTAATTAACCATATGACATGAATTTTTTTACAAATATTTGCAAATTATATGAGATTAGCTGTATAGATTTTTTACTTTACCTTACTCATACATGGTAGAGAAAATGCCGTTTTGTGATCAAATTTTCGAAATTGGGATTTTGTTACATACTACTGTCCATTAAAATTGCAACACCAAGAAGGAATGCGAATATCAGAATGATATTTATTGGGCACATACGTTATAGTAGGAAGAGCAATTGATTAAAATTTCAGGAAATTTGGAATAATATGTACTGAGAAAACAGTACATAAACCAGCGACCTCTGTGAGCAAAAACAGCGCTTATCTGCCTAGGCATTGAATCAAACAGCGATTGGATGACATGTACGGGTAGAGCACTTCATGAAGCTTCAACACGATGCCACAATTCATCGATCGTAGTTACTGGTGAGTGGTTGGGGGCCAGTCGCTTTTCAACGAATAAACAGTCATTTTCATTGGTGCGTGATCAGGAGAACGCGCTGGCCAGAGCAACAGTCGAACATATTCTGTATCAAGGAAGGTCCAGACAATACGGACGACTTGCGGTTGTGCATTGTCCTGCTTAAATATTGCGCTTCGGAGTCCTTGAATATAGGGCAGAGCGAAGGACCTTAAATCGTCAGAAATGTAATGGCTGGTTTCAGAGTGGCGGGAATGAAAACAAGAGGTGATCGAGACATGTATACAATGGTACCGCATACCATCACTCCAGGTGGTGATCCAATATGCAGCTACCATAATTTTGATTACCCTCAAAACTGCCTCACTTATATAGGCGCCTTTAATGTGTGAAAAACGATGAACCTGGACACAGGAATGGTGTGAAGTCGCCTTTCAGACAAATCACAATCCTGTTTACAGTATCCAGTTTGCCTTATCCGTATTTAACAACATTGTGAATAATGCACATCGCCAGCTGGGATTCGACACGTTCACACTGACCATCACTTGCAGTGATAGTATGAGATCCCATCTCTATTACTTCTTGTTCGCATTCCCAGCACTCTGAATAGTGGCCATTAAATTTCTCGTGAGCTAAGGCCCGTACCTCTGCCTTATATTCAATACCTCTGTAGTTCAACATTTAAGCAGGATAATGCCCGACCGCAAGTTGTCTGTATTGTAAGGATCCTTCCTTGATACATAATGTGTTGAATCGTTGCTCCGGCTAGCGCAATCTCCTGATCTTGCACCAATGAAAACGATCGTTTAATCGTTAAAAAGCGAGTGGTCCGCCCCACTCACCAGTAACTACGATTTATGAACTGTGGCATCCTGTTGAAGCTTCATGGAGTGCTGTATCGAATATGTCATCCAATCGCTGTTTGATTCAATGCGTAGGCAGATATGTGCTGTTATTGTTCACAGAGGTCGCTGCTTTATGTACTGTTTTCTCAGGATATATTACTCAAAACTTCCTGAAAATTTAATCAATTTGTTCTTCCTACTATAATGTATGTGCCCAATAAATATCATTCTGATATTTGCATTCCTTCTTGGTGTTGCAATTTTAATGGACAGTAGTGTATTTATGAGCTTTGAGATCCCCTGAACCCGAAAGCAGGTTTTCAGTGGTTGGTCCTGTGTGTGTGTCCGTTATCAGCATATTTCAAGAACAAATAGCAGATGAAAGTCCAAACTCGGTATTCTGAATCTTATCTTATAGGGATGCTACACAAAACACTTCGTTCAGATCAAGCAAATGGTTCATATACAGGGACATCCAAAAGAATTCAAATACATTATGTCTATAAGCGAAATTTCTGGTACGTAGAGTTTACCATACATACGTTGCACTAAGTAAAATGAAATGACCATATCTATATTAATAAAATCAGACTTTTGTCTGTAAATTTGTCAGAACCAAAAAATTTTGTGATATCTTCACGGTTTACACACCATGAAAGCCAAAAATGATTTCAGAATTTTTTGCCTGTGTGTGTGTGTGTCATCGAGTCTGTATGTCGCTATTTTTATCCGGGTATCGCTCGAGAACGGCTGGACGGAATTCAACGGCACTTGACAGGAATTTAGGTCTTCACCCAAATTAAAATTATATCTATAGAAATTTTCAAAATTTTGATTAGTGTTTTAATTGTGAGTAAAAAACACCTGTGCTTGCACCATAAAGATTTTGTCAGTAAAACGATTTGAATGGGGGGGGAGTAATCTTTACGTTTTAGACAACAGGTATTATATATATAAACCACCTGATATCGACACCGAATTCAAATATCGCCATATATTTATCATTTGACAAAATTTTAATGCAGAAAACTCTAATAGATTGTCGATGCAGTTGAATATTGAAGAAAATGTACAATTTTAGCATAAGACCCTCTTGGCAACTTTTTATTTTATTTTAGCCATTTTGGCAATAAATTGTAATGGTTAAAGCAGAGTCGGATATAAAGAAGTTGGCGAGAAATGTCCTAGGTACTTCGATGCCAAATTTCAAATTTTGCTTGGGGATCTGATACTAAGCTGTTCCGAAGAAAAAAACAAAAGGAAAAATAATAGGCTTTATAAAATTAAAATCTGAATTAAGCAACGCTGCAACGCTATTTGACGTATTTGGCGATGAATACAAACGGTGTTACAACGGTGTGTCCTATTCTATACGTGGTGTGATTAAAAGTTCTCAGAATAATTTGAAATAAATTTTAAATTTATTAACAACCTTATATACTATTACAGTCACATGCAGAAATATAATAACATACAGTGCTCGGAAAAACGTTAAAGCCAACTGAAAAAAGCCCATTATTCTTACAAATGCCAAATTATCTATAAAAATATTACAAAAATTTTAACTATTTGTATTTTAAACTTTGTTTCTTTTATAAAAGTAGAAAGCTGGAAAAAATGTTAAGGTCACATAAGATGATATGTAACGAACTTCTAATATTCCAAAAACTTTTTTTTTTAATTAATTTAAACAACCTCGAGGTCATAATATTTGATAAAAAAATTAAATGTCTTTTAAAATGCTTTTCCAGTTGTTTTCAATGACCATTTTAAGCTCATCTTTGGTGTTGTAAGTTTTACCATTTCCATAAATGATATCATTGTAGCCACATTATGATACATATCCACCCTGTATCATAAAATGCTACAAATGACTTGTAATGGTGACACATCATTTCATTTACTATTTATAATATTTGAATACTTTTTTTGCAAGAATACACGGAATATTTAAGCAGATATATACATATATATATATATATATACACTATACACATATAAAAGGCACACATATGTAAGGCTGGATGGTTGGGTGGGATTGTGAAATTATTAAAAAAAAAAAAAAAAAAAAGCAGAAGGCTTGTTGCATTTACTTTGTATTACTATGCAAACTTTCTTATTCCATAATAATTTCAGTTACTTCTTTTTTGAGTTGTCAACTATTCTTAAAATTCTAATCATACTATTAAACACATTGTAATCAATCAGTGAATTTCATTGTTGCTTCGTGGTTTCATTGTTATTCATCTGCTTTGAAATATTGCTTTTTTATATCCATATGACTCCTATTCTGGTCTTGGCAGGCTGGGAGAGTGTTGCCGGTGTGAAACTAGTTTAACCCTACAGGCAAGTCACAAGTCTTGCCGCCTGCCTCCTTCCTACCTAACTTAAGTTTCTTAAATTATTTTTTCATAAATTTTGATATGTTTAATGGTTTTAGGTTAAGATTTGTTGTGATAGTTTACTGATTCGTTTGTTTAGCAGGTTGTTAATTAATAAATCTGGTTTCTTGAAATTTGTGTATTTCATCCACTGAAAAAAATTTTTTTTTTTCATTTTTCTTCTCAAAGAATTTTTTTATCTTATTGGTCATTGGTGTTTCAGTGATCTTGTATCTGTTGCTTGGCTTCTACTATGCTTAATAGATCATCATTATTATATACATACATATATATATATATATATTTCTAACTTACTCATTTTTCTGGCAAGTTTTTTGTTATAACAAAAACAGGTTTCAACAAAATTTTATGGAATTTGCACATATATTGAAAACTAGATATATAATGGAACTTGCGTTAAAAGTTCAGTTGAATACAATAAAAATTTAGAAAGTTATTGTAAAAAGAATTAACATTTTTTTTTTTCCTACAATCTCATAAGGTTTTTTCATAAAAAAGGTGTTTAAAATGTGGGTGAAATAATCAGATTGCCACATTAAATACATGATATGTAAACAACCTCTTATGGACTTTTAACTTTAACTTATATACTAAGATCTGCAAGTTCATAAGAGGTTTTACATAAAAATGATTTTTTTGCAAAGTGGCTGTAATAACTGGATCTCCAAATTAAATGTCTGACATGCAGAAATTCTTATGGACTTAAACCTCTTAGAAAATACCTAAAATCTAGCACATTCTTTTGCCAATAATTTTCTTAGCTTTTCTGCTATTCAAATCTTTTGACATAAATTAATCTATACATCCAGCTTTTAACCTAACTAATAAGAAAAGTGCTATATTTTGTGCATGCACAATAAAAAATATTAACTACAAATACTCATATCTCAGCGAAAATTCAATGTATGTATTTTATGCTTCAATGTTTTTCTAATGTTTTGTTGATTTTTTTTTTTTTTTTACAAATTTTGTAAAATTTTGTTGAAATCCATTCTTGTTATAAGCAAAAAATATGCCAAAAAATAAAAAGTTTAGAAATATATATAATAATGATTTATTAAGCATAGAAAAGCCAAGCAACAGATACAAGATCACTGAAACTACAAAAATCAATAACAATGAAAAAACAAAATTATGTAGGAGAAGCTCAGAATGGTGATACCAGTCTAAGTATTTGTGATATTCCAACAAAATAACATACATATATTGTAAATAGTAAGTGAAATCATGTGTTAAAGTTGCAAGACATTTTTCAATTTTTTATAATACAGGTTAAGCCAATGTATTTTTTTTTTTTTTTTTCCTTTAGTTTGTGTTTGGTCCCCTAAATACACTGGCGATTAAATCTTTATTAGAAAGTGTGAGTCAAAGAATGTTCTTTACTTGTCTGAAGTTCAAGGCCATTTTATACAATTAAAAGAAAAAAGTCAAAATCCAAAAAGTTTTGGATATGATCACCCACTCTATATACAATAGTTTTTACCATTCCATCCAAGAAAGCAAGATATAATATATTAAAGAAACAGCAATAGTCCCAACTTTTTCTTTTTAGAATTGAGTGACAAGAAACTTTTAAAGCAGTATGACATGAAGTTGTAAAAATGATCTTTTATGGCACACTTAAATTGTGATTTAACGTAAAATAAACATTAAACAACAAGTGAAAGAAGTGTCTATAAACAAATAAAAAATTTATTGAAAAGATAGTTTTTTATGTACATTATGAGAAAAATGTATTATACAGAATAAATATGCATATTTTTTATATGGAGTTCTTTTCGTCTTCTCTTCGACTTAGTTCAGATATGAATCCCAAGAGATACATCTGCAATTTTATGTCAACTTCTTTATTGCTAAGAATAAATCCTGGAACCCCAGCTCTATCTAGTGTATTTTGTTGATCACTAACCTATAAAGAAAACATAATTCCAATAATATTCTCTAAATTTTACATTAATTTTGAATAATCCTAATACTTTATTATAATTAAAAAAAAAAAAAAATCTGATTAGAATAGAGTAATTTAACTCATTTATCGAAAAAACAATTACGATATTGGATGCATATTTACAATGTAAATAGGTACACACATTAAATGCATTTACAAAGTTCAGTTATTGAACTCATGCACACACAATTTTGCAGAAATATCCACTAGTGGATTTGTTGTATAGCTTGTTATTTTTTTTTACAAGATATGGTATTATTATTTTTATTTACAATTTTATATTTGTACCAATACATTTACAAAGAATCATTTTATAATGGTAAGTTTCTACTGTGGAACTGCCTGATACCTAATTTACACATTTTATGAAAAGAACAAAAAGAAAGGAAGAAAGTAAATGATAGAGATTGAACTCAGTAGTATAGTAGACAGTGGTTAATTCAAGTCAAGAAAAAAAATATTATTTGTTCTCGCAGAAAGTGACCCTTAAGAGAGGTACGTGATTATGCATGGGCTTTTAGTGGAAATAAACTAGTATTAAATCCTATAGGGGAAAACTAAAACTAGGCACCAGAAAAAAAAAAAAAAAAAAAAAAAAAAATTCTGAAAAGAGAGAACTTTTATAGAGATTTCACTGCAATTATATTATATATATACTTTTTAGATTTAGAATTAAAGGGAGAATTTTTGGCAATTTCCTCTTCTTTTTTTTTTTTTTTTTTTTTTTTTTTTGAGTGGAACACTAAAATTATGGAGTTACTGAAAAAAATATTTTATGATAAATCTCAGACTAAATATTAAAAGCGTACAATAGCTGACCTTTCCAACAGCTACATATCATGTTATTCTTGGGAAAAATTTGTTTCCTGAATTACTAATTACAGTAATATATTATTTTAAGTTCTGTTTTCACATTCAGAAAATCCACAACTGATAAATTCATACTTGTTTTTCAAAAAATTTTATTATTTTAATTTTTAATATTTTTTTTTTTTACAACTTAAAAATGAAAAAAAAAAAAAAAAAAAAAAAAAACTTATTTTTTTTTGTATTTTTAAACTCAAAAATAAAAAATAAATTTTTGAAAAATAAGTACCAATTTAACAGTTGCGATTTTTTTTTTTTTTTTTTTTTTTTTTATGTGAAAACAGTGTAAAAAAAAAATACATTAGATAAAATAATTCTCCATTTTCTCCAACAAATTTCCCCATAGAATAGCATGGACTTTTATCAAAGTTAAGTAATTTGTGCAAACTTTTTACAGAAATACAGCAGCAATGTTGCTACCAAAATAAAAAATAATAATAATAATAAATAAGTAATTAAATGAAGTTTTATTTATTTTATAGAATTGGTAAAATTTCACTCCTTTCATGCTTATTTAATTTTTAAATATTTTGTTTAACCTTAGGAATTTCTTTTTAGTATTAATTTAACTAAAAAAAAAAAAAAAAAATCTTTTAACTTGCCTATTTATAATTACATTGTTTCACATTTTAATGCCTCAAAATCAATTCACATTTTATACATTTGATATACTCATATGCTTTACATTTTATTGGTCTGGTGGTGCCATCTTAATGCTCTAGACTAGCAATCATGAATGGTTGCCACTGGCTACCAGGTGAATAAAAAATGGTAGCAACTTTTAGATATAAGTATACCCCTAATCAAAAAAATTTGCATGTTTTTTTTTTTTTTTTTTTTTTTTTTTTTTAAGCTTATTTCCGAAACTTGTGATATTTTTACGGCTGATTTCCAAAACATGCAATTATTTTATTTCTTATAAAAAGTAATCAGAAACCTTACATTTCAGCTTCAAAATGGTCGTAGATTATTTGGGCTAAGTACTTTCTAAATTAGGGGGTTCCCCCTCATCCTCAACACCTTTCCACGGTGGTGCTTGGCCTGGCGAGCTGCTAAAATTATGTTTTAGGAAATGTAAACAGCTAACAAGGGAGATTGAAAATGTTAAAAATTTATTAGAAAAGTATGTGCAATGTTGAAGGCACATCATTAAGCAAGGTATGAAATTCCTAGGAATTAACTGTGATTATTATCCGTGACACCAATTGAAATTTAAGATTTTCTTTTTTATCATCTAAAACTCCCACTGATTCAAAAAGAACAATTCTATAAATATACATTTTCCTACCGAAAATATATATTTTAGATGGTCTTACTATCTTTGTTAATGAATGAAAGGATGCTTTACTCTATTCTGATAATAATATCAGAATCAGTTTCCTTTTTTGGACAATTTAAGTGAATCAACTGTTTCAAATATATTTTATTTATTTTTTTTATGTTTTAAAATTTGTATTTAAATTAATTGTAACATATATTTCCTTCAAAATTTTGGATATTTTTATTTCTTGAAAAGTTGTGATTTTAAATAACAATAGAGGTTATATTAAGTATAAACTAACCAATACCCGTCAAAACTTGATGGTTCAATAATACATAAATGTGGAACTTACATCTTTTCATGTCATAAAGTTTAAAACATTTCAGCTTTGATATTAATTTTCAATCGCTCTTAACCAGTTTTAAACCTCTGCTTTAATCAATTGTCTTTTGGTTAAGAGTGGAGCAAATTTCATGAAACTTGAATATACAAAATTTAAGAGTAATCCACAGAATAAAAATAAAATCCCAAGTTTTTCTTAATTTTATTCTAGATATGACTAAAATAATGTTAGTACTAATCACAAGAAAGACAAAACATACATAAATCATGAAAATAACCAATATTTCTACATTAGATAATACCAATATTTGTGATAATACCTGCCAAAGCATCATGCATCTAAATTAATCCCATTTTAGGGTTCCTATCTCAAAAAAAACTACTAATAATGTACAGAGTTACACTCGTCCTATTTTAATTATAATTTGCCAAGGCAATATTAAGTACAATAATTACAAAACTTCGAATAAACACCATAAAATACTTATGTTTATTTTATTACGTTTATCACTTATGTTATTGTTATTTTATGGTGTTTATTCAAAGTTTTGTAATATTACTTTAAAACGCCAATTCTGTGGTGCTTTCTTTTTAATATTAAGTACATTTTAAGTATAAAATGATATTTCCATTAAGAAAAGTATTTGAATTTTGATTCTGATTTTTCATTCCCATATTTGTAAAACTATCTGGATTTTATTTAAAACATCAATTTGCTGTGTTCTAAAAATAAACTGCAAAGTTCATAGATAGTTTCTAATCAGTTTTTAAAAATTAATAAAATTAAATGCTTTTATTCAACGAGAATATCAAAAATACCATTCCTCTCAAATATTCCACATAGAGCATCTATGATAGTCCATTTCAATCTCTATCTCAAAATGATAGCTGTGGCCCCATTTATTGTTATTAATGTAAAACACACACTTTCATAAATTATAATTTTTTTTCCCTTTCTTTTAAAAACTTTAAAAAAAGAAATATCAGTTGTTTTTTTTTAATAAAAAGATACATTTTAAAAATCATAAATTTATAAGGCAAAATAACTTAATTTAAAATGAATTTTATTAGTGTTTTGTACTTTTCTTATTTTTAACTAATTATACTGTTAAGTTTCATACTTGGTTTTATTTTTAAAAATGACAATTTTTTTTTTTTTTTTTTTTTTTTTTTTTTAATAAAAATAATATTTATTGTTATAACTTAATGACAAAAATTCATAATTTATTTTACATGTTGAGCACCACGCGTTATGTTTACCGTGTTTCAATAAAACCCATTAAAATGCTTTATAATGTCCTGTAATAAATAAAAATTAAGTCAATTGTTAAAAATGTTTAGTAATTACTTAAAACAATGTAAATTTTTTAATTTTATATCATATTTTACACTGTCAGCCACCAGTGGTTGATGGGGCCTAAATGGAAAGTTCAGTGTCAGTCACTGATGGGTGACATGGCACTCAACGTGTTAAAACAACAATGGTTATGAGATGAAACACTTATACTATATGCATTGGAAAAATCCAAAAACAGAATTGAAATTTGTAAAAAGTGTGAATAAAATAAATAAATATTTGCTTGATTTTGATTCAAACCCATAATAATTTTTTTTTTAACATTATAACATTTTATTTTATCAAAATAATATATTTCCGCAAAAGTATACAGTTAAAAAACTTTTAAGAATTAGTCTAATATTTTAATAAACTAAATTGCTCATTAAATTCGTAGTAACAAAATTATACAATTTAAATGTTTACCTGTATAAAATTTTAAATATTTTAAGATTTTTTTTTTAATTTCTATAATATAGTATAAAAATAAAATATTTTACAGAGATTTAAAATTAGATTTAAAAAAAAAACTTTAATTTTAAATATATATACATCTGTTTACAGATGGCACTTACAGATGGCGCCAAAACAAAAAAAGGTGAATTATAAAAAAAAAAAAAAAACTATCAGTATTTTTTATGTTATCGTGTGTGTGTGGTGTTCGTTTGTAGGGTGTCTGTTAGTTTGTTAGTCCGTTAGTGTGGTAGTATGTTAGTCTGTGTAAACGATATCTCACAAACAAATGATCGCAGAGAGGTCGGACCAGTTTTTAAATATTACTTATAACACTGGCATGAACCCTATTCATTCACCACATTCTAATTAAAAAACTTCAGAAGTTATTCGAAATTTACGATTTTCTGAACATGGAAAAATAGGGCAAATTTTCACTTAAACGTGCATAAAAAGAAATATTTTTATTGTAAAGATGAAAGAACAGCTTTTAAATATCAGTTTTGATGCTGGGATGAACATCATTAACTATAAATGTGCTACATTGAAAATACTTCAGAATACTTCAAAATTTCGCATAAACGTCGGTTTTTAGGGGTATTTTCATTGTATAGATGTCAGACTACTTTTAAAATATTATATAAGATACTGGCATAAACATCCTTGATTATGAATTTTTCAACTTAAATATTTCGTAAGTCATTCGAAATTTACAATTTACTTAATATGGCAGAATAGGGCAAATTTTCGTATAAACATCCATTTTGAGGGATATTTTCATCGTAAAAATGTCAGAATACTTTTTAAATATTATTTAGGATACTGACATGAACATCCCAGACTAAGAATTTTTTAATTTAAAAATTTCGTAAGTTATTTAGAATTTACGATTTACTTAACATGGCAGAATTGGGCTAAAATTGAGCATAAACGTCTGTTTTAAGGATCATAAATATATCAAACAATTTCAAAATAACATTTATGATACTTGTTCGAACATCATTTACTACAAATATTCTAATAGAAAAATTTCGTTAGTTATTCAAAATTTAAAATATTATCAACATAGCAAAATTGGGCGCTATTCCATATCAATATGCATTTCGGGGATTGTTGCATTGAAAATAGTAGCATGAAAGCTAAACTACTAAATTGACCCCAATAAAATAAATTAATAGATTAGAATAAGATAAATATATCGAACTGAATGGTGGGTAGCCTATTGGGTGAGGATTTCATTCTATCACTGTGACAAGCATTTAATCAGATTCATTTCTCTTAACATTAATATAATATGCCCTGCACTAGAAATTTATGAGAACATACATATGATGGGCAACTGAGCAGAGTCCACCTATGCCAACTAGTTTTTTATGTTATCATGTGAAGAAATTTGTAGCAAAAATGCTTATGGCAGTAACAATTCATGAAAGCGAATTATTTTGTTTAATATGCTTCTTGGAAAGTATAAATCAATAAATTAATCGTGTACATTGTTCACATCATCAAGCTTTAATTAGGTCAGTGTTTCTGATACGGTAGCATTTTTCGCAAAATGCTAAAAGATTTATCCAAAATGCGAAAATGAAATATTATTAAAACTTTAATAAAACATACAACCTTTTATTACTTCATGTTTTCAAAATTGCCGAACTAGTTTCCTCTGGGGCGCCCCAGCTTGATCACCGGCATCTTGGTGTGTGAAGCCGCTCGAAACTGATGTTTCTGGTTTCTTCCCTCTTATATACACTCTTCGCCATTGGCGGTTGAGCACTGCCCCATCGTTGCCATTGCAGCAAATGGAACTTGTTAAAATTTCTACGGATTCTCTTACTGTAGCGTAACTGTGGTTGTGGTAGTTGGCCAACTTTTTTACTTGATCAAATTTTATGTCTATCTCCTCGTTTTTATTTACCTGGGTTAAAGCGGTTGTTATTTTTCCTGTCATTATGTCATGGCTATGTTCTTTAATTCGTGTTTTTATTTTTATTTTTGTTTTTCCTATATAGCACATTTCGTTATTTTGTTTATTGGTATATGGAATTTTATAAATTCCCGCTGTCTCTAAAGGATTTAGTTTGTCTTTGTCATTTCTGATTAATTGAAAAATGTTAGGGTTTGGCTTGATAGGTATGTTTATATTATGTTTTTGTAACATAATATAAACATACACATACTTAACATACCTGTCAAGCCAAACCCTAACATTTTTCAATTAATCAGAAATGACAAAGACAAACTAAATCCTTTAGAGACAGCGGGAATTTATAAAATTCCATATACCAATAAACAAAATAACGAAATGTGCTATATAGGAAAAACAAAAAGAAAAATAAAAACACGAATTAAAGAACATAACCATGACATAATGACAGGAAAAATAACAACCGCTTTAACCCAGGTAAATAAAAACGAGGAGATAGACATAAAATTTGATCAAGTAAAAAAGTTGGCCAACTACCACAACCACAGTTACGCTACAGTAAGAGAATCCGTAGAAATTTTAACAAGTTCCAATTGCTGCAATGGCAACGATGGGGCAGTGCTCAACCGCCAATGGCGAAGAGTGTATATAAGAGGGAAGAAAGCAGAAACATCAGTTTCGAGCGACTTCACACACCAAGATGCTGGTGATCAAGCTGGGGCGCCCCAGAGGAAACTAGTTCGGCAATTTTGAAAACATGAAGTAATAAAAGGTTGTATGTTTTATTAAAGTTTTAATTAAATAAACTTCATGGTTATAAATTATTTCAATGTATGAAATATTATGTTTTCGCTCTTTTGCTAAAGCATCTTACTAAACACAAATTGAAAAATTAAAAAAAAAAATCTTCGGTGGAAATATTATAACGAATCTTTTATGAAAAAAAAAAAAAAAATCGCAACATTGATCAAGAAAAATCCATCGGTTCATGCATATAAGGAAAATCAAACGCTGAACTACGCAAAAGAATCGCCTACAGGAAATCAGTTTGTAAATAAACATGAGGTACTTATTTGTAAAGTGGTCTAATATGAAAGAAAGAAAAATTATAAATTGTAAACCAAAAAGCTTTGAATAGTAATAAACAAATTTCACTTATATTACTTTCTTTTTTTTTTTTAGTAAGTTGTGATTTTATTTTCAGATACAGTATAAGCTTAATGTAGTTTATCTCCAGAAAAAGAATATAAGTTGTATCTAAGATTTTCATATTGCTTTAAAAAAGTTTACAATATAAAGTAATAATCTAAAAAGTTTAATATTTTTCATGTCTGCCAATAAATGTGTTAAAATATACGCTTGTACTATATTCGAATTAATCTGGTTACAAAGGTAAGTACAATTATTAATTACTTTTTTGTTTTTTATTTCTAATTAAAAAAATTTTTACCTTCTGTAAATAACTCTTTAAAGACCTGGTTAAAAACTTTTAAGTTTAATTTACAAATGAAAATCAAACATATCGAGGCATTTAGAATAATGTGTAAACTGATATTCATTTTTTTCTACTGTTTCTGGCATTTTAGCATTTTGCTAAAGCTTTTTTTTTTTTTTTTTTTCTGATTTTAGCTTTTTTGCTAAAGAAAATTTTTACTCAGCTTAAACCCTGAATTAGGTTATAACTAATGCATCTGTTCGGTGGTTCGTTTTGCACATACATGAAAAGAAAGGAAAAATCCTTTTCCTGATTGGTTCAAAAATAGTGCATGCTCAGATGCTACCATTTTGATCTTACAAAAATAACTTTGTACTTTAATATATAAGATAAACATCTCTTAGTTGCTTTTTAAACTATATTAATTTGTACTCTGCTATTACTCCTATTTTTAAAAATTATTTATGTCTTTTTACTTTTGAAATATACTTATGACTAAATATAAGATTGTTTTACGGATGAAAAAATTGGGAATATAATAAGAGGGTCGAGAATGCTGTTTTTTTTTTTTTTTTTTCTTTTTTTCTTCCCTGCCTAAAAAAAACATAAAAGTATTTTAGACAAAAAAAGGTTAAATATGTGAGTAAAGCAGCTAAAAATATTATAGATGCTTACCACTTGGTCCAATTCAAGAATAATTTTCATGTCAAAACGATTCAATTCTTCTTCTTGAAATTTTTTAAGTTCCTGAAAAATACAAAGAATATAATATAACAATTTTAAAATGTGCTTATACATTTTACTATTTATTTATGGAATGATTAGAGCACTCTCAATATCACATTTTATAATACAACATAAACTTTTGTGTTTGAACAAGAAATAAGTATATTTTTGTGATGCTACATAGCCTATTTTTATTATTAATTTTTTTTTTTTCCTGTTCATGTCTTTAGCACTTGACCAAGAGCTTCAAGCAGTGTTTCTCCAAGTATCGCTCTAAAAAGAGGAAAAACATTGTTGCCCTATGGACTTTTTTAAGTTGACATAGTGTTAGTTCCAATCTGATTAAAGTAGATTTCCTTTTATTTTTATTTTAAATATCTTTTAAAACCATGCTATAAAATTGCATAAAGCTTGCTGCACAATTTTCCTTTGTTTTTCTATCCTAGTGGCAGAAACACTGCGACACGGCGACATAGTCGTGGACACAGAAAAATGGCTTGCGGACAGTTTTTGTCTGCACTAATAGAAAACATTTTCAGCAACTTTCAGACAATCTTTATCTGCACTAATTGAAAAAATTGCCAGCAACTTTCAGACAGTCTTTGTCTGCAATATACGAACATTTTTCGTCCACGACAATGCGCTACCGATGTATGACGTCTTAGACGCTCTCTGGTAGGAACTCTAGAGCCCCCCCTACAAGTTTCATGCATCCAGTGACTTTTTGGCTTTAGAAAATGTGAAGCATTAATATGTATTTATAGTAACATTAATTATAGTGGTTACCTCATTACTAAATTATCATATTAGCAATACTTTCATTATTTATAATTATTTATATAAACATTGCTATAAAATATTTATTTGAATGAGTTCAACTTAAAACCCGAATATTAAAACCCGAATAAACTACTACGTCAGAAACGCCAAAGAAAAATATTGCAAATGCATACAGCTGTTTCAGTAGCCTAAAGCATACCGTCTTCAGTGCAGAAAGGATTCTGAATCAGGAGAAGTGCTCGTATATATAGGAGAGGGGCCGGATTTAGTTCAACCAATAGGAAAACGGGAAAGGTGGGGAGAGTGGCCAATAGGAATGTAGGAAAGTTAGCTGTGTAAACAGTAGAAAAATTAAGAAAATGTGGACTGAATATAAAATTTCCAACAGTCAGACAAATAGGGAACAGCGAAATCACAATTTACAAAATTTTTATAAATATGAAAAGCTTCAAAGAAATCAAGTTCATGAATGGATTTCAACTTATTTTTGTATAATTGTTTATACCATATTGTTTTGTAGTAAAATCGTATTCGTGTATTGTTCACGAGCCCCCCCCCCCCCCCCTCCAAGATTGCCACTATCAGCTTTCAGGCTTTTTGAGTGTAAGCTATTTTCACCCCCTGATAACATGAAAATTTTGCAGACAGATTATGAAATTTTAAAAGCCTGTAGCAGACAGCTACAAAACTTTCTGCCACTGGGTTTTCTATTATAATATATATTTTGTAATATCTTCCTAATAGATTAACCTAATATTGTTTCTGTAATCAACCTGTGTTATGCCTCAAATTAAATTTTTGTTCTTTTAATTACAATTTGGGTTCAAATTGGTGGGGGTCTTTTCTAAGGGGTCCTAGCCCATATTTCACATGAGTTTCTTTTTTTCTTTTTACTATCATTATTGTTATAGAAATGGATGGATGCTAAGTAAAGTTTATACTAACTAACTCTGTCAACAACTGACTGGCACAATTCATTCACTAGGACATCAGAAATTTTCACTGGATATCAATTAAATACATTTTATTTAGCTTTAATAGAAATTTAAAGGCTATATATCATTCAAATGCCTGATTATTTCCATGTAATATAAAAATGCCTAAATCAAATTTTATATTACAATAGATTCTCAGTTATTTATCAGTCTTAACTTAAAACATTGCCAAGACAAAGAATAGATATTTAACAGAAAAGATTTTAAAAATTTTAAAAGATTAGAAATTATATATTTAAAAACCATACACAATAAAATGAATATAAAAAGAGTTCAAATATATTTTAACAGTTCAGATTATTTAGTGTTAAATTAATAACTTATCATTTGAAAAAAGTCTGTCGTTTACCTTTTCTTTAATAATTTGTAAGAAATTTTTTCCACTTCTTCTAGATGTTATATAATAGCAATAATTGCATAACTTCTCCCTCATCTTATTATGCAAAACAATCTATACACTTAAAAAAACATAGATTCAACTTCCACGTGACTAATTATTTTCTATTAATCCTTGCTAGCAGCCTCCTTCTCATCTTCACTGATGCAATAATCATCACACACCTTGTTTGATGAAAGTTCATTGTTACATAATATTTCGAAACCTCCTTTACATAATTTGTAAATATATATATATATATTATCCAAAACAAAATGTTTATAATTCCCAGGTAATTATAGATAATCTGACTGTTCAAAAAACATTGTATATAATACCATGTGCAATTTTACTACAACAATGTATGCTCCATGTGCAATCCTTAATTATTTACATAGTGACAGAGATGGATTTCTAAACTGACAGCCATACATTCAAGAACATATATGGATAATTGTGTTTCAGTTTTAATGATCACAATAAGGTTAGTGTGCACTAAAGGTGGAAATTAAGAAATTTGGTTGGTGGCCACTGGCCACTAGCCTTCATTTTTTTAGTGGCCACTTTTAAAAAGTTAGTGGCCACTGGCCACTCGCTGATAAAAGTAAAAGTAAAATAGAATTTTCTTTTCATTAATTTTTTCAATGTTCAGTCTCGACAAATCATTAAGAAAATAATTAAGGTAGTCAACTTTTTGAAACTCATCCACAATAATACATTTCTGATAAATTTTAATAAATGAAATAGGAATAGATTTACATAATTTATACTATGAATGTAAGAAAATACTATTCTATACAAAATTCATATGTTTAAAATGCTCTTTTGGTTATATTATTTTATAACAAAAATTCTGACACCCCAAAACGTGTAGATCCGTCAAAAAACGGAGGTCGAAAATTTTCGCGAATCCAATACTTTCTCTATATTACATATAGAAGAAAGTAAAAAATAGTTCATATGCAATAACAAATATTAAATAATATGTAGTAAATAAATAAAATATTCAATAAATTATGCATTTTTCTGATTAAGAACTAAAAATATACATACATATATACGATTTTTTTTTTTTTTTTTTTTTTTTTTAAATAACAGAAAACGTACTTACCTTTTTCCGAAAAAAGATGTTATTTTTACAGAATTATCTGTAGCTCCACGTTTACTACCACTACGGTTGCTTTGTGATTCAGGATTTTCTTTAAATCTCTTCATATTAAAGCAATAAATCCAAAATTTATATTACTATATAAAGCTTGTTTTAAAGATTGAAATTTCGAGAAACCACGCGTATGACTGAATGCGATACGGCCGTTGGGAATGGATAGAAATGCCAAGTTTGAAAAGAAAGTGGTATAAAATAACAAAGAAAATGCGTCAAATGACGTTTTTAATTTTTCTGCGAACGTAATACAATTGGAGTTTCAGCCGATTGATTATCTCACGAGCTTCCTTTTCGTCTCTGTCTCCCGAAAGTCGGCCGGAACTCTCATTTTGACATTTTTTAAAAATCAAAATCTAATACTTTTATAGAAAAATGGAAAAAAGCCATACGTTTTTCTAGTATATGAATAAGACTACCTGCCAATTTCCAGTGTTTACTGTTAAAATTGACTTCCGAAAATGTCTGTAAGTGGCGATGTTAGATTTGAGAAAGCCTGAATTCGAGGCGCACGGCGCGTTTATTGCGAAAACGCCGCCGCGCGATCCAAGTTTGCATTGGAATGGGGTATTCTATAAAGAATGGGTAGAAGAATTTTAAGTGTTTACTATTAAAATTGACTTCCGAAATATGTTTGCAAGTGGCGAGGTTAGATTTTAGAACAGCCTGAATTCTTTGCGCGGCACGTTTACCGCGAAAAAGCTGCCGCGCGATCCAAGTTTGCCGTGGAATGGGGTATATTTTATAAAGAATGGGTAGAAGAGAAGTGGCCACTGCAGTGGCGACCAAAGGCAATTTCTTTAGTCGCCACTTTTAAAAATCTAGTCGCCATGTGGCGAGTGGCGACCGCTAATTTCCAGCTTTAGTGTGCACTTGGTTTTTCTCATACACTTCGTCTTTAGTATAAACAACTGGGAAATGATCGCCCCGGTGGAGATACGGTGAATGAGACCAATTAATTGTTACACTGTAAATGTTGCTGTAATCAGGGTTTAAATTGCCTTTAGTTTTTTCTTTAGCATTTTGCTAAAATATGTCAACAAGAATTTCACTAAAAAGCTTTGCTATCTGCTTCACAGAAGTGTTCTAAGCACTAGTATTGCACAGTAATCTTATCCTACTCACTACTCTACTTTTAAATCACTTTTTTCATCTTGCATGCATGATATAGTTGCCTATTTTTCTACTGATAAACTTAAAACAAAGTTTCACTGATTCATGTTTCTTAAATAACTGGTATGGATGCTCGAATAAAACCAACAGTAAAACAGGAAGAAATAGAAAACAAAATTAAGGATAACCAGAATAACAGTATTCAAAGAATTAAATTAACTTTCAAAAAAGCTAAAATGCTACTTGGGTATTTAGCTAAACTGCTAAAAAATCTTTTTTTGCCAAGTAAAACCATGGCTGTAATGTAATGCAATAACCAAGTTTTAAAAGAAAAAAATCTTTTATGATTACTTTTATTGCCAGAAAATATAAAATTCTGACATAGTCTAAGTCTGTTCTTGAAGTTTGGTGACTTTGGCTGCAATGAATAGAGAAATATAAGTTTTTAATTTTGGATAGTTATTTTTTACACCCTATATTTGTTGATTCCAACATCCAATCTATTCATTAGCATCTTCAACTGAAATGTTTTCAGGTAGATCAGCAATATTCTAGAATACTGGCTGCTAAGGCAACCAGTATTTTCCTTCTTGTTTCTGGATTTAAAAATATATATATATTATTATTATTATTATTATTTGTGTGTGTGTGATATAACAGAAACAGTTGTAAAAAAGGATGACAAATAATTGAGATTATATTGTATTTTTACAACTAATTGATAAAACTATCACAAATGTATTTCAGATATAAGATATGGAACTTAAAAAAAAAAAAAAAAAAACTTAGTATGATAAATATTCAAAGAAAATTATCTAAATATACCTCTAGTTCTTTATCACACTTCATTTTAACAAACTCCAAGTTTCTACGATTAACTACAGCTTCATGAGCCAACTCTTCCTTGTGTTTTTTCTTTAAAGCATCCCACTGAGCTACAGTCAATGGCATCAAATTTATAAAAAGTGAAACGTATATTATTTTATAATCAAGTTAAATCACATTTGAAAATAATTACATGATATGGCTTGCAATGCTCTCAAAATTTAACTTTATTAAAATATGAGACATGAAAATTATCAGAAAAGCAGTTATGAACTACAAACGAAAGCAAAAATTATTAACAAAAAGTATCAAACATAAACAAGGCCATAGCCAGAAAAAAAATTTTGGAGGGGGATAAAACTTTAGTACATAATGTTGAATGTTAAAAGTGACGTAAAATTCAAAAATTGTTGACAAATCTTTAATATTTCAGGGGTGGTGTTCGAACCCCCTTGGCTATGGCTTTGAATATAAAGTTAACTTACTTTTTGTATTTTTAATTATTTTTGGCATCTTTATTTTTATGAAAATTATGTATCCTGTCTACTGAAAATAACAATAGCAACAATGTAAGGTAATTTAAGCAAGTTTCTTCTTCTTCTTTTTTTTTTTTTTTATTATAAAATAATCTTATTTTTAAAGTATAAAATTAAATATCGCCCGCCCGCCCTCCAAAAAAAAAAAAAATCTGGAATGACTCCACTCGACTTTCCGAACATTGAGTAACTAACAGTTTTGTAGATAAAATAAAGAAAGAGGAGTTGCTAAACAAACAAAAAAGAGAAAACCATAACAGAGTGTTTGAGTATTTTTTTCTCCATATATCACACGAAGTTTTATTTAACGCTACTGAACTTTGAGCCCTTAGATCATAAGGATAAAGAATTTTTCGTTGTGTCCCTGTAAAAATCTATAAATGCTAGATTCACCAAAATGCTTATAGTTAGTGCAACAGTGATTTATAATATTCATACAAATTTTCAGCTCAATTGAATAAGACGTTTAGATGCTATCGCTGGTCTCATAGGCCATAAAGATAAAGAATTTTTCTTTGTGTCCCTGTAAAAAAACTGTAAGTGATACACCAAAATCTATACAGTTGGTTCAAATGTGACCTATAACACGTGTACAAATTCTTTGCTGAGATTAATAAGGCGTTTAGACGCTATCACACTTTTAAAAATTTGGCAAAGAATTTTTCTTTGTGTCCCTGTAAAAAAACTATAAGTGCTAGATTCTCCAAAATCTATACAGATTGAGTATCTGTGACCTATAATATGTGTATAAAGTTTTTGCTCAATTGAATAAGGCGTTTAGATGCTATCGCACTTTTAAGATTTTGGTCCCTTGGCCATAATGATAAAGAATTTTTCTTTGTGTCCCTGTAAAAAAACTATAAGTGCTAGATTCACCAAAATCTATAGGGTTCGTACTATGGTGACTTACAATATACGTACCAACTTTCAGCTTATTCGAACAAAGCGTTTAGACGCTAGCGTGTTCACTCACAGACATACACACATACATACACACACACATACATACATCATCGTAAAAATAGTGAAAACGGACTCGTTGGACCTCAAAATGTATAGATACATCAAAATCTCGAATTCGGATTTTTGACATGATTACAATACTTTCCTCACTATAGTGTTCGGAAAGTAAAAAAAGAGGGGGGGGGGGGATATAATTATACCCTTAATTTTTATCAATAATATCAGAATTCATCTGATCCTATACTTCATTTTCTCATACACTAAATGAAAAACATACTTTTACACATTTACAGAAATAATGATACAAGGTAATAATGAAAGTAATACATAGTTCAATTTCTATAAAAATATAGCCCAAACATTTGTATGATAAAAAAAAAAAAAAAAAAAAAAAAATGAGAGGGGGGAAAAAAGAATTACAAATGTAGCAAATCACAGTATATTCAACTGCTTTTATATAGTTCTTATATTTCCTTAATATTGCATTTTTTTTTTTTTTTTTTTTTTTTAAATGATACTAATTTTACCAGAGGTTTTTCACAGGTACAAGGTGAATTTTTGTAATAAACTTTTCTTTTATATCAGTCCACGGGGTTGCTATAAAAAAAGAAAAAGAAAAGTACTAGAAAGGCTAGTTAAGTACTAGAAAGAAAAGCCAGAAAAATACTATAAAGAAAAAGAAAAGTACTATAAAGGCTATTACAGCTAGTACTAGTATTACAATACAAAAAGATATGGTACAAGTACTATAAAAAGTTAAGTATTACTAGTTGTGAGGCTACTATAAAAGAAAAGTAGCATTTATTTCAATATTATTATTGTATATATACATATATATATATATATGTAATGCGCTTAAAGTTTTCACTTTAAAAATACAAAAAAAAAAAAAAAAAAAAAAAAAAGAACAATTTTCAATTTATTTACCTCGTTGGTTGCTTAGAAACTTCATTCTTGCATCCAACAAATTATTTTCAGTCATTGCTTGAATATCTTTTAAACCTTTAACAATATCGAAAACAGTTTTATCTAATAATGAATTTGCCAAATTCGACAACAGTTCATTGGGCAATCGTTGTTGATACATTCTGTTAATTGAAAAATATCACCATATAAATTATAAACAAATATAATTTTATACCAAGAATTATTAATGTTTTAATAAATTTCATTACCATAATTATACATATTCTTTAAAAATTCAATTAAAAAAAAAAAAAAAAACACTAAATTAAAACTATTTCATTCGAACGGATAACTTGTCTTATTGTTATAAGGTTTTAATTTAATTTGACACTATTAATTATATTTGCTCATAAATACTTACTGTGGAATTTCTCTGCACATACTCTGTAATTCTCGTAGTATTTTATAGTGTCTTTCTTGTAAATCCTTTTTTTCTAAATCGTTTTCGTACATCTGAATATCATCATCCATTCTGAATATATCAGATTTAAATTATTTAGATTATAAAAAATAATACACCATAAGAATTCAAGAAAATCACTTGCTTTTCGGCGTAAAATGAAATTAAATATGCAATCGAGTTTGTTTCACAGATTATAAATTATACAACAAATATTAAACACGTTATATTAAAAAAGGAATATTATTATCAACAAAACAAGACAAAGCGAATGTTTACTTTCTTGTTGGTATGGCATTGAATGATTGATTGATTGGGCCCTCCATGTCCGAGTGGCTGACACTATTCATGGACACTACACTGCTAATCGCCTTCCATCGAGCAGATATACTAGAGTAGGGTGACCAGATGAGATGTCCTCATTTTCTGAGGACAGTCCTCATTTTTCAAGTGCTGTCCTCAGTTGTTTTCAGAAATTCTCATATCCTCGTTTGTTCTCATTTTTCAGTAATTTCCTTCTTTACTTAAAATTTCAACATTAGATATGCTGCTGACCTTATTACTTTGCAATACTGATACTGCAACTCAACACAACGTAAAAAAAATCACGATTTCCTGATTAATTACATTTATTTTTAAATCATCTCCAACACTATTACATCCTCATGGAGGATCAAAATTGGGATGGCATGTCTCCGGACCACCTCTTAGGGTGAGTCCCAGACCCAGACCGTCGCCAATTCCCCATTGTACAACAATAGTGCGACGTAAAAACCCATCCAGTCCAACTCTATTAAACAGAATATTGGGAGATTTTAGTCTTTGCAACATTATACTTTAAAATATAAAGATTTGAAAAAAAGAAAAAAAAAAAAGAGCTGACTTTGCATTAGTAAAAAAAAAAAAAAAGTATTTAAAATTTAACATGAAGCTGGAAGTTATTTTATTACTAATTATATTTTATAACTAACTAAATTTAAATAACATTTTAAATGGAAAAGCATTTTTTAGCAAGATTGAAAACTGACTAATCAGGGATAGGAGCTGAACACAGATTACCTTGTTGACATCTCATGATTTTTTGCTCTCAAGTGAGTAAATAATGCTACTCGAAGATCATCATAATAACCCAGTTTGTAGATCTTATTCCTAGCCTAGCCAGTTTTTGACATTCTTCACATTGCCTTTTCCTTTTAAAATGTTATTTATTGGATCACTTACATTTGAAGTAGTTATGATTTCGTTTATACTAAAAACTTGGTACATATAACAGTAATAATTGTATTAAAACAGTTTATAAAAGTATTAATAGAAGCAGATATAAAATGGTTTAGTACTTTCGTGTCAACCGCATATAAGAAATTAATATTAACAGTATCCGCGTTTGTAATGATCAATAGATGGCGCTTTTTCAGCTCTTGTTGTTAGTAAATATTACAGCCACGTCTATCTATTTTTGTTCTTTTTGTTATTCTACTTAATATTCGTACTATAATTTCTCCGCCATTACATCATGGAAAATTGATTGCTTTTGGAAAAAAATATATTTCAGTTTATTCAAAGTTCGATCGGAAGTAGATATTTAACTGAAGCTGAACAAATATTAGTTTCAAATCATCTGATTAATTCTTTACTTCCATTAGCCGAAGCAACTGAAATTTTTAATTTGTCATTTGGAAATAAATGGAAGCTTAATTCTAGATTTCTTGGTCCTTTGGAGTTACACTGGAGCACACAACAGTATGTGTTATCTTTTTTACCGGATTTATTCATTTTTATTCAATAAATATTATGTGAAACTAAACATCGGCTAGCAATGGCGGCTTGATGGAATTCGAATTAAAGCATGTTTATTGTAATTTCCCCTTAGCCCACCAGAGGGCGAGCATTTCATTACAATCGCGGATAGCATACCATTATATTATAGGAAGAGAAGTATAATGTGTACGAGTTTATGATAATGTTTATTATAAATTTAATAATGCTTATATAAATATTTTTTTAGTAATGTTTATCGTATAAGTTCATAAATAGTATAAATTTATCATAGTGACGATTAATGGCTGCAAGTAGGGAAGATAGGCTAATTTTGTGAAATTTTATGTCCTCATTTTTAAAGAAGGCTGTTCTCATTTTTCTCATGGAAATGAGGACATTCCATAATTTGTCCTCATTTTGGTATAAAAGAAATCTGGTCGCCCTATAGTAGAGGGAGGATCCTAACTAAGGATCCTAAAAGGGGCTCTATTTTCTACAGAAGAAAACGTCGCTACTTATCGCTTTCTTGGCGATAGTTTGTTTCCCATAAAAAAAAAAAAAAAAAAAAAAAAAACATTTTTTAGGTCGTAAATACCAAAGAATATTTACCTCATTAGATATTCTTGACAAATATATTATAAGAGTTAGCATTTACTATTCTTAATTATTATTTCTTTTTCCAATGAAAACTCTGCTAAGCGATTTTTATACAAAAAAAAAATTACAATTTTGAAAAACGATTAAAGAGAGAGAAAAAAAAAATCTTTTGAATAAAATACAGAAATAAAAACATTTCAAATATATAGTATGTTGTAGCCATCACAAAACATTCTTTAATGTTATCCTATACAAATACGCACAATGTAAATTAGGTATTACCTAAAATTATTTTTTATTAAAATTCCTTTTCATGATGAATGCAAATGATTTTCATTGCAAAGATATATAATAATGGCTAAAGAAAGTGTATTTTGTGTCCTATAGACCACATTCATATTTAAAAAAATGCATTTTTCTGCCTAAGTTATTTATTTATTTATTAAGAAACGAAGAAAAACCCTGATAAATTTGTTTTTAATTATTCTAGATTTATGGTACAACCATTAGTTTTAAAGGTATTGACGGGTACTTTTCAGAAACACTATTATTAAAAATTTACATAGACACCGCCCCCCCCTCCTCCAGTGAAAAGCGATACATCTACATTTACAATATATATTTTTTTTTTTCATAATGGATTATTACTATTTTAAACAATTCTTTTTAATTCACAAAGATTCGTTAAAAAAATAATTCCCACTGTGCGTATTTATGCGAAGTTTCGTTTTTATGTTGAAGCAAATAAATAAATACAATAAAATAAATATATACGGGATGACAGCACTACCTATTGGGCGTTTTGTGTTTTAGAAGTAAGGCTGATTGACTACCCTAGGATTCTAGGCATAAGGTGGAGTGCCCTCCGGGGGGGGGTCTAAAGGGTCCTAGTACTTATGCAAGTTTCGGAGAAAACCACGGAAAACTCGAACGATTAGGTCAACGAACGCGAGCTGGGATCGAACCCGGCACCTCACGTGTACCAGCTTTGAACCCAGAACCGATCGGCCGCTGGTGGGCCATTTTCAGCAACAGCTTATAGGCACTAATTCATATTTTGATGTTCGAACTAAATGTCAAGTTTGGTTAAATTTCGTCCACTTATTTATTAGAGCATCCACAAAAGTTTAGGCACACACGAAAACACTTAAAATAATGCAATCATGTTCAGGATATGTCAAAACGTATAAATTCGTTGGAAACCGGAGACGAACTTTCCATTAATCGAATACTTTCTTTTTAAATATAAAGAAGAAAATAAGAAATAAAGCAAATATCTTAAATAATGATGCATCTAGATTATTAATAAAAATATTATTATGAAGACATCAAAAAATAGAATCTATCCTATTTCTTTTTATATTATTATTATTTAATTTCTTTTACAGTTATAAGATGAAAGTATTCTATTCCTATAAATTTTTGCTCTAATTTTTGATGGGTTTATTTTTTTATGCCATTGGGAATTTATTTATTTATTTTTTAATTCCAATACCGTCAATAATGAAAAAAAAAAAATAGTTTAATACATAAATCCTATGAGAATTAAAGATCAAGACTACATTTCGATATTTGTTTATAGATATCTCTTGCCAATACACTTGGCGAAAGAGGCTCATCGCCAACAGCCGAGAGCTCTGACCACGAGGAAAGATCACAAACTACGCGGGCGCAATACCTCGATGATTCGGCTTTCTGCTAACACAATACCGTAGTAGTTCACAGGCACAGGAGAAATGAGAATTGTCACGTGACAATTCTCGATGATGTTGGCCACACAAGGGGGGTTGCCATTTCTCTCTCTACCTAAATTAAGGGAGGCATACTATTGTAACAATCGCAGCTATCGTAGATCACAAGTCGGATCGTAGTCGTAATTTTGATACAAATGTAACGCCATCGGCCATATTGGATCGTAAAGTTGTGATTGTTGACATAAAAATTTGCGACTGCCTGCGCTCTCCCGTAAGCTCTCACAAGCCTCTCACAAGTATTATAAGATGGCGGATATTAGGGTTGATCAATGAGAAATAAAATATTTATTTATTTATTTTTGTGTGTGGAGTGTTATTATTGATACAGAAAAAAAAAATTAAAACCTTTGTTTAATTTAAAATGACAAGATTTACTTCATTAAACGTGATATCGCACAAACAGCACGAAAATGTCCAATATTGTTCATTTATGATTCATTATTTAAAAAATCGCAATAAATTGTATAATAATGCGAGATGAACAGCATATTTCTGATTTTTTATAATAATAATAATAATTATTATTATTATTATTAACTGTATGTATATTATTTTGTATCGTTTGTTCCTTGTTAAAAAAGTCAAAATATATTTTTACACTAATGGTACTGAATGTGTTAAGTACTCCTTAAATATCATTCACAGGTATAAATGAATTATTTTAATAATAGATATATGATATACTTATCATTAATAAGTCTTTCCTCGCCATTCTTTCTGCAGACAAGTAGGATTTTTTTGTGATTTTGCAAGTAGTTTGACCCCTAATTTATCACAGAAGTCATTAAATAATATAAAGCAGCTTGATACAACTACAAACCTAAATTCTAAATTGATTTTCATCAAAATTATTTAAATTGTAGAGTTAAAATTCTTATTATAAAAAAGAAAAACTCTATATGTGAGGAGTTAATTTTGTATCTAAAAGTAGATTATGAGAGAGTTACTTTCTAGAATTTTTAAGCTGTTGATGAAATGCTAAAATTCATTAATGTAATTTTTTTTTATTCACAAAATTTACATACAGTCTTTTATTTATAAGATTATTGTAACTCCTACATTCTGAGATATTTTAACTCCTACAATATTTTAAGCATTAAAATTCAGAAATGTTCTTTAAAGTTTCAACTTTCCAAATTTAGGTATATACTATACATTATGTTTACTTTAATTTTTTTATTGAGTTAAAACATTTATGTTTAATAGTTTTAATGTAAGTAATGATTTAAAAGCATGGGATAATTTGGGTATACATTGCATTTTATTAATTAGGGAATGAAAAATAATCATTTTATACACCTGCATCATCATTACCTAAGGTTGTATATGCTGAAAATATGCTTGCGATACTGATATTGACAAAAGTTTTGTTTTCTAAAGATAGCAATGTAAACATATCCATATATTATTAATTTAAATTAAGGTATACTGATTCAAATTCATCATTTGAGATAAAAATGTTTCCACCATTTGTGCAAAGTAGCTTTTGAATTGGTTTTTATAATCATTTTCATTCAATTTTGTATCCTCTAAAATGACCTCTTTTTTAAAATTAAATATTTTCTATTTTCGTATAAAATAAAAGACATTGCATATTTTCTCCTCTTTTACCAATAAAAAATTCTGGTCACCTTATACGCAAAAAATGAGTAAGATAATCATATTTTGTGGTGAGTAGCTTTTTTTTTCAGCGAGTATAATATAAGTTGAAATTTTGGGCTCTGATACTGCTATCCCACTTAAATTTTAAAACACTTTATTATGAAAGGTGCTACATTGAGTAAGAAAATGTTACATAATTTTTCTTTTATTTCTAATTAAATCTTCATGTAATGCAGAGTTAAATGAATACTTTGCTTAGTAGGGGATTTAATAATATCTTATGTGTTTAAATTTTGAGTTTTTTTTTGTTAATATTTCTGGGTTATTCTTTTATAGATAAAATAATTTATTGTGCTTTAAGTTACGTTGAAATTAAAAGGTTTGTAATCCAGCTATCTCACTGTTTGAATTAATTAATAAATTGCTTAATTTAAGATTTTAAATAGTGTTTTTTTCATGATTTAAGCAGAGGGGGGGGGGGGGGGAGATGATTTTTCTTGCGGTTAATTTAGATCTTTTTTTTTTTTTTACTTGTTGCATTAGAATTTTAAAAGACAACTTGTTGTTACAATACACTTTTAAAGCAAAAAAAAAAAAAAGTAAAAAAAATTGGGTTTTGCTTTGTATAGAGAGCACGCATAATTTTGATTTATTTATTGGTGAAGAGATTAATATTTTGAACTTTGTGTATAAAAGGATTTTTTTTTGGGGGGGGGGAAGAGGGGGAACACTGCTCTGCAAAAAGAAAAAAAAAATTCGAGATCTGATACCATTCTTGCTCAACTTATGTGAAATGACCTCCTGAATCCGAATATGACTCCCATTTTGCCTAGTCACCCACCGTTTTTTAGATACACCACCCCCTCTCTGATTTTTTTTCCCTGTTTGATAATTTTATGACCATGAATTTGATTTGAAGAATTAAAAATAATTTAACACCTAAAAGCAAAAAAATATAAAGTTTAAAAAATAACATTAATAACAGATTAAAAAAATATAAGATATGTAATGCATAATTTCAGTTTCCTCCCCAAAATTTTTCCCTTGTCGCAAATGTCAATGTTTTAGAATTTTCCAACTCTGTAACCCCTCAGAAGACATTTAACGGTTAAAATAATCCTCTCCCCTCCTAGAAATCAAATTCATAGCCATAACATCACTGAAAAATGATAAAAAATAGGGGGCCATTCCTAAAAACTGTGGGTGATAGGGCAAAATGGGCATCATATTCGGATTTAGGAGGTCATTTTACATAAGAATATACTGAAGTGGTGTCAGAGGAAATTTTCATGCCGATCAGTGTAATGGAACTAGCTGTTTTTGTTTAAAAATGCATCCAATTTTAAAAGAGTCTTTTTCTGCATAACAATCACATCTTTTGCACTATTAGCATATTTTAGAATCCAAGTGGCTTCAAGAATGACACATAATTCTTTAAGTGTTATAATTGCCATTTGGTACTTTCATATTAATCGTATGCTGGCAATTTATACTTTAGTATTAACTTGGCTCGTGAAATACGGTCACCTGGTTACCATAGCCAACCAGTATATTTTAACTGGCAACATGGTTTTCAACTTTGAAACTTAATTAAAAAAATTTTTTTTTTGATGAAAAAATTGGTTCTAGATTCGGGCTCTGATTCCACTCATGAAATAAGCATACTCTCAGCGTTTTCATTCTCGCTTCTCATACCACGTTTTGAGACACCGTGTTAAATCAATACACTATTAGGGAAGTTACACCACTTTTCTCCATATATATTTCACAACTTGGTGTTAAATTGCTGCACCATTTTAGGGAATTGGTCTAGACAGCCCCTCGTTTGCATGTGCTTTGCAACCAGGAGCTGAATCGTTGTGCTGGTGTAATGATATGTTGATAATGATAGTGTATTAATTTAGTGAAATTATTAAAACTGTTATTTGTATAACTTAAATAGTTATATTATTGTTGTTAATAAACTCATTATTTAAATGTATTTCAAGTTAAAACATCTAATAAAATTTACGATATTTCACTTTAAAAAAATTTTTTGGAAAAATGCTTACAAATAGAAATACTATATATGACGTCACTTTCTACAAAGTACTGTCAGTGTGACGTCACACTGACTCCAAAAAAAACAAGCTATCTTTAATTTCTATTTCGTTTAATACTAAGACTACATGTTATCTGACCCACCCGGCATTGCCCGGGCCAATGATAATAACCTTAAATTTGTATGATATCTTCTCTATTTTGTTTGAATTTCTATTTTTAAATAAAAGCATCACAAAAAAATAATCATCTGTAACAAAAAAATTATCTCAAACCAAACGGAACAAGGGCTCGTGACCCCGATGCCTGCGGCAGCTTATACGCGGGTTGCTAATAACATGAAAAATTCTCAAAAATTAACCTTGAACCGAATGAGCCTCTGACTCGTGTTTCCGCTGCCTGTGGCTGTGGCACTGTATAGCAGGCATGCTACACACATGCTGCAAAATCCACTTTTCTCCACCAAGGGGCACAGTATGTTGTGTACAAACATCACCAATCGCCTTGAATTTCCAAGACCTTTCAAATAAGGTGTCACATGATGTTATCAACTGCAAAATCCTTTAGTTGCACTTTCCACCACCAGGGGGCACAATCTGTTCTGTATGAACATCACCAATGGTCAGAAAATATCAAGACCTTTAAAATAAGGTTAACATGATAGGGTCTACTACGAAATCACTTAGTTCCATTGTTCACCACCAGGGGGCACACTATATTGTATATAAACATCCCCAATCAACATGAAATTTCAAGACCTTTATCACCAATCTCTTTCAATTTCCAAGACCTTTCAAATAAGGTGTCACAGGGTGGTGTCAAGTTCAAAATCCTTTAGTTGCACTTTTCACCGCCAGAGGGCACAGTGTGTTCTGTATGAACATTACCAACAGTCAGGAAATACCAAGACCTTTAAAATAAGGTGTAACATGATAGGGCCTACTACAAAATCACCTAGTTCTACTTTTCACTACCACGAGGCACACTATATTGTATTCAAACATATCCAATCAACATGAAATTTTAAGAGCTTTAAAATAGGTGCTACATGTGTGGGTCTAGACCGGATTTCCCTCTCAAACTAATCCCCCCCCCCCCGGGAAATTGATATTTTAGTATTGGAGTCTAGTCCCCCTATGTACAATTTCTTCACCGTGATGTAATTTGGAACTGAGTTAACTCACAAACATGCTTTTAACCTCTGCCGCCCCCAGGGGGGGACCATTCGACTTTTTATATTTTTCTCTTTTGATGACACATCTACAGACCAAGACCTTCTTTTAGACTCAACCAAATTTTTACACCAAGCCGTTCTCTCAATTTAGTGGATACAGATAAAACACGTTTCAAATTAATATATAGATAATTGAAATTTCATTTAGAAAGATTGGAGTGTAAGGCTGATTTTTTATACAAACTATGTGAAAAATACCAGAGCCGGGAATCAAACCCGGGTTATCTGCTTCCACTGAGCTACCCAGGCTGATAACCAGCTCGGCATTTCTCACATAATATCCGTTGGCAAGGTCACCGAGTCTGCAAACACAGATATAACAAGTGAGAATATTTTTCGTAGCACAACTCCATTAGACCACAAATTTTCCAATTAGAAACTACTAGCTGGAACCCATCGAATTCGAAAGTCATTTTATTGACTGTAATGTTTCAAACATTGTTGCATCATTATTTAAATGTATTTCAAGTTAAAACATCTAAGTTACGACATTTCACTTACAAAAAGAAATTCGGAAAAATGCTTATAAATAGAAATGAACCTTAAATTTGTATGATTTCATATCTTTAACTTGATTTTGTTCGAATTTCTGTTTTTAAACGAAAGCATCACGAAAAAATAATCAGCTGTAACAAAAAAATTACCTCGAAGCGAACAATACTCTGCCTTGTGACCCAGTTGCCGGCGGCAGTGCACACACGGGCAACTACTAACATGAAAAAATTCTCAAAAATTAACCTGGAACCGAACGAACCCACCCAGTGTTGACCAGGCCCATGATAATAACCTTAAATTTGTATGATTTCATATCTTTAACTCGATTTTGTTTGAATTTCTATCTTTAAATGAAAGCATTACGAAAAAAATAATCATCTGTAACAAAAAAAAAAACATTACCTCAAACCTGACGGAACTTGGGACCATGGTGCCTGCGTCAGCATATATGCGGGCCGCTAATAACATGAAAAAATTCTCAAAAATTAACCTTGAACCGAACGAACCTTTGATTCGTGTTTCCGCTACCAGTGGCTGCAGCATGCTACGCAGAATTCACTTTCTTCCACCAGGGGGCGTAGTATGTTGTATACGAACATCACCAGTTGCCTTAAATTTCCAAGACCTAGAACGGATTTCCTTCTTAAACTAATTCCTCCCCCCAAATCTACTTTTCCTCTTTAAAATCAAAAATTCTGAAATCACAGAAATTGATTTTATAGTATTCGAGTCTAGTCCCCCATGTACAACTTCTTCACCGTGAAGTAATTTGGAGCTGAGTTAAGCTCGTAAACATGTTTTTAACTCCTGCTCCCCAGGGTGAAGAACCACTCAACTTTTTATATTTTTCTCTTTTAATGACACATCTACAGACCAAGATCTTCTTTTAGACACCTCAGCCACATTTTTACACCAAGCCGTTCTCTCGATTTAGTGGATACAGACAAAACACGTTTCAAATTAATATATAGATATTCAATAATACATCAACCATGAAATTTCATTTAGAAATATTGTAGTGGAAGACTGATTTTTTTTTTTTTTTTTTTTTTTATACCAACTACGTGAAAAATCAATCTTACACTCCAATCTTTCTTAATGAAGTTTCTAATTATACAGCAAATTCAGAAAACTTTCTACGAATTATTTTCACACATTTATCTTGATATATAGAAAACTAGCCCTTCAGAGAGGTGGCCTTTTAAAAAAGGTTTGTCCTATGGCACAATTTGTCAGCGTTCTAAAAATTACTACCATATCAATATCTGACTTGTATTTGACTATATAAACGTAATCCGACAAATAAAACACAGAGTTAAGTTATAATGAAACTATTCATTCTTATCCAGCAAACATTAAATAAAACCTAAAAAAAAGTACTAAATACTGTGTCTATATTTATCGAACAGATGAAAAGGTTTCATCTTTCTAAAGAGTTAATATTTTAGATGTTTACCAGGTAACTTAGTTGGTATAGGGGATTAGAATCGGTGAATAATTCTGATTTAGAATCAATCAATAAAATAACTGATTTAAATAAATGTGTGATGAGCGAGAAAGAAATTAAAAATTGTTAATATTTAAAATTTTGTGGTAAGGAAGGAAAAAAAAAGCGAGGGGAGATGCGTTATTTTCTTCACTGACAAAAAAAAAAGTTTTAAAATGATAAATTACAATTTTTTAGCAAGTAATGTAATATGTAAAAATAATATGGTTAAAAAAAAAAAAAATCATTTGTATTCACATAAAGAAAAGAAAAATCTATTTCATTTGAATGCTATCGTAAACTCAAATATTGAATGAGAAGATCTCTTTGCGGAGCAAGTTGCACAGCAAAATTACCCAAAATATTTGAACTGTAAGTTCACTTTCCAACGTTGGTTTAAATCAGCTTAGTATTTCAAAAGTTATCATGATGGCATATTTTCAAGTGGCAGTCAGATTTCAAGTGACTGCAACTTGAAAACAAAATGGCAGAACAAGTTGTCCAGTGAACTTATTATCAAAACATTTATATAAGTTCACTACCCAACTTTGGCTTGAATTGATTGATTCAGCGTTTCAAAAGTTATTGTAATAATAAATATTTAAGTAGCCCTAATTAATTTAAGGTATCCGTTTTTTTTTTTTTTTTGTAAGAAAAGAGCAGATAAATTTCATTAATGAACTTAGTTGAGACACTATATGGCCTATGTATATATCAAAATTCAAGCAAATCCAATCTTAAATACACTTTTCAGAATGTGGATTTGTAATTTTCATGTGACCTCCTCTTGAAAATAAAATAGCAGAGCAACCATCATTAATGAACTCATCCTAGATATTTGTAAGATAAGTTCGCTGTCCAATTTTGGTTCGATATGGAGTATTATTTTGGAAGTTACTGTGATGACAAAATTTCTATTATATATAGATTAAAAAAACAAAAAAAGTGATTGTAGTAGGTTGATTTCTAAAGAAATCAACCTACAATTGATTTACATACATGGGTGCTGGCAGAGAAGGAAATCTAAATATATTTAATATTATTTATTTAAAGTTTTGCAAAAAAGAAAAAGGTTTTTTTTTTTTTTTTTTTTTTTTCTCCTTAGTCTAATTCAGGATAATATTTAATATAAATAAAGTTTAAAGCTTTTAAATTTTCTTTTACGCTCTTTCGGTAGATTTTATCAATTGCCCACTGCGTAGCTCTGCTAGACTAATATGTAACGTCACAGTGTAAAGTAAAAGAAAAGAAAAAGAAAAACAGCACTCGCTGTTGATTTCATTCTGCCATCATCTATATGTTTACATAAATCTTTAAATAACATAGATAATTTTTGGATGTAATATGCACTAAAATGGATATGTCTATGTTATGTTCACATGTTTATTTATTTTGACTCAGACACTTATTGCATAAAAATACATTTCAATATAATATCTACAAGATTGGTGAAATATAGACTAAATCTAGCTGTAATATGGACATTATGTACTTTGACCTAATCTACATGAATTTGTGTTGACTGGGTTCTTTCTTTAATAATAATGTTCTATATACTTTTTAAAAAACCAACTTCAAACTAAAAAATAACTTTTTGAAACACTAATCAGTAGAATAATAGTTGTAGAGGTTGTATAATTATATTATATTAGATAACAGATGTATAAAGACATCAATTAGATTCAATTTTTCAAAAGCTGCTTTTTGATGTTAGAAAATGAGATTACAAGGAAATATTTTTAATATCTTGCTTTTAAAGAAGTTTAAAATTACTTATTGACACTTTGCTTATATTGAAAAAATTAGACCAACCCCTCTTTTTCCCATTTTGTGTAGGACTTTTACAAAATACATAAATAAAAGAGAAAATATTTTATAAATAAAACACTCTTAAATGAACTTTTTATTACGAAAATAGGAAAAGTACTATATGTGTAAGTTTAACTAGGATGTCAATATATAGTTTTATTTTATATTTTTTTCTCTACTTATACATCACACAAAAGACACAATTTTTACTGAAAAATGAAATTAATCATTCACTTCATTCGTATTTAAAAATTGGTAAATATGCCATATTTTTTTTTTTTTTAATGTTTGTAAATATAAACAAGCATTGCACACGGCACACCGGACACACCTACATATCAAGCCAATCAGTGAAGCCAATCGTTAAAATAATCGAATTGCCAGGTACCGGAAATCACAAATTTGCGATCGAAGGGTTGCCATTTGTGATAGTCACAAATGTTACAATAGTATCATAATTTTTGAGCCGATCGCAAATTCCAGGATTTGTGATCTACGATTACGATAGCTGCGACTGTTACAATAGTATGCCTCCCTGAAGCTCGATGTCGCCTTCGAGTGTAGGAAGCGGGTTCGACCCGCGTTTGTAATGATCGATAGATGGCGCTTTTTCAGCTTTTGTTGTTAGTAGATATAATAGCCACGTGTATTCATTATTGTTCTATTTGTGTTACTACTTAATATTCGTGCTATAATTTCTCTGTCATTACATCATGGAAAACTGATTGCTTTTGGAAAAAATATTTCAGTTTATTCAAAGTTCGATCGGAAGTAGATTTTTAACTGAAACTGAACAAATATTAGTTTCAAATCATCTGATTAATTTACTTCCATTAGCCGAAGCAACTGAAATTTTAAATTTGTAATTTGGAAATAAATGGAAGCTTAATTCTGGATTTCTTGATCCTTTGGAGTTACACTGTAGCATACAACAGTATGTGTTATCTTTTTTACCGGATTTATTCATTTTTATTCAATAAATATATGTGAAGCGATATAAATATATGTGAAGCCATCGGCAAGCAATGGCGTCTCGACAAAAGCCGAAAGCTATTCATGTTAATTGTAATTTCACCTCAGACCACCAGAGGGTGAGCATTTCATTACAATCGCGAATTCCCGCAATGCCCTGGATGTTTTTCCCATCGATCTTTAATTTAGGTAGAGAGAGAAATGGCAACCCCCTTGTGTGGCCAACATCATCGAGTATTGTCACGTGAATATAGAAAAATGGCGGGTAGGTAGGTGGTTGTTGCTAGCAGCTATCTTGCTATCTTACTTTCATCGTGTCTTGCTCTTCTGTTTTGGTATAGCGTGATAAGATTTTGTTTATCTTCTCCCAAGGTAAGGGTTTTCTTTCTCCAGTTTTAATATTTTTTAGTTTGTTCATTTTGTTTACAAACGTATAGTTGTCCTCATACTTTGTTTATGGCACGTGGGCGGCTACCGGAAGTTTCGCCTTGCTCGCCACATTACTTTTCTAATGAACGTAAGCTTTCTGAGTCCCTTAGCCTTAACATTGTGGTTAATGATGGCTCTGACATTATTTCCCTTATAATCTCGGCCAAAAACGGCGCTAGAGCGCCGCAATCACACCTCAAAATTTTGAAAGAAAAGTTATCAAAAAGCGTCACCAACTGCAACAATATAGACAGCTTAAGACTCACTCGGCATAACAAACTCTTTATAACAACTAAATCAATACAGGTCGCCCAACAAATCCTGGGTATAAATTTATTGCTTGGTATCCCAGTGGAAACATTTATCCAGAAGGAAACAATAACAACTAGATTCTTGCTTCATAACATTGACACTTCAGTATCTTATGCTGATATAGCGGAAGAATTGAGTTACCAGGGTTTACACATCTTAGAGGTACGAAGATTTATACGTAAAGCTCAGGGCACTGACCATCCCACTCTGACCGTACTTGTATAACTATCCTAGGAACGACCTTACCAGCAAATGTCAAATTATGGTATCAAATTTACCGAATATCGTTATTTCATGACAAACCACGCCCATGTGGCAACTGCTACAAGTTTAATCATTCACTCCAATCGTGTCGCAGTAATAAAATATGCATACGGTGCGCTGAATCGCATCCAGAACCTTGCACTAATCCTTTCAAATGCACCAGCTGTAAAGGAAATCACTCTGCCGATGACAAAAACTGCCCAATTTACCAACGTGAGCTCCGTATTCAAAAGTACCGTGCCACTCACCGTCTCTCGATTGCTGATGCGAGACAAAGTTTCGCAGATAATGAAACCACCTCAACAAAGTCATATGCTGCGGCCTCTACCTTTTCCTCCGCACCTGTGGTTACTAAAACTGGCCTGGAAGAGGCTATGCAGAGCCTCTCTATACACTTCACTTTCCTCGTTCAAACAGTGTTTTCCAAACTTCAAAAATCTTTCCAAATTTTCGTCGATGCTGCCATACAGCCTCTTATGAGCATTATCCAGGACTTGCAAACCAAACGATTTCCCAAACTACCGACTGGTCTTTCGGATGTCGTTGCCCAACGGCTCAAAAAAGCACGCACCGAGTCTACCACCACTAACTTGGACTGTCATAGTATGGATACTTCAACAATTAATTTAGAGCCTTCTGCTTCCCGTCCTCCTCCAGAGCCACCGCAAGTTGCCTAGCTCACGTGCCATCGCTTTTTTGGTTTATGTTCTCTTGCAGTTTTTGGGGGTAATTTCTGTTTGTTTTCTGCCCTTATTTGTTTTTTTCGTTATGGCTTCTGAGCTGTTTTTGTTCCAGTGGAACTGCCGAAGCTTCTGTGCTAATGGTCATTGGCTCCTTAATTCCCCCCCCCCTCCTTCACGCCCGTACTATTTGTCTGCAAGAAACTTTTCTTTCCCCCTCTGATATGGTCTCCCTTCCTAGTATGATTGTTTATAGGACTGATAGGTTATTTGCTCGGGGTGGTGGTCTATTGACTGCTGTCCACTCTTCTCTCCCGTCCACCAGTTTTACCCTCCCTACTTGTCCTCTTCAGGATATTGAAGCTCTCGGCATTAAAGTCTTCTTTGATCTTTCTTAGACTTTGATTATTAACATTTACTCCCCTTCCGGTGCCTTCCCTGAGGAGTTGCTCTCTGAGATTGTCTCCACCAGTGATTCCCCCCTCCTTATTCTTGGAGATTTCAACATTAATGCCATTGTCCGTTCTCCCCTTATTCCGGCTATAACTCGCCAATTGCTAAACTGGGTCGCCTCCCAAAACTTATGTATTCTTAACTTATCTTCTCCTACTCGTTCTAGCCCTTGCAGCTCCCCTCCCTTTTGGATCTTACCATGGTGTCTTCTCCGCTTGTTGACAAATTTATGTTTTATGTCCATCCTAATCCATACGATTCTGATCACCATCCAATCCTTTTATTCAAGCACTACACTGTAAAAAAATAACTATTACCAGCTGCAAGAAACTCTCTATGATTGGAGAAAATAATTATTTTCTCCAATCACAGAGAGTTTCTTGCAGCTGGTAATAGTTATTTTTTTACAGTATATAACTCCCCACCCTCTGCTAGTACTAAAAAGTGCTACAATTGGACTAAAGCTAGCGCTGCTCTTAACCGTCGTGATAACCTTCCGAACCTCAACTATGAAGACTTCGAGAGTAAATTTTCAAAATTCTGAAACGTATTGCAAATCGTGAGCTCCTTGTGGAAAATAATATCCTCCTAAATCCGTTTCCCCTGACTTCTGCCTCCCTTCAAGCCCAGGCTTTTTTCCAACACTTCGTGAAAGACAACCCAGAAACTCCCATTCCATATGATCTCAGTAATGGTGATCCTACTCTCGACGAACCCTTCACCAAGGAGGAACTCATCAATGCTCTCAAGCATTCTCGCCCAACAACCCCTGGAACGGACGGCTTCTCTCTCCACCTTTTAAGTAAGCTCTCTCACCAGCATCTGGACTCTCTGAGAGGTACGTTTAATAACTCCTTTAACACGGGTGTCCTTCCTCCTTCCTGGAAACTGGCTACTATTCTCCCCATCCGGAAACCTGGTAAACCTTCTTCCGACCTTGCTTCTTACCGCCTCATTGCTTTCACTTCGGTGGGGTGTAAAGTTCTTGAACGAATGATCCTTCGCAGGCTCTTAGCTTGGGCTGGCCGTCGGAACCTCTTCCATAGAGACCACTACGGCTTCATTCCTTCCCGGGACTGCACTGCAGCCCTCAGTACCTTCTTCCTGGATGTCTCAAATGCCCGTGCCAATCGCTACTTCGTGGCTGCTGTCTGCTTAGGTATCAAGGCAGCTTATGATTCTGTTCAGCCCGATATCTTAATTTATAAACTCGCCTCTCACGGAATCCGTGGTAAAATGGGCCATTGGTTTGTTTCTTTCTTCAAGCATCGTGTTATCCAGGTCCGCTGATGGAAGGCCCTCTCTCATGTCGGTCCCTGCAACCAAGGTGTTCCCCAGGGCAGCGTCTTATCCCCGTTCTTGTTTATAATATACATTTTGGATGTTGTCGAAACTTTTGAGGAGGGTGTTCATAAATTGTCTATGCCGATGAAATCTTGGTCTACACTATCGGCCCGGATGAAGACCGTGCCCATCAAAAACTTCACAACACACTGTGCCGCAACCATACCTGGTGTTCGGCCAACAAACTCTCAATTGGCCCGGATAAATATTCCGCAATTAATTTCTCTCGTTCCAGAGATCCCGGCCCTCCCATCATCCTTATGGGTTTTGCTATTCCTTGGAGCTCTTATGTCAAAATCCTCGGCGTCTGGTTTTCCCGTTCTTTATCCTTCGCCCACCATTTCTCTATCATAAAAGTGAAGGCTTTCCGGAGAATTAATTATATCAAAGTTGTTGCAAATCGTTACCGTGGTTTAAATAGCAATCATGCGCTGAAGATTATTAACTCTCTGATACGAAGTAGTCTGGAATATGGTGTTCCCCTTTTTTATGATGCCCCTCCATCTACTCTCAAAACTTGATATTTGCTACAATACTGCTATTAGGGTTGCCCTAGCATGGCTCTTCGGCTCTCCCTACTCACAAAGCAGTTCCTCCTTCGCCTTCTTGCTTCCCCTCCAGCCCTCCGTCTTAGCGACTTAATCCGGTCCCAGATTCTTTGCCCCTCTGTGAACTGGAAGTGGAATAACCCGCTTCTTGAAATCCGTTGCTCCTTAAATTGCTCTCTGCTGCAGGTCCTCCGCTTCGTCTGGCCTCCGCTCCCAAACTGTCTCCAGTTTAAGGTGGTTGTCGACGAACTCCCTTTCCAAGATCCTTCTATTCCTGACAAAATCATTGCAAAAGCCTGGAACAACTGGCGCTCTTCCCTTCCTCAGTGTACCCTATTGGCCACGGAAGCCTCTAAAGATGACAACAAAACGGGTGTGGCTGTTGTGGATGCAAACTCCACCTTTTCTCTGGTTTCCCATCACAACTCTGTTTTCACTGCTGAGTCCCTGGCTCTTGTTCTTGCCCTCTCCGAGGCCCCCACACCCTACTCCCAGATCATAATTCTGTCGGACAGCCTCTCTGCTCTGCTTGCCCTCAACTCCTGGTCTTTCCATTCTCCCAAAGTTATTCTTCACCTTCTTGCTGCTATCTACGGCTGCAATCAGCGTGGACACCATATCACTTTTGTTTGGTGCCCCGGACACAAGGGTATCTACCCCAACGAAAGGGTTGACAGCTTAGCCAAGAATGGTCCATACTCCTGCCATTCCATTCCTTGGGTCTCTCCTGAAGATCTTCGTTCTGACATAAAGAAAACTTCACTCACTGAAAGTGAATATAGTTGGCTGCAGAACGACTATGCCTCTCCATTTGACCATCTCTTTCCGGATAGAGAGATAGAGCCCTTTCCCAGTTGGGCCCCCTCCCGCATGGCGGATGTGCTTCTGGCTCGTTGGCGCTCCAAAGCCATTATAACTCATCAACGGTTATTTCGTATGAACCTTTCTTTCTGACCTCTCTGTCGCCACTGCTGGGATCCAGAACCCCCTGAGCACATTTTGATGTATTGTCCTTTCTATCGGTATCCTCACCGCCAGCTTAATCTCCCGGTCTGTTTCTCCTACGGAGTTATTATCTCCACCGCGCTCAGCTCTCGTGCCGGAGCCATGAGCCTCCCCTCTTTCTCTAAAAGTGTTTTTTCAGATCTTGTCTAATCTCACTCTAATAGATACTCCGAGATAACGCTGCCCTAGTGGCACAGCATAAATCTCATGTACTATCTACCTACCTATTGTCACGTGACAAAAGCTTTAAGATTTCTCATTTCTCCTGTACCCGTGAACTACTACGGTATTGTGATAGCCGAGAGCCGAATCATCGAGGTATTGCGCCCGCGTGGTTTGTGATCTTCCCTCGTGGTACAGCGTCTAGAATAAACAGTGTGGCAATCGCCTATGACCGTGATGTTAAAATGATGCTACAAAAATTAAGCTTACCCAGATGTCGCTGTGATCGAAGCTATTGCTCAAATCGAAGACCTGATTGGCTTTTCCCAGTTTCGTCAGTTTAATCACGTGATCTAAACATATAATTAACCAATAGGGAGTCTCGATTTTGTTGTCGTGACACTAGCTTCGATTACAGTGATATCTGGTGACAGGCTTATTTTTTTTTAGTACAATTTTATCGCCGCTTTCCACATTGTTTATTCTAGACGCTGTACTCATGGTCAGAGCCCTTGGCTGTTGGCGATGAGCCTCTTTCGCCAAGGGTATTGGCGAGGGATATCTATAAACAAATATCGAAATGTAGTCTTGATCTTCAATTCTCATAGGAGTTATGTATTAATTTTTTTTTTCTTATTGACGATATTGGAATAATAAAAAAATAAATAAATAAAACAAATTCCCAATGGCATAAAAAAATAAACCCATCAAAAATTAGAGCAACTAGTATGTTGTGGCCACCACAAGACTTTCTTCTATATTTTCCTATACAAATTCACTCAATAACAATAAAAAAAGAAATACAATTTTTTTCCAATTTTTTTTCGTTAAAAGCAAAAAAATCGATAACTTTGTTTTAAATTATCACATATTTATAGTTCAACCATTCGTTTTAAAGGTATTGACGAGACCTTTCGAAAGATACCCATCTTTAAAATTTAACCCCCCCCCCGGTGTACTTCCCCCAGGGGGGGAAGCGATGCCCCCACATGCACAAATTTTTTTTACTAATTAACTACTACTATTATCAATAATTCACATTAATTTTACAATCGCAGGTTAAGAATAACTCTCATTATGTACGTTTATACGGAATTTTGTCCTATACTGCCATGTTAAAAATTTAGAAAAAATACGATCACAGCGCCACCTGTTGAGCGATTGATCTCCAAATCTAATCAGCACAAGTTTATGTCAGGGGCCAACTAAATACCAATTTCGTTTAAAAAAAAAAAAAAAAAAAAAAAAACGTTTTTTTTTTTTTCTAAGTTTATTTTCGTTAAAAGTAAAAAAAATCGATAACTTTGTTTTAAATTATCACAGATTTATAGTTCAACCATTCGTTTTAAAGGTATTGACGAGACCGATCGAAAGATACCCATCGTGAAAATTTACTCCCCTCGAGGGGGGTCTTCCCCCCCAGGGGGGTGGCGAGGGTCCTACACATACAAAATTTTTTTCCCAGTTGACTATCTTTATTATAAATAATTCTTGTAAATTTCATAATGATTACTAAAAAATAATTCTCTTTATGCACATTTATACAAAATTTTGTCTTATATCACCATGTTAAAAATTTAGAAAAAGCGGGATGGCAACGCAACCTGTACGACAATTTTTACCAAAAGTTGATAGGCACTAATTTATGTCAAGGTGCAACTACATACCAACTTGTATGAAATTCTGTGCAGTAGTTCCTGAGATACAGTTGCCACAAAATTTTGTCACATACACACAGACTGACAGACAGACAGACATTTTCTAAAAATGGTCAAATCGTGTTCTACAGCTCTCAAAACGTGTAAATCCATCAAAAACCCGAGGTCGAAAATTTTTACGAATCCAATACTTTCTTCTATTGAATATAGTTTGTCTCCGGTTTCAAATAAATTTATACGTTTTGACATATCCTGAACATGATTGCATTATTTTAAGTGTCTTTGTGTGTGCCTAAACTTTTGTGGATGTTCTAATAAATAAGTGGACGAAATTTAACCAAACTTGAGATTTAGTTCTAACATCAAAATATAAACTAGTGTCTATAAGCTGTTGCTGAAAATGGCCTACCAGCGGCCGATCGGTTCTGGGCTCAAAGCTGGTAGATGTGAGGTGCCGGGTTTGATCCAAGTTCGCGCTCGTTGACCTAATATTTTGGAGTTTTCCGTGGTTTTCTCCGAAACTTTCATAAATACAGGCTAGGACCACTTAGACTCCCCCGGAGGGCACTCCACCTTATGTCTAGAATCCTAGGGTAGTCAATCAGTCTTACTTCTAAAACACCAAACGCTTAATAGATAGTGCTGTCATCCCGTATATATTTATTTTATTGTATTTATTTATTTGCTTCAACATAAAAACGAAACTTCGCATAAATACGCACAGTGAGAATTATTTTTTAACGAATCTTTGTGAATTAAAGAATTGTTTAAAATAGTAATAATCAATTATGAAAAAAAAAAAAAAAAAAAAAAAAAAAATGGTTGTAAATGTAGATCATATAGTATTAAGACATAGATTGATCAGCCAGAGGAAACGTTCTAATGTGATTGGTTAAAGAGTTACGGGAAATATGAATTTAAAAAAAAGTTGGTTTTAAAAATAAAATATTAATCCTTTCAGAACAACATATATTTGCATCATGAACTACATTAGCACTTTATCAATGTGTAGAAAATCTTTAAAGTGATAATGACGTCAATTTTTGCCAGATGCATAATTTAACTTTTTACAATTTTTTAACGCTCACGTTTAATTAAATGCATTTATTTTTATGTCGAATGAAAATGAACTCGTAAATTTTTTTTGGCAACAATTAAATTATAGCTAATATTTTAATGACTATTTTTATTGCTATTAGGAGCTTATTATTTTCATATTTTAATTAATTAAAAGAAAACTATTCGAAAATCTGACTTCGAAGTATTGTGTTTAGAATGTAAAAATCAGAATTTTTTTATAAGCTCATCCCCTTATGTATGGGATGATAAATGTGAAGATTCATTTAAAAAATTAAAAAATGCCTTAATTGAAAAACCTGTTTTGATTTTGTATGATCTCAATACACTTTGCCACTTATTTGTAGATGCTTCAAGTGACAGAATTGGATGTGTAATCAAACAGTCAGATGAGAAAGGAAAATTGCACCCAATAGCCTACTATTCGCGAAATTTAAAAAACTATGAAAAAAATTATGCCATAACTGAATTGTAATGTCTTACCATTATAGATTCTTTAGGTAAATTTTATCATTATGTACATGGTCAAAAATTTGTTATTCATACTGATCATGCAGCATTAACTTGGCTTAAAAATGTTAAAAATCTCAGAGAACGTCTTTTCCGCTGGTCACTTAGTGACTATGAAATAAAATATCACAAAGGAACCACTAATGTAGAAGCCGATATGCTTCCTAGATTACCTGTATTACAAAATATTTCTCATCATATACACCTCCTTGACCAGAGTGATCTGAAACGTATGCAACAAGAGGAAAATACAATAGTTAATAGTAAAAAATATTTTACTAAAAAATTACTAAAAAAATTTAGCATATTTTACTAAAAAAATTTACTAAAATGCAACATTCTGCCTTGAACGAGGCTAAAGCTATTCCTCCTGAATATATAATCTTGTTATGATGTGTTATGAATTTTTTGTAAATGTTGTGCTTGTATGTTTGACACTGAGGAGTGCTAGTGTTCTAGCCAAAATGTCTGTCATATATTTTAATGTTTTTAATTAAAATGTGTTTGTAAAATTTTTGTATTCATTATCTCACTTTAAATGTTACATTGGCTTTAGTAAAAAATATGTTGAAGTAAATGACCTCACAGTAACAAAAAAGAAAAGTTTGTATAAGATGCATTTGGTCGTTGACCATGCAATATGTTATGTGTAGGGTTTTCTATCAAAAAGTGTGACAACTGAAGCTTATACCAACTTTTTAAAACAGATTTTTCAAATTCAAATACTTGAAAAATTATTTACTGATAGAAATGCCACCTTTACTTCCATCACGTTTGAAGTTCTTATGTAATTACAATGTTAAACATATCTTAACTAGCAGTGATCATTCTGAGACAAACAGAAAAATTGTGCGTCTCAACTAAACTATTGTAACTAGATTGAAAATGTAAAGCAAATTCTGCTTCATCTAAAGTACCTTGGACAAAATTACTAGAGGAGGTTCTAAGCCAGTATAATGCTACCCGTCATTTTATTACAAAAATTTCCCCTAGTTACCTGTTGTTGTAAATTTACCATATGATCCTTTAATTCCTAATAATAATTATTATCCTAAGTTTGATGAAGTGAGAAAATCGGCAAAAGAACAGACAATTGAATATCATAATAAAAATTAAGTTAGATATGATGTTCGATTTCTCCCTGCTAAATTTAAAGTGGGTGATGAAGTATTATATGAAGAATTTCATTATCCTAATACAGATAAATTAACTGCTCCATATTCAAGACCTTATAACATTTTAAAGCAATTATCTGAGTTAAATTTTGAAATTGATAGACCAAACCCTCATTTTAGAAGACAGTCTGAAATTGTGCATTTATCTAAACTAAGATATTATAATAATCCTCAAAATTTTAAACTATGTCATGAATAACCACCCTTATGAATCAGGATTTGCCCTGAATAATTTTTTTTTGCTTTCCTATTGCCCCATTATGAGATGGAAGAGGGCTCAATGTGTCAGAGAAATCGGTGGGACATTGGGAGACATCATTTCCTTTCTCTGCCTCAGCAGCACGAATGTGCCCATTGACCCTTTTATATTCATTGCATTTTTATAAAACCATTGATAACAAATCTTTTGAAACGGGAATGATAAACAAGGGTCTTCAGCTCCCTACCCCCCCCCCCCCCCCCCATTTTTTAGGCCCTTGTTTACTCATGTTCTTTTGGCCTTCCCTTGACCTGAAGCCCCAAAGAGCATGAGGCAACAAGCGCACTCCCTCCTCTGATGAGACTTGTCAAAAAACCACGTTTACCTGTCGCAGAAATTATTTTTGGGTTGACAAGCTCTCACAGAGTATAACGGGTCACTGCACCCACAAATATGATCTTTTGAGTAAAGATTTTTAATGTTTTGGGTCATTTCTTTAGTTTGAAAATAAGTGCTGATCAAAAGCAACTTAGTGAATTTATTACGTAGAATAATCTTTTTTCTCTTTTATAATTATTAGCATCATGTATTATCAAGTATTATTAGATATTTTTTTCAAGTATTATTATTATTTGTAGTATCAATATTATTTTTTCAGAGTATTTGAGTGTATTGCATTATATAATTGTTTGTGTCTTAATTACTTAGTATTTTCTTATAGTATAATATTTTGGTGTCAAACTTTTAATTGTGGTATTTAATAAATGAAAAAAAAAATTGTGTTTATTAAATATATGAGTAAAAAATGTGAAAGACTGTTTGCATAAATCATAGACTTCCCAGGACTTCTGAAGTCCCCAACGAACATTAATACAAGAAAAACTGTGTTGAACAAAATAAACTGATTGTTACAGGACTTTTAAATGGGAACATTTCCCAAATTAAAAACTATGGCCAAGGTTTTTAAATGTCTACTATTATTTCATATTAATACTTTTTTGAATATGTTTATTTTCTTATAGTGTCATACATTTCTTTTACTGTGCTAACAATTTTTAATGTGAAGTATCAATGTTTGTTTAGTAAATATAATGAGTACGTACTGTTTAATCATGTGTTAATCTAGAAATTTAAATATTAAGTATGCATACTATGTGTATTCATAAACAAGCTTATTGTCAATTTTGTAATCCCTCTGTATACTCCAAAGGCAATGGAGACATGGTCTGATTAAATTAGTGAAAAATAACTACAATCAATCAATCAATCCTAAACAAGTAAGTCAAGAACTAGAAATAGAAAAAAAAAAGAAAGGGATAAAAATAGACAAATTTAAATGATTTAAATGACCAATTTAAAATTGTGAAAATCGCTAGTCGAAATTATAAATCACAAATAATTCGTAATTGACCCTTTAAAGTTTGTTTCAAAGCAAGACTTCATCACTCAGAAATCAGAAAATGAATGAAATTATAAGTCCAAATTCGCTGACACTAACACAATTTGCAACTTGCTAAGCATCTATCATGCATATTAATTGATCCCAGAATTTCTTTCATAGTCCCAGGTGACTTGGGTGTCCAATGAGAAGCTCAGAAATTGAGTATATAAAGCCAAACTTTAAGCAACTGGAGGAATTTTGCCACAGTTTTCAACTGTTAAACACATCATATTATCCTTCCTTTTGAAATTACGCAGAAGCTACAGCATCCAACATCCTAACAGAGTCCCGTGGCATGAGCTGCCAATTCCGTCCGGAGATCGGCAAATCATCAGCTAAGCCTCCATTGCCTTCTGTAAAGCCCCAACATGCAAATCTGGTGAAATAATGATGTTTTCTCGAAAGAATCCATAGTATTTATTGTGTGACAATGACTGAGATCTCTATGATTCATCTCGTTATATATATATATATATAAAGGTTTAGATACTTACTAGTCACTTTAAGGTTGAGGATACTTCTCTGTAGCAGACTAGTGATACCTGTAGACCAGTATATTTTTCTTGACATTTTAAAATCAATTCTAAAGCTGTACAAATTGTAACTAAAAGCAAGAAAATAGTGTGTCCAAATTAAGCAACTTTATTTTAACATTGTCTACAGACAAATCTGTTGTTGAGAATGTTATAAAAATTTGTGTAGAACATAATAAAGGTATGGAAATTTGTTTGAGTAATTAAAAAAATTTAGTACAAAATTTTCACCACCAGTGGGTATTTTTAAAGAAATACAAACTTATTGATCCATTGCCACCCCAATCTCCAGATCTTAATCCATGCGACTTTTCACTTTGGAAGTGTGTGAAAGGTCTGGTAAGTCATAATAATCCAAGAACTTTACTTGCATTTCACATCATGTTTGTAACATTTACCCAAACACACTGCGGTTAGCTGTGGAACATGTTATCTTATGGTTCCAGATTGTAGCTTACAATGATAGCCGTCACATTGAACATGTCTTGTTGTAATAAAATTTGCAAACTATCATAAATGTATGCTAAATGTGTAATTCAATAAAAAATGCCCCCTAGTGGGCAAAAATTTGAACTAACTTTTTTTATTCGCTTAAACAAATTCCTATGCCTTCATTATGTTCTACAAAAAATTTGAAAACTTTCTCGACAATAGTTTTGTCTGTAGACAACTTTAAAATAGGTTCGTTTAATTTCAGACACCCTATATATCAGTCTTATATTGTGACAAGATATGTTCAGCATTGTTATACATATTAAAAAAAAAAAAAATAAATAAATGATGGTGATTAAACTAAATAATCAAAAGTTTTAAATCTCGTTAAAAAATTAATAAAATTATAGAATTTTTTAAGTTTAGAATATTGCAATCATAAATAAAAATAAAAAATGGCTGGTGATCTATATTAATCTTAACCATTCATTGCAATTGGTGCCACAATCTAAGCTCATGGAGTAAATGTAAAAATTTAAACATTTCAAAATAATTAAATAAAATATAAAGGAATAAAAGTTAACTTACCAACAATTTTCAAGAGAAAGAATAGATAGACATAACACTAAATTAATTCTAACACTAGTAGAGCTCAAATATTATTTATTGTAAAATAGCTAGATATGCATACCTCATGTGCCGGTTCAACCACAATATTTCAGTATTTTATCAGAATAGAGATTTGAAGATACTATTAGCATGGAATCCATATATATAACGAATGATATACAGAACTAGATCAGTAATTTGTAGAAATGACACTGAATACATATCATTGTTTAATTCCTTCAAAAAAGTCGAGGATATTGTGCAATAGTTAAACTGATCTATCAGATCTTTCATACTTATTAGCGTTAAATTGGATTTCACTTTCTGATGTCACAACATGAACACTGTGAAAGAAGCAATGCACAAGATATACATAATCCTCTAATAACGGACGTAGTTGAGTTTGACACTCAATTAATATTACATAATTGGAATACCTGTATAATTTGATGATTTCATGAATAACACCACTTAGGATCTTCATATTATCTTATACAAGGTAAGCATTTCAATGTTTCAGATCCGTTCGTACAATAACTGCATTAAACAGGTATCAACATTGCCTCTCCTTGAGTGTCATCCATTAAGTCTGGTTTTAGGCCTATAGGCTGGGAGGATGCTTCCCCAAAAGTTATTTATTCGATCCTCATAAGAGCATTTGATGATAAAATTTGATCAATTACTATCCATTCGTGCAATAAAATACTTCACAGTGTGCTTTTTGGATATTTGCAAGTTTAAATAATTGTGCTTGACACCAAAAAGACGCTAAATGAATTAGTGCAGCCTTTCCCAATGGCTGCCCTGGCCTGCTGCCAGAAAAGCAGAGGATAATCCCCACGTCCACTGCACTAAAAATCTACCATCCAAGAGAGTGATCTGCATTTCCCAAAACTTCCGCGCGTACACAAAGATCGATGCACATGGTAAATAGTTCTTAAAGAAAAGGTTTATTAAGAACATTTGCTCAAATTAAAAGTTAAAGAAATAAAGTGAAATTAAATTATTTTTGCTGGAGGAAAATTTATTATTGACTATTTTTTAGATTGATTCATTATTATTGAATTTCACTCATTTTTGCAAGGGATGCTATTTTGAAATCGGCGTAGTAATACTACATTTGTGCAGATCTAATAGAATTTTCTAGAAAGAAATTTGAAATTGCAATTAGAAATGATGTCATCGTTTTTAATTATCAAAATATGAAAGCTAGATAAATTAATAATATTATTTTTAGATTATTTGAACACGATTCTAAATAATTTTAAGTCAATCTATTTATTATTTATTTTTAATTGGAATATTGGTAGTTTACATCTAGAAATGCTGGTTTGTTAAAAAAAAAATCATAAATATTAAAAATTTCTTATCTACTGAATTTTGAGTAGTTTAAATAATTAATTGGGGGAAAATAAATAAGTAAGAGTCAAACTATTTTTTGGAGGTTTTGAGAATAATTAATAAAATTAATCAGTGTTAAAATTTTTCAATTTTAAAAAATATGTTACTTACTATTGTTTATTACAGTCTGGAAATGTGAAATCACATTTTTAATAGTTGAAAAAAATCTGGCGTGAAACAACCACACAACTTCCATTATTCACTATTACACGTATTATATGCATTTTTTGGAGATAATGTTATCAGAAGATATAAAAGTGACCTAAAGAAGTAGAAACCTAAAATTTTTTTGGTAAGAGAAACTTTATATACATGTAAACACACATAAAATTAAACTTACATATAGCGAGTTAAATAATAAGAAAAAAAAAAAAAAAAAAAACAGAGTTATTTTTTGAAACATCAATTTCCGAGATCTAAAATTGACCTACCTAAACAGGATGACTTTTAATTTTCCTCTAATAATGATGTGACCTGAGAAAGGAATGGATTTATATAACAATTTTCAAGAAAATCGTTAGAGCCATTTTTGAGATACCAACTATTACTAAAACTCAATTATTGACTGGAAAACAATAATTACATACAAAAGGATATTTAAAAGTGAGGTAAATATGGCAAGTTTGAAAAAAAAAAAAAAAAAAAAAAAATCCGTACAGCCGTTTTTAAAGGAACGCCCTTGTGAGACTTGAAATTGAGCTATTTATACAGGACGCCTATCAATTTTCCTGAACTAACCAAATATATCATTCGAAAGGACATCTAATAGAGTGTTTATATAGCAAATTTGAAGAAATTCGTTAGAGCCGTTTTTGAAATACGCACTTCTGGTTTCTGATATCCCACTTCCGGTTTTTCAATTTTCACCAAAATGTGGAAAATTCATCTGTATACCAGACCTGTCTCAATTCTGAAGTTTTGTAGTTCTATCTTTATTAGTTTCAGAGATATGCTAGCCAGAAAATTTCATACATACATACATATACACACACACACACTGACCAATTGCTAAAAACCACTTTTTTGCACTCAGGGACTTTAAAATGTGTAAATCAGGTGAAATCTCGATACAGAATTTTCGGACCGAATACAATACTTTCATTACCTATGGTAGTAGGGTAGTGCAAGTAAAAATTAATAAAATTGTGGATTACTGTTATGCTGTCTTTAAGATTGGAGAGAGGTGTGATGGAACAACTGTAAACCAATTCTTTGAAGTATTACAGTAAAAATCCACAGTAAGACATCACAGCAGAAATTGCAAGGGCTCAAATCTGTCAGGTCAAGTGAAAGGAAAATTATGGCTAATTTTGTTGTCAGTAAAATTGCTGGAAAATACTTTTTCATACTATGGGTTAGACGTGGAAGAGCACCATTTTACATAAACAGAATTGCTACAAGACATTGCTGTGCTTGCAGAGCCAGAACCAGATTGCTGCAGTAATGATATATATCATTAGCTGGTAAAACTATAACTTGCGGTCATGTAGTCTTAAAAAAAAAAAAAAAAAAAAAAAAAAGAAGAATGAATATGACAGACAGCTATACAATAGCCTTATTATATGAAAAGTGTAGAATAGAATTTGCTTAAATTCATTTTTTTTTTTCAGTCTAAATACTGAAACTGTGTTTCTCAGCTGTAAAATTAAACTAGAACATAGGCAATATCCAAATACATACTGTTCCATGTCTAAATTTAAAATATACAAATACAAAAAATTTTTTTTTTTTTTCTTTTAAAAAGATTCTGTGGCAAAAGCTGCTTTACAGTTTATACAGATGATAGTAGCATTAACACTCTTTGAAGAATCTTGTAAAAAATAATACAAAGTGGTTCAACAGTTTCTGCAATAAGCCAAACACTAGTACTATTCAGGAAATTTAACATCTTGTCTTCCATTGTTTGTGCCTCATCATGTATTATGTGTTCATACTTTGGTCTCCTTTTTCACTAAAGGCGAAGGATTCTGTTGTTTCAAATTTCATAATGATGACTTTGGCCAGTGAGTACGACTTTTTGCAGTGACCTGAAAGATTGATTGAAAGTTTTACAGAGTTTTGGTAACAGTATCCCCGTATGATACAACAATTTTCATTAGTTAGTAAAGCATGTTTTTGAATAGCCAGTGGAATTTTCCTCAGTGTAGAAATATATATGACAATGGTTTGTTTTTCACAACTTTATACTGCATGAACATGAAGTAGAATTGTTACAACTTTTGTATATGCTGCAATGGAATTTTTTTTTTCTTTTTAACCCTAAACCTACCACGACGGGTCAAATGACCCATTTTAAACTTTTTGTCAGAATTTCTTGCAAATAACATTATCACATCATCCATGTTTCATGTACCAAATTGTGCTAAATAATGTATTTTTGCTATACATAGTAATATATATAATATTTTAAAGACACTTGATCCGCTGTGGTAGGAATAGGTATACATGAAGTATCAGTAGATTTAGTGTTAAATCACAAAATGGATGCCAGGTTAAGTAAAATAATGTAAGTTATATCATTAACTTCAAATGTATCAGCAATTATTTTAATTTGACATTTTATTTTTCTTTCATTCTTTGATGCAGGCTAATAATTTTCTAATTACAAGTTACAGGAAATGAAGGACCACATTATAAAATTAATTTCATATTTTAATATTTAACACAGCTCCTTGAAAAAATATTACATATCTTGATCATGTGATAATTGTCATTACACATACTTAGAATCACCTATTTATTTATCTATTATTATTTTTTTTCTGCAGTGGCATGTAATATATTGTAAGTGTAGAAATATATGTTATATACTTAAAATTAAACCAACACATATTTAAAAGCTATTTATTACAATTAACAAAAAGAGTGAAACATAAAAAATCAAATATATCTTCTTATTTTTGGTTTAAATAAATATGTGAAACAATTTTAAATTTAAAAAGGATTATTAAATTTTGAATTACAAACCACTATTTAGAAAATCACGTGTTAACTACTTGCATGAAACTTCATTATTTGAAAGATTTTTTTTGAGTCACTTTTATAATATAAGTTTCATTAAAGAAAAAGCTAAGCTTGGGAATGATGTTTTTTGAAACTGTAGCCCTTTTACTTTTCTTCAAGCAATTGTTAGTTTACATTACCTGATTATATGAATAAAAAATAATTATTAAGCTAAAACATTATATATATATATTTTTTTAATTTCACTATGAAATGAAAATAAACTTCTTAAAAAATAGATAACTAAAAAGAATGATGCAATTTATAAAGAGTGAATGCTTAATATTTAGAAAAATAATTTTAATGAAAATAAAGCTTTGTACATTTAATAAATATAATACATATTTTACATAATACAAAATGATAATTTGCAGTTAAGCATATGGCACCCAATTGCTGCCATCTTCAGGAGTTAAGTTTCCAGTAACAATTAAGACAATATCAACAATCCACCAGATGCCAACACCTCCTAAAGTGAGCAGTTTGCCAACAGCTGTGCCAGTGTGTCCTAAACAAAACCTGTCCATACCCAAGAAGCCCAGTAAAATTGAATAGAGCAGTGTTGTCAGAAAATAATGTCCTGAGTATCTGAAAAGGCAAAAATAAAATAAAGTAAAATATGAGAAGTGTATTAGTACAATAAGTATTAATAAAGTTATTAATACAATGAAGGTTTATCTTTTAAGCATTTTCATTCCTTCTTTTTTTAGCATATTTTACATGGCAGAAAACCTTCACTTTGCCTTTCTAAATATAGAAAAGTTTTCCCTTCCATTAATAAACCATTCTTTTACTCTTTGCACAAAATATCTATTACAAAGATATTTTGCCTATGCCTATCATAATTTTTTTAATTTTTAATATTTCATTTTAATGCTTTATGGCACGAGAAATGAACTAAACTTTTTTGTGCTTTATAGTTTGAAAATTATTAAAAAAATAAATAAATAAATAAATAAATAAATAAAAAATCAATTTTTGAAAAGCAAGTATCAATTTAACAGTAGTGAAACATTTCTAAATATGAAAATTGAAAACAGAATTTAAATATTACGTTAAGTAATGAGTTACGTGCAGAACAAGTTTTCCATTAGAATAACATATGGAGGGCTATGATATGAAGGCTATGTTAGGCAAAAGCATCCCCTTAAAGTAGTCACAAAAGTTTTAAGATATACACATTAGATATAGATATAGAATATAATATTCTATATATATATATAATGCACAGCTTGGTAATAATTTTATACATTCAAAAATATCTGAAAAGAAAAAAAGTTGGTACTTTTGCATTTCCCCGGTGCAGGTGATAAACTCGTCAAAAAATGACACAACCGACACCAATCATTAATCACCTAAGAAAGAGTAATTGTTTCAGACCACTTCGAGTAATAATAACAAGAAAATTAAGGAAACAAGATCATTTACTTAATTTTTTAAATATTTAAAAAAAGTAAATTTTCTGAAATTTTGCTTAAAGTTAGACTTTAAGAGTGTTGTCCCGTAACAAATACAACATTTATTTCATCAAATCCATAATAAAAGATATTAACTTTAAATTAAAAATAAATAAATAAAATAAATAAATAAATCTAAATTACAAATTAATTTTTACGGCATTAATCTATTGTTGTCGCCAATACAGTTTTCATGGAAAAATCTCATACAGCTTCAATTTTTAATTATTTCCTACCTATTTCTTAAAATAATATAGGATGAAATGTACTTGATTCTCTATAAGAGTTTTAGGCGATAAATGTTTTTCTTGCTGTAATTAGAAATATGAAATATATCATATAAATGTCTAATTTTGTAATGTGAAAAAATTATCAATGCAAAATAAGAAGAATTTATATATGAGTCATTTATAAATGAGTTTGAATTTGATGCTTTTTTTATGCCAAAGTATATTCAAAATATTTTAAAATATGTTTTTTAAATAAAAAAATAAAAAAAAAGAGATATACTTTAAAGATAAAAAGAAATGCAGTCAAATATACAGCCTCAACATTATTTCATTATTCACACACACACAGGGGCGGATTTATATTTCTGCGGCTTATAACGGCAAATGCCACCCCTCTCTCTTTCCAGTGATTACCCCCCTCCCACCTTCTTTTTAAAGTTATCCTTAAGGCAGAGGGGAGAGGAGAGGGCAAATTTTTGACATATTTACTGAGCCCTTTACAATACAAATGCGTGAAATTTATTGAGTGAAACTCTTTTTGAAATTTTTCTCTAACACTTCTTATGTTATAAACGAGCATCCCTCGATAACTTATCCAAAATATTCACATCACAAGAAATCACTGTGATGCCAACGAAAAGATAGAGATCAATTCAATTTTGTGTTATTTGAGTAGGAATACCTTGAAATTTAATGCATTTATAATTAAAAAGGACTTACTGAATCTTACAATTTGGACCAAAATATTTTCTTTGTTCACTTTGGTACATTTTTCTAATAAATGTGATGCCATTTATTAAAAAAAAAAAAAAAAAAAAAAAAAAAATTAGAATACAAATAAAAACATTTGCCAATTTCACACATTCTCGAAGGAAAATTGGCTTCGAAAATACGTCAAATGATATAAAACTTGAATTTCGAAATCTTGTCGTTTTTAAGGTATCTCATAATCTCATCATTCTATAGAAAGCAATCGTTTGTGCATATGAATCACATATTTCAAATTCATTAAGATTCGTGCAAAGTAAAGTTATGAAAATATGGTTCGAAGAAATACCTCTCATATAATGCAATACTTTGGCATACTTGTACACAAACTAGTAGTGGTATTTATTCTATTTAATAGGAAACATCCAACTGTAAAGTTGAGTAACATATATCAGTTTCAAGAAATTCCATGTATATTGACGAAAGTTAAAGCGCAGACAGACAGACAAACTGAAGTCATTAATACTTTTTGACCTTGTTGAAAAGTGCTTAAAAAAAAAAAAACAGCTAATGAATATTCAACAAATATAAGAGATTTTCCAGCTTCAAAATAAAATTAGTTAAACAAAAAGATAAAAATCTTTTCTTCTATTCTATAAAAATAAAATTACTCATATAAATTAACTTAGAATAAACTCACCTCTACCTAGAAAATGATATTTTTAATATCGCTTCCATTTCTTGCATGAAATAGCAACATGATTCTTAAAGAAATATTTAAAAGAAATAATCGGAAGCACATACGATTTTTTAATAATGATTTTTCAGTTTCCTCTGCCGGTGATTTTAATCTTTAATTAAAATCATGCAATATCTAAAAATTATGTTTATCATGAGATTAAAATGAAGCAGACAATATTCAATTTTCATGCGCAACTGCTTTTTAGCTTCATTTGTTAAGAGAATCTTTAAAAAATTGTAATTAACAATGAAAGAAGAAATATAGTAAACAGGGTCTCAGACATGCCAACCTTTAAGGAGTGCTCACAGGAGCATTGATCAAGGATTGGTTGATTGATTGATGTACTAAAACCTAATATTGAAAATTTCAAGGGATGGCATGGACATTGGTTATTTATTACAGCTCAAATTAACAAAAAATTAGATTGTAATCTTTAATACTTACATTAGATGAATTGAACTTGTAACTGACTTTTATCAATACATTATAGTTAAGTTATCAATTATGCAAATATCACTCTCTCAAAGAATATTATAGCTGTAAGACAAAATCTTGAATGTAGGGAAAATTCTTAAGAAAATAATAAATAGCAATTTCACTCAATTATGCTGTAGTTTTAGTTTTGTATCAAAGATTGGCTTTTGTTTTATATTGAAAAATTAAAACATTACCTTCTTGATAATTTCAGATTTTTTCATATTTGGACTTTGCCTTTAACAAATATCTGTAACCTGAATCTTGCTTATGTAAAATGTTTTCATTTTGGTCGTAATGCTGTTCTGTTATGTCTTTAATATTTAATCATTAAAAAATATGTGTATTCATTAATTATATTGAACTTATTTTCTTCATAAAATTTCAATAATTGTTTTAGGATGAGTGAATAGTGAATCATAAATGTTGCAATAAGTACTTAAAAAAAAAAAAAAAAAAAAAAAACAGTAAATTAATAGTTTCATATAAAATTTTAACTTATTTTAATTTTGACCAAACATTAGTTCAAATTAAAAGATATTAAATCTTTCATAAATAAATAACTGTGATCATATTTTAAAGCTGTATAGCATTGTTCTACAAAAATCAAACTCAAAATCCCACGTTTGTATTTGCACTAATTCTTAAATAAACTTAATTTATCTTAAATTTTAACATTCATTACTCAACCAAATTTATCAAAATATTAAACAAAATGTTAAAGATTTATAATGAGAAAACAACATATTTTAAATAAAAAACATCAAATTTGACAAATAGCACAATTTTTTATTTACACCTAATTTACACAATAGGTATATTTCATTCTCAATCTTAACATATTCACCTTTTTCTTTTTTAAAATCTGTATGACATACAAATTTTAAAAACACCTATGTAGTCTATATTATGAAAACTTGAATTTATTTTTAGTTAAAAGAAAAACTTTAAAAACAAGTTAATAATTACTTTTCAGTTTGATTAAAATTTCTAAGTTAATAGCTAAGAAAAAATTTACCTAGTAATAGTGTATACGAGTATAAATTATGTAAAAATTAAAAGTTTGCTAAAAATCATGACAAACATTTTTTGAAAAGAAAAACAAATTAACTTACTTTTTAGTCATGATATATATAAATCAAATTGAAACACATAAGAGATTGTAGTACATTTTAAAAGGAAAACCATAAACATTTTCCAAAATAGCAGACCAGCATGATCCGCAGCAGTTATGGGGATGTTATGTTCAACTAGAAAGTTAGCAAATAAACTTTCTGCGTTAATTACATTAAAGTCACTATTTTCAATTAACATTGATTTTATATCTCTATTCGAAGCTTTTGTTTTCGCAAATTCCAAATGCCGCATAGTCTCCACGTGCCTCTGGCAGTCATCTTTACACCATGCATGACAGAAAAATTTAACTCATTATTTTTATCTGCAGTTATTAGTTATATTATCTACTGAATCTATTTTATATATTTGAATACTTTTGGATGCCTCTGTACACAAATCAACAGTGCCATTTATATCATTTTCAATAGGGAACATGTCATACTGAACCTTTACAGCATATATCAGTTTCCAGTTATTTTATCGATATTTATGGCATTTACAGCGTGGATATATTGGTGGACAGACAGACAAACAAATTAAAGTCATAAACTTTTTTCAATGTTGTTGAAAATCATTGATACTTTATATTAATGTGTTGAATGAAAAATGTATGCTGGAAAGTTAAATGTTTCGTACAAAAGCCTCCTTTTGAATGCAATATATTGGAATACTTTTAGATGCCCCTGTACACAAATCAATAGCATACATGCCAACCAATTTTAATAACAAAGGGAAGATTTTTTTTTTCTTTGACGTGTTAAACAACACAGTTTTACAGTTTTAGTATTTTGAAGCAAGCTGTAAAAATTTTTTACTATAGATTGATTATACTAAAAATATAAAAGTTTTAAATGAAGTTATTCCTCTTCAACATATAAATATCTACAAAACAGAATATATAAGAAATTTATTTAACAATAGACAAAAAACTTAGTTAAGTTAAAGTATAACTAATTTTTTAAGCAAATATAGAATATGATTTTTGTGTATGTACATTAATCATACATATAAAAAAAAAGTAGCAGTAGCTAATTATCAGTTTCAAATGTGCATAAAACCAACTGAGTATCAACTTTCTTAAATTGATTTGGGAAAGATTTTCCTACCTGAAAAAATTATTCTTCATTTTTTTTCCCCATGTTTACACATTTGGTATAAATATGACATACAAATATTTAATTTAATTGAGGAAAAATAAACAGATTCATTGAATTCAGCAATAAAGATCTAAAAATAATTACATACGTGAGAAATTTTGAGAACTTCCACTGCTTTATTGTTTCTAGAATTGATTATTGATCACAATCCGGGGAAGTTGGAGGGGGGGGGAGGGGGAGAGGAATACAAAAATAATTACAGAGTAAGAAATATTAAACTCTTTCAACTCTACTTCTAGATTCTAATGAAAGAAGTTTAAAATTAATATCATTTATGTTGCCAGGGCCCGCTTTACCATTAGGCGAACCTAGGCGGTCGCTTAGGGCCGCCGAAAAAGCGAGGCCGCCTAAAATATTAGATTACTATCTAAGAACTCAAAAAAAAAAAAAAGGATGGAAGGAAAAAGCGAAATTATTTTTTAATTTTCTCTCTTTTTAAGGCATATACTATGTACATTCATTTGTAGATTAAAAGTAACCTTTTCAAAGATTTTAACTTTGTGTAAAAACACCATAAAGTACTAAAATATTGACTTTTAATAAATATAGACTTTGAATTATATTATGATATTGAATGAAGACAAGATCTGAAAAAGTCGTAGCCCTTTTTCTTGACATCACTAAAGTCTTTGATATACAGTTTCACATGATGGCCTTAAACTCATCAACTTCAAATTCCAACTTCTTATATTATATTCATCCACAGTTAACTAAATAATAAAACTAAGAATAAGATGATAGAACATAATATTCAATTTCTATATATCTAAATAAAAATACCCGAAAGTTTTTATACATTTTCGAAAAAGTAGGTTTCATAGATAAGTCATAAGATAGTTCAGATTTCAGAAAATCTTTAGAATAAATTTAAAATACGTAAAATGTATGAATTAAAACTAAAAAATAAATAATAGTAAATATAAATTATGTATGGATAACCTTTTCTCGACTATCGTGTCAAAAAAATCCATTTAAAGCATTGATTTAGGCAGCCTTTTCTGCAAAAGGCAGCTTTTTTACAGAAAAAGTATATGCTACTACAATTCTTATCATATCTAAATAAAAATAGCTAAACCTAATTATGTCATACTTTTATGAATAAAAGGCTTCATAATTGTATTTGAAAGTGATGAGTTTGGAATTAATAATAGCCTACACAAAACTTCACATGATAAATCGATTCACCAAGAAATAAATTTATGAAATTTTTAATTTACATTTACAGTAAGGAAAAGGTTCAAGCAATAGTGGAAGGGGAAAGCATTTTAACACTTTTCAACAAAGTTTAAAAATATTTATGACTTCGATTTGTTTGTAAGGCCGTAGACAAAGCCCCCCCCCCTGCCCCCACCGAAATTTTGTAAATATGTGGAAAGTTTTTGAATTAGACATCATTTTTAACACTCAATATTATGTACTAAATACCAAACCCTCTCCGAAATTCTTTTCTGGCTACGGCTTTGTTTGTCTGCGCTTTAACTGCATAAATGTTCATAGAATTCCTGGAAACTGATATTTGTTATTCAGGTTAACTATGGGATGGTCCCTATTAAAAATAGGGTAAGTACTACCGCCGGCCTGTGTACAGGGATAACAGCGGAAGGAATTCAAGGGCATTGCATTCTATGAGAGTATTTCTATAAAACACATTTTAATTCCTTTATTTTGCGAAAATCATAATGAAATTCACATTTATTATTCATATTCCCCAAAAACAGATTTTTATGGAACATAGTATGATTAGCATTAAGATTTAGAAGGTCACACAAAAAATATTCAGATACATTGAGGACTAGAATTGGAAATTGCTGGAATTGTACTTCCATTTATATTAAGCATTTTTAATACTTTTCAAGAATGTTTAAGAGTTATTATGAATTTAATTAGTCTATTTGTCTGCTTTTTTGTGTTTCTGTCTATCCATTCTCTGCCATTATCTCTGTTCCCATCCCTTGTTTTTTTTAAAATCTGGCCATGCAAAAATGTTCTTTTTGATTCCATAATAATTGCTTTTATTCACAGTTTCCGTCAAACAGCTTGTAGTGCGTCAGTACATGTGATGTCATCTGTCATGTACAGAATAGATTCATATGAGCAGAAATTTTAAGGTGTTTTCCCAATTGAACGTTTAGCATGGCCAGGCAAAAAAGCTAATTTTTGGTTCAACTTGTTTATTTTTTCGTATTCAAAAATATGCCCGGTTAAATTCAGTTTTTATAAAAAATGCGAATGTTATTTAAATTCATATTCACTTATATTATTAGCATAAGTTGTGTGTTAATATAGTAACTTATAATCAAAAGCTTTTTTCTAGTATAATTTCTTTTCTCTGGAGGAGGGGTGGGGATCAGAGTCATAGAAAATTTACCTACCGTCACATGAAATCTATAAGCTGTTCTGGTGTACTATCTAATAGAGAGGGCCGCCAAAAATTCTGTGCCTAGGGCCGCCAAAATTGTAAAGCGGGCCCTGTATGTTGCAGATGGATAAAGATTAGAAAACAAAACAGTGGCGGATCCAGGACTTTTTTTTTTTTTTTTTTTTTGGGGGGGGGGGGGGGGCTAAATTTTTCAAAGTGTTATTCTAGATCAATAAAAAATTTACAATTGCAATATTTAATTGTGAATGTCGGTGTTTTGCCCCTAGACCCCCTCCCCCCCCCCCTTAAATCCGCCACTGCAAAAGACTTCTGCAGAACGTATGATTGCTGATTACTAGTTGGAGATAAATAAACGGGGGTGGAGGGGCAAAAAATAATTACATCAGCAGGAAATATTTAACAATTCTATTTCTTTACATGTTCTAGAATATCATAAAGCAAGTTTGAAATGAATACTGACATTTATGGTATGGATGGAAAAAGATTGGGAATCAGGAGTTTTCGTAGAACATTTGGAGTTTCTTTTTAAAACGAACAATATCCGCGACTTTTTTAAAAACGGAAGATTTCATCATCTGTCTGGAAGACACGTTAAAAAACCGGAAGTCTTCCGGGAAAACCGGAAAAGTTGGCAAGTATGCAATAGTTCCATTTATACTATTTTCAATAGGGAACATGACATAGTAAACCGTAATAACATATATCAGTTTCAAGAAATACTTTGAATATTTACTTCAGTTAGAGGGCAGACAGATGGACAGACAGACAAACTGAAGTCATAAACACTTTTCAAGTTTGTTGGAAAGTAAGTAATAAGTACAAAACTTTGAATAAACACTATAAAATGCAATAAACTCGCAACAATTGTTTCGGGTCAAAAGAAAACACGACCCTACATCAGGCAAACAAAGTAGGCATGAGTGCTGCAATCAAAGTGGCAATGCATGCACTCATTGCAGTACTCGTGCCTACTTTGTTTGCCTGACGAAGGGTCATGTTTTCTTTTGACCTGAAACAGTTGTTACGAGTTTATTGCATTTTATGGTGTTTTTCACAGTTTTGTATTTATTACTTTAAAACACCAGTTTTGTGGTGCTTTCTTATCATTCTTGTTGGAAAGTGCTAAAAAGAGATAGCAATAAAACTCATCTAAAAAAGTTTTTAATGTCCTGCAATCTTAATCTGCAATCTGGTTTAAAAGTATCTTCTTGTCTTGTATCTGTACTGTATTGTATTGTACTTATAGCCTGTCTGTGGTTTCAAAAAAGCGTACTTGAGAGGCATCTGCACATGTGCTCACTCAATGAGTCTAATGCAACTAACGTTAAAATAGGAGTGAAAGGAAGCACATGGGGCTAAGAGAGAAGGAAAAAAAAAAAGCGATAAGCTGTAATATAAACTGAACGATAGAGACGCCTAAATTTTAATTTGAAGGGAGGGGGGGCGGGATACTTTTGACTTTTAATTTGCATACTACCTGCCCCATAGACATTCAGTGGTTTTTTATAAAGTTATTGAAACATGCTATTTTGTTTTTTACTTAAAAAGTTGTCCATAATTTTATTTTATTTATCCAAAATTATCCATTAGTACTGTTTGATATTTTTAAAGAATTTGCCGCCCCTTATATTTTGCTGCCCTGGGCTACAGCCCGTATAGCCCTCCCCTAAATCCGTCTCTGCACACACACACACACACAAAAAGAACATATGGACAATGACATCATGACATAAAAACGTCATAAGAGAAAACTTTTTGAAGGTGGCAAATAGAGTACTTTTATAAACCCAACATTTTTAGTTAATAATTTTGTTAATTAAAATGATAGAAATTTCTAAGCAGCTCTGAAATGTCTTCATTGGAGTATTCCACAAACACTAATACCTCTCATGATGCGAAGGATCCAGTAGCAGAAATCTATCTGCAGCAAAACAGAATTTATCTGTGATTCAGCAATGCCTTATCAAGTCAGATATCAGAAAAAAAAGTATAGCAATTAATAAATTATGTAAAATTTATATCTGAAAAAAAAAAGAAAATTAAGAATATGTAACAAATACAGTAATCTAGAAACATAATGCAAATTACACTTAAATATTTTTTAACTTAGCATTACTTTTTGAACTGTTAAATTAATTTGCAGCGCTCGCTGCCATGCTGCACTGTTTCTGCCACTGGGGCGAAGGACATTGCCCTCTGCGAGGAGATGTGGTCACAGACAAAAATATTTGACGCCATCAATTGCAAATTTTTTAATTTAATATATAGAGATAAAAGAAAAAAGTAAACTTACTTAATACAAGGAAATCCATCTCGAAAAAAATGTCTGTCACCAAAACATTCAATACCTGAGAGCACAGTACAATTCACAGCAGTAAATTGGACATCTTCATATTTCTGACCACCAAACTGCAACATAATATAAAATTTCAAAATTAAATAATAATGCTAAAAAAAAATAATAATAAATAAATAAATAAAAATCAACAAAATTTTGTGTGTATTAAAATTAAATTTCATCTAAATATGCATTTTACAATGAATAAATCATTTTGCGCAATCTTTTGTATTTTTTGAAGCAAAAATTTTGATAGGATTAAGTTCTGTTAAGGTTAAAAAAAAAAAAAAAAAAAAAATAGAACTTAATAAAATAATGCTCAATAACATATCCATGTTAAAGAAATAAAAGAAAGTAGTGGAAAAAGATTATTTTTAAGTGGTAATTACTCCAAAAAACTGAAAAATTCTGCATTAGCTTGATGTTTTTGAAAAAAGTGAAATCCAAAGTGAATTCTCCATAATATTAAAAAATAAAAAGCTGCCCTAAAAAGCATGCTTATTTAGCTGAGCTTCTTTTAAATCTTTTAAATTATCCCACTTTCACACAACATTTATTTTAAATAGCATTTAAATATAGATATTGTGCTGTTATCAAAAACGTGTTGACTTTCTTGTATGAGAATGTAGTTCGTAAAGAAGCAGGCAAATTCCAGTCAATGAAAGCCCTTTATTCAATGTAACTTCTTGAATCAGTACAACAAAACTATGATTACAATGAATAATGAATATTCTCAAAGCAGTCCAATAATACTAAGTGTTTTTAACAAAAAATTATGCCAAAATGAATAAATAATAAAAAAATGATATTGAAAGTAAAAAGAAAAAATAATAAAGAAATAAAGAAAATAAAGAAAGATAATACTTTGTCGTATATTGTCTGACTTATTACATAAACACGCATACTTCTACAAATGGCTTTTTAAAATGACTGAAATTTGATGTCCAACTTTTCCCCCCATAAAATACTAATGACAATGTTTTATCCATAGATTGAGACTAATATTCCTCTATACTAAACAATAAAATTAGAAATTCTAACTTCTAAACTTTTATTAAATTATTTATTTTAATTTATAATTGTTGCCAAAAAAATTTACAAGTTAATTTATTTTTCGACGTATAATAAAAAATATTTTCATGCAAATAATAACAAAAAACTTTTTCGATAGTGTTTGTTTTGATATTGATTATTATTCATTTTCTTTCAAAAAAAAAAAAAAAAAAAAAGGATTTTGATTAAATTCTGGCAAAGTAGAATTTAGTTTAGGATGGAGAACTATTAGTTTTTTTTTTTTTTTTTTGCTTTCAAATTATTCAATCATATTTTCGATAAATTTTAGATTTCAATAAATGTCCAACTATCGAAAAATGACACCCTAAAAATCCCAGATTGAGACTAATAGTCCTCAGTCCTAATAAATAAAATAAAAGGTAACACCTCTCCAACATGGGAGCAAAAATTTAAAAGTCACCATAGGTGTCCTTTATTAAAGCTGTTTTGCCTATGGGAAATATGAAAACTGGATCGTCAAACATGAATTTTATTTTGAAACTTTTCTTTGAATGATTTGGTTTAACTATCATTAGTGTCTGATCGCACAAAAACTAATAATAATTTGGTTTCTGGTGAATTAAAATTTTAATTGGATGGTAAAATTGGTACAAGACTTATATAAAGAAAAAAAAAAAGAAAGAAACTGAAAAATTTTGCATGGATTTTATAGTTTATTATATTTCTCATTAAAAAAAAAAAAGTGTAATTAAAGCAATTTTTTTTTTATGTAAAAAGCTCCAAATTAAGAAGAAAAAGAAATTTATCATACTTAATTCCCTACAGAGTAACAGATTTTACAAAAGGTTTCTTAACTGCAAAATTCATTGTTTATGTCTGAGTAGTTATGCATTATAGAATTGTGTTATAAAGACAACTTCTATTGTAATAATAAATTACTATAAGATAATAATAATAAAACTAACCAACCTTAGTACAACCATATCCAAGTTCTTCACGTGCAGTTTCATTTCCTTTCAAATCTAATGGTTCAGCACAAGTCAAAAATTCCAAATCGCTGAAATAACAATTTTTAGTTATACATTTAGCACAATAACCATGCAATCAGCACTATAAGCAAATTGAATGAATCATTACGATTTAGAAAATTTTACGTAGGTTATATTTTCTACAACTAAAAGCTAATTACGCAAAAAAAATGTGAATAATTTTAACATTGTAGCTATTTTTAACAGTAATGGGACAATCTGGAATAATAATATTACTACTAAATATAAGAATAAATTCTTTTACATTTAAAATGCCATGGTTTTGTTTACCATATTACAAAAGATATGTAATTATACTATTAGGCAGTCCTTTCCAAGAAGGATAAAAATTGTGATGGCATGCGACCGGAACATCTCTAGGGGTGCGTCCCAGACCGTCACCAATTACCCATAGTGCAGTACTGGTGCGATGTTAAATTGAACCTACCTACATACAACCATGGATCATATTTCAATTTTCCTGCGTAAAATGACTCCATGGCAGAAGAACAATGTCACTGGGAGAAACTTTCTACAAAATGGCAAATAGAGTACCTTCATAAACTTGTCGTTTTTAGTTAATAACTTCTTTAATTAAAATGATAGAAATTTCTAAGCAGCTGAAACGTCAGCCTTGGAGTATTCGGAACACATTGATACCTCTCATAACACGAAGGACCCTGCCCTCCGCTAGAAAATGCTGTCACAGACAAAAAAATTCGATGCCAGTGATAGTAACTTTTTTTTAATATGTAGAGATAATACTTTTTGGTAGCTGTAGCTTAAGAGCCAATGCACAAATTTTCATACAAATTTATATGTAGTTAAACTTTAACATAAATTAGATCAACTTTTAGTGAAAATTACCCAACAGATAGTATTGCCATCTGGGTTTTTCATAATTTTTAATATGATTATGGTAGTATTGGACAAAATTTCACATACATTTGCACAATGATAATTTTATTAAACACTAGCAGGCTGCACCTGTTTAGCTGGCCACTATATTTAAATGAAATTTCAAAAGAATTGAATCATTATTTATTTTTTATATCACATCTATAATGGCCATATCACACCGCAGGGGTGCAGAAAATGTTCAGACATTGGAAATTTCCCCCAAACACAGTATAAATTTCCTTCAATAATGCAAAAATCTACTTTGCTATACAAAATCATTTGTTCTTTGTAATAAATCTTTAAGAGAATAAGTATACAGTGTAACATAAAAATATCGCTGTTAGTGCATATTATTAGAACTTCAAAGCAGCAAATTTTTATTTTTTATTTACATTTTTATATTCTCTTTTAAATTTCCCCTAAACCTCGTTCGGGCGTTCGGACATATTCTGCACTCCTGTCACACGGGAGCATATATACTCAACATGTTCACTCAGCGTCATTCGAAGTTGGGGAAGCCGAACAAATCAGAAAACCGATCAGCTGTCCATAGTGTTACCCGGAGGTGATAGTGTGAGGAATTCCAGGAAAAAAACATGTGCTTCCCTCCTATGGCCAATTTTTATGAGCATGCTGAACATTGTCAATTCTTTTGAAAGCCCGTCAGAAAAGTTGATAATCTGAAAATATGCTGTCCTTGAACAAGGTCAGTCTGAGTGTGTTGGCTATAATGTTGTGTTTGGGAAAAAGTTGAGAGAAAATCTCTCGTGTGATACAGCAATGATAATAAAAGGAAAGGTTTGTCTGCCTGTCTCAGAGTTGCCACTCAAATAGGAGAATGAAATCCCCTGACTTTTCCAGGTGTGTTATAAGAAAATTCCAGTTTAGCCATATATTGAGTTGTGTTAAGGGTAAAATAATCATGGTACCATTTGAAAACACAAAAGTTACATATTACATTGACCTAAGGAGAGATTGCCTTCCGAGAGGGTTTTTTTAAGAGGTCCTGTTCAATAAAATGGCAGAAGCTAAGAAAAAAACAGGAAAAATGACTCTACGTTGGAGGAAAAATTAGTTAGAAGTGGAGTGACAACCCTGCTGTCTGTTCTTTTATACGTCCAGCCCTTATTGAATGTAGAAGTACAAAAATTGACATACAGATGCTCAGGAGTCTTCCCGAGTAGATAGTCAGGGGTGGATCCAGGCTTTAAATTTTAGATCGCCTTTTTATCAAAAAAAAAAAAAAAAAAAAAAAAAAATATTTTTGTGGGAAAAAAAAAAAAAAAAACCTATATAAAACCTTTTATTTTAACAGTCATTCTAAATAATGTTAAATATCAAATTAACACAGTTTCATTGAACCAATTAATTAAAAATAATACTGAAAACATAGAAACATTTTATAAAGATTGCTTTTGTAAAACAAAATCTTGTGAAGGGTCTCTTTTATGGATTTGAATTTTGTGAAAGGTCCTTTTTTATGGTGTGGAATTTTGTATAGGGGCAGCAAAGGGGACCCAATTTTTGCTTGGATAGTGAAAACTAATACCCTGATAGTGAAAACAAAATTTAAAAAATTTAATTAGTTGTAATTATTATTATTATTATTTAATTAAAACGCAACCTACATCAATTAATAAACAAGTCAAGGATTTGAGGATCGTTAAACAGCCAAATAAAGTAGAAATATTGCTCTGATTTTTTTCAAGTTTGGTACCTACCAAATGAAAGGGGTAATATTTCTGAATTCAGGGGAACAATCCCCTAATTGATGCAACAGTTTTTAAAAATTAAGTGAAGTATGAAATTTTAATGGCAACACTTCATTATTTCACTTATCCTACAGACCATTCTAACTTCTGGTTGGAAATAACTGCTTTTCAATTTTCAATGTAGCACGTGACTAGAAATAAATAACCTACTGGGAATAAAAAAAGCAGTTTTTGAATTTTTTCAATTTTAAACTGATTTAAGGAGAAATTAGTATACGGCCACTATTACTGCTTACCTGTCTGCAGTTAAAAAATTTGAAAGATCGCTTAAAGAAAAAAAAAAAAAAAAAAAAAAAAAAATTGACAGATTATATTTATTTAAATTCATTTTTCTTTCATCTATTGATGTAAAAAATACTTTTAAAGGAAAAAAAAATTTTTTTTTTCTATTTTTCTTTTCTGAACTGTGGAGTAAAAAAGCAATTTTGAAGTTTCGCAAATTTTGACGGAATTTCAACAGAAATTGCTAATCATCCTTGATAGACTATCCATTTTGAGTCTAACATTTATCAAAGTTATTTATTAATATTTTGAAATATAGCTTTTTTTTGGGTGATATATACACAAATTTAAACATGTGTAAGAAAACTGCCATTTGATAATCAATCTGTAACATCAAAGTTATCTATTAATAGATGCACCATGATAAATGATATTTTTTATTTTGCCAATGCAAAGGATTTTTTTTTTTTTTTTACATGATTTATAACAAATAACTTTATGCTCAATATACACACAAATTAAAAAACTGTATAGTTATGTACATTAGATTTTGAGACATAGTTTTTTCACAAACAAGGAAAATCACAGCACCTTTCAGCCGATATACATACAAATTTAAACACGAGTAAGAAAAATTGAGCAAGGGATACATTTTGTTAAATCCATAATGTTCAATAGAAGATGATATATAGCTTCTACTGAACCCTTTAACTGTCCCGGGTGAATATATTCGTCCTGCTATGTCAGTGCGTTAACTGCCTGGGAGTATATTGGATCGCTTTTCGTGCACCAGTGGGTGAAACGGTGGTACTGAGAAGCAAATCTCCTAAGTTTTTATCAGCAGGTAAGGGGTTAAATGGTGGAATATGCAGAAGAGTAATGCCACCTTCCAAACGATAAACACCCAGATATGATCAAAATTAATTTATTTTATACACACAAAGTTTAAACAGTTGTTGATTAATTTTTTTTTTCTTAAAATAAAATTACACAAAATTAAAGTATTTTAGCAGAGCATAACAGCGCTACCTGCTGTCTGACATACACATAAATTTTAAGCTGTTGTTGATTAATTTTTTTTTTCCTTAAAATAAAATTACACAAATTTAATTTATTTTTTATTTTATTATTAAAGTGTAAAATTATTAGGGGGAGAGTTTAAGGGACTGTAGTTGCCACTGGGTGGGAGTTAGCCAAAGTTAGAATTTTCAAAGGTCATTTTCATGGTGAGCAAACAGGGTATTTCATTGGAAAGGACAGATGAGGGCGTGTCAGGCACCACCATGTGGATGTTTGCTACAGTGAGAATTTTCAATAACGTAAATGATAGGAAAAAGAAAAAAAAAGGGATCGTTGCCACCTGAATTATACGAGTAAAAAACTGGCTAAATATTCAGTATTCAGCCAAAACTCAGTGTGGGTCTAGTTAAGAATGGCAAATGGGTGATGAGTGTGTCACATGTGATGGTCTTTTTCTTGCCAAATTGTACACAAGGAAAACAACACGACATTCTGTTAGCATCATAAAAATTTGAAATTGTGCCAAGACAAGACCGTTGCTCATTCTTAACTAGAACCCTAAGTACATTCCTAATCACTGCTGTATTTTTGCATCATTTTTAGAAAATCACCAATCTTAAAAGGTAGCACTTGTGCCTGTCTGATGATGAGCTTTATGTGTTATATTAAATTTAATATAATAAATTTAATTAAAAATAAATCACTATTTGACATGCACAAGACAAGCTCTTTGAGAATGGAGGAATGTTGGGGGAATTCCCCTTCATCTTTTGGAGGAAAGAAGTAAAATTGTTCAACTTCTACATACCTGGCTTCATAAACACAATTGTTGTTTGGCTGGAAAAATATCAAACAAAATCCTTGAAATAATGACCAGTGAATATGTGCTTTAGCCTACTGCTTGGCGACTTTTCCAAAAATCGTCAATTTGGCAAGCTGAGGCTGCCACATTTCGTAGATTGATCATTCAACGACTGAAAAGCATCGAGGTTGCCAAGTTTGACATCTTTATCACCAATTGCAAACAAGACGTTAAGCAGTGGGCTAAAGCACATTCCACCAACATAAACCTTTAAAAAGTAACAAAAACTTGAAATATTCAAGGGGAAAAAAAAAAATCTCAAATGATAAAAATCCATGCTTTATTATTTTGTGGTTATAAAGATATCTCAACTGCCTCTGCCTCTACTCTCCAAAGCATCAGCATGTTGTTTTCAATTGAACACAAGATAAAGATATTATTTTAAGAGTAAGAAAAACTTATTCAGTAAATATAAGATATTGAAATTATGCTATAAAGAAGTTTTAGGATAAAGAAAACTTATAAAGCACCAATAATTTGTGCTGGATAATATGATTATGGACTTGTTTTGAGCACACAAGTATATTTAGAACAGAACAGACCCATAATATCAAGCTCAAAATTATGAAAACTTAATATGAATTCACTAAAACAATTAATTAAAATAAAACAAAAAACCGTGTAACCCCTTTATTATTTAGAAAATAAATTTAAAAGTCAAAGAATTCATTTTATATTTAATACGAAATTACTGAAAGAAATGCTCAAAGAATGCTACCCGAATATATATATTAACTTTACATAACGTTAAACTAAATTACTTATTTTATGTTAAAAAAGATGCAATAAATTAATCTTACAGCATATTGCATTTTACTTTAGGTGAATGAGGTTCAAACACACTACAATCTTCCACAGTACATTGATCTAAATGTTTTATAACAGCCTCACAAGAGCATTTACTAATTAAAAGAAAGCAAAAAACAACAAAATATGAATGATGAGTCAACATGTTTATTTGTTTTCTCTTCAGTGAAATATTTGTTTGAATTATTTAAAAGTGAGAAAGAAAAGTTGACGATCTAAAAGACAATGATTAAAAATGATAAATAATATTGCACTAGAATTCATAATTCAACTGTAATTGACATATTTAGACAGTTTTCTTGATTCTCATTCATTATTTTGCTCCGCTACGCGCGCACATCCAAGGATCCAAGCACGGATTAGAAATTTAGAAGAGCGAGCAAAGCAAAAGAAAAGCAAATGAGCAAAATAAACAAACAAACCCCATTCCGTAAAAGTTGAAGTTATTATTATAAATTTCTTCTGCTTTTTTTATGAGAAGAAAAATCCAATAAATTTTTATATGATAATTTATATAATAATTATTTGATATTTTATTTCATATAAAATTGAATAAAAATAAAGTATAAGCTTCCCAAAGACATGTGACAAAATTATTGGCAGTTAATACTTCTTAACATTTTAACCGTGTTGTAAATCATTGGCGGGTTTCTTAAAGGATATTGAAGTACGCTTAAATTTAAATATTTTAATTAATTTAGTATGAAAATACTAAGTAGCTGTCAAAATTTTCAATGGGTAGGTAAAGGAATTCCTATACAGAAACATGGTAAAAAGATTCGCTATGAGTAAGTTTGATTTCCTATGAATAAAAATTAATTTAATTTTTTGTTTACATGGGCATTTACTAAAATTAAAGGGCTGGAAATGACAATAATTAGTTTTTAACTATTATTATTATTTTTCAATTGAAAATTTTAATATGGTTTATTTTATTACTTACAAATTATTTTATTTTTCCAGAGCTTTTACATCAGGAGATTTAAAAATTAGTATTGGAGATTTTGTCTTAGTAAGAAATGATGACGCTTTAGATCCAGAAGATTTTATGAGTTGTTATGTAGCTCAAGTAAAAAATTTGTTTGATACAGGTACTGTATAAATTACTTTTAAAGTAATTTTTTAAATTTAAAATGTAATTCTAATTTAATAAATCTTATACCTAAAAAAAAAAAAAAAAAAGTTTCTATATTAATTTAGTTTCTCTTTATTGAAGGATTTTATTATGATAATGCATTTGGGTATAATGTAGTTTTCTTCGGTTACTGCTTCATTACTTGTTTACTCCATCTTTGAAGTTTAAAATCAAAGTTACTTTGTACATATTTAGTTGCATATATGATTTATCCTATATATATTATAAATCACTGCTTTTATTTTCTTAATTTAGCATTTCCCTTAAATGCATTAAAGAAAAAAAAATTGAATATATTTATATACTTTTTTTATAAACCTAAGTCTGTTCTTCATTTGGAAATTTGAGTTAAATTCTAAAAACTGCAATTGCAATAAGTAAAAAAAAAAGGTTTGGTATTTTATGGAACAGTTTTACTATAAGGCACCCATTGCTGTTGCCGATGTACAGCTCACGAGATGAATCGATATTGCAAATTGATACGATGGATCATTACAAAACATCAAAAATTCATTTTAAGAAAATGAATTATTGTTTTACTGTGGTGCTTGTTTTGAAATTCACTGAAATAAATTAAGCATATTCTTAAAATTAAGAAAACAAACATTTAAAACTGTAATGGAAATTTGAGCTACTTCACCATGAAAAAAATTCCGTAGGGTTTTTTAAGCTTTAGCACATAAAATTCAATGTTAAATGATGCATAACTTGAAGATTTTCCACAATTTTGCAAAATTACAGCCTTGCATGAAAATCTGTACAGAAGCAATCACAAAACAAACAAAAAATAAATAAAATCAAATGAAAATTCATACTGCAGTGATCAGTATCCCGATTAAAAAAAAAATAAAAAATTCTGGGTACCCCTTATTTATGGCGCATGAATCAGGAAATGCATGGAAATCTGTACTGCAGAGGTCAGTATCCCGATATTAAAACTAAAAAAACATCACTGAATAATTTTATTAAAGAAATGTAACATATTATTTTTTATTTGTATTTATAATCCTTTACCTACATTTGAGACCATCATCTTGTACTACTAAGTGAAAATAATAGTTACTTGTTTGGGGAAAATTTACTTTCGGCTGCCCCTTGGTGATTTTTTTTTTTTGGAAATCGCCAAGATAACGCCATTCCGTATTGTGTTCTGAATTATAACCCTCCACCGGAAGCATACGAAGGTGAGCTTTTCGGTGATCTAACAAACCAGAAAACACGTTGAAAAAAAGCAATTTGATTTGAAACAATGTATAGAAAACAAGGAAAATCATCTTAAAATATAATAATAATAATAAAAAAAAATTACTGAATAATTATGGAATTATAACCAATCGCTGATAAAACAATAAAACTCAGACCATAGAATCACACAATATAAATGCTCAAACTTCCCAATTGCAAAATCAGTACCACACATGTCTGTACACTTTGCATACATGAACACCCCCCCCCCCCCAAAAAAAAAAAAAAAAATCCCTATTTCAAAATTAACGAAATTTTATGCTGCTGTAATACGTTCATCTGTATGTTTCGTGTACATGAAAACCAAAGAGAAAATATCTCTGGATATCCTTATCTCAAAATGCATGAATATAAAAAATAAAATTTTGTAGTGCAGCAATCAGCAATACGCATGTCTGTATGTTTCATGTACAAAAAATCAAGAAAGAAAAATATGACTTACTAGATACCTCTATCTCAAAATGAAAGTGCAGAAATTACTATTGCAGCAGCCACTAATAAACACGTCTGTATGCTTCGTGTACATAAAAACCGAATGGAAAAACATCACTGGATACCCCTATCTCAAATTGTCAAAATGCATGAAATTACATATTGCAGCAATCACTGACACATGTATCAAGAACACTTTATACAGATAAAAATAATTATTACCCCTCTCTCTTTACAAATTCTAAAAATACCAAAAGCACGGGTTAATATTCTTTTTTATGAGTACTAAAGCAAATTAACCCACATTATTTTGCTATAATTTAAAGAAACATGTAATTTAAACTTTGCATAATCATCCAATTTCAAGAGATTACTGTTTGAAGCAAACATAATAGACTCACATATACATAAATATATTTCTGTTACATATGTAATATTTACCTACAGATAAATATTTATTTTCTAAATTATAATTAAGTACACTATCAAATCTATTTATGCAAAAAAAAAAAAACTTACCTCTAATCCTCTTTATATATTTAAAATACACAGCAAGGCTTATGAAGTCACTTACATAAAAAGTTAACACTGATTAATATCCTTTGGCTTGAATAAATTTCATTCTATTTTTGTTATGTACTTCAAAATCGACACAGTGTAACACACACACACACACACAAAAAAAAAAGTCAAACAAATCACTGTAAAACACTTCCTTTAAAATTCCTCTCCGATATAACATGGTGCCATTCTCAAACTTTCAATTCAAACATTTAGAAAACACACATTAAATTCAGTACCATACACCGATGACATAACACATGACACAAAGAAGCAGAAGGAATCACAAAGCCTATAAATTTCTAGTGATCTAGGACACTCATGAAATACACCAAACATCAGAGGCAGATGAAACTACACTTAAGGCCTTGTTCTAATTTGCTGTATAATTTTATTGGTGTCAATTTTGTGTTTAAGGTTTTTCATGCAATTCTGTGCTGCAAAACATCTTTTTTTATGTAGGAAAATTGATAAGAACACTTATGTTATTTCATATTCTTATGAAACATTTTATTGTTATTATAATTATATATGTCTTCTATTCATTAGATTTGATTATTTTGTACTTTTTTATATATTAATAATAAAAACTATTATTTTTAGAAACTTGTTTATCTGATGCAAGTTCTGATCGATACAGCTTATAACTTTTATGTTTTTTTTAGGTGATGTATTAGATCCTTATCAGGCTCAAGTACAGTGGTTTTCCAGAGTTCTTGAATTACCTACTTATGCTATTAAATCAGTTAAAAACGTTGGTCATGAGCTTGAAATTATAAAAGATAAAAGGTGGTCTTGGAATAATACAATTGATGCTGAAACTATATTTCAGAAATGTGAGGTATTGCATTTTTCTTTCTCATATATTAATTTTAAAGTATACAGTATAAATAAAGCATATTGTATTTAAAAAAGTGTTGACCCTAATTTTTCTTTAATAAAGCTCGAGGTAAAAAAGTGAAAATTGTGGCATTTTTTAAACGTTTAGTTATTTTATGTTGAAAAACTTCTGAATTTTTATAAAATAAGAGAATGAATCAAATTTTCTTTTTAAGAATAAAATTGATATTTAATATTTGACCTATCCAACTGAATTTTAAATATTTAATGGGGTTCCAGGTATCTGAAAAGAGAAATTTAAGCTTAAATTCCTCTCAGATGAAAATCTGATTTTAAAACATTTAATAAATTAGCCTATTTTGAAAATAGTAAATTAAAAATTTGGAACTGATTGAAAAGCTGTTAAGAGAGAGTTGAAAGGGGAGTGGAAGAGTAGAGTAAAGGAGTCTTAATTGCACTGATCTTTTGAAAAGGAGGATCCCAAGACCCCATCACCTTGAAAATTATGGGTCAAGCTTTTGAAAAATGGGGACACTTTTTTTTTTCTGAAAAACAATATTTTTGTTTTTGGACATGTAAGATGTAACTGCTTATATTTAACACAAACAGTTTTTCACAATTTCTTTTTCACTTTGAAGCTTTGTATTTAATAAAAAAAAAAAAAAAAAAGTGTGGACCTGATGCTCAATCTTTTCCATCTATGCTTATGTGTTGCACAAGTGCACTTTTAAAAAATGAGCGAAATATTTTGTCCTTGTGATATTTCAGCCAGGAAAATTCCTTTTCTCAGGGGTTTCTTTTTCTTTTATTAAAATAGTTTCGTTACATAAGAGAAAAAAATAAAAATAATTACAGGTCTTGAGGACCTGTAGTTCCAAAATTACTGCATCCCTTTTATTAAATTTGGGGTGAATGGTGCGCTATAGCACACTAACGTAAGCCCTGTAAATTATAAGATTGTTGAGAAATATTTTAATGTGTAATGATGGTACTTAATTGGGTACAGCAGCAATTCTTAACTAATGAGTTGCAATAACACTACACAGAAAACCACAAGCGCATCAGAAAGGAAATATAAAAAAATTACAGTGATGATTGATTCATAATAGTGTTATGACTTTTTCTAATTTCAGGAATGTTTTCTTAATTTCCTGATTTCAGAAGAAACTCTTGTAAATATGGGCTATGCCCTCTTAGAAATGGGGGACATTCCTCTTATAGGTCTAGAACCCTAGCGTAGTCAATCGACCTTAAACTCTACGGCCAACCTGATTTCAGAATTTTTAAAAATTATTTTTCAGTGATTGTTATTAAGAGTAAACTGTTGTATAATAAAAAAATTAAAAGTATCATTTGTAATTTAATAGTATTTTTTTAGAATTGCTAAAATTTTGCACGTAATTTATTAGTTGCATTCATAAGTAATTTAAATTGTACCTTGTCCTATTGTTTTCCATGTAATTTCAGGATTTCTAAAATAGGGTCTCAACTCAAATAGCTTTAACAAAACTTTTATTAGAAATAAATAAAATCTGTTTTACTGCAAGGACAAAAAGTATATTGTTAGCACTTTTGTAAAATTGTGACAAAATTAAAATTTCATTTTAATTAATAAAAAAAAGAAATTCCCTTTTTTTATTACCCATATATGGTAGAAGTGATGTTTTTTAAAGCCAGTTATCTATGCAATGACCTATGCCTTGTGAAGATAATTGTCTATTTAATGAAATCTTTTTAATGAAAATCCTTATCCATATTCATGCTATATAACATAATGAAATTAACATATAATTTTTTTTTTTTTTTTTGCCTAAAGGTTGTCTGAGTGAGTAATGCTGACCGGTTGTCGGCCTGGATAGCTCAATTGGTAGAGCCTTGACATTGTAAGTCAAAAATCCGGGGTTCAACTCCCGGTCTAGGCATTATTTTCACTCAGTGGGAGAAATAAAATTTCAAGAAATTAACATATATTTGTTATATGTATAAAGGCGTGTTTCTTATGAAGGCTTGAAAAAGTATTCATCATTGATTTATATAGCTCCACGGGTTAGAGTTGAAAATTGCTTAAAGTGCATTTTGAAATGTGTTATGTCCCCCCCTCCCCCCCCCCACAAAATCTAAAGTTATTGTTTTCCGACGTCATTATAATTTCAGTGGGGAATAAACTGCAGTACTCGGGGAATTCAATTATAGGAAGTCAGGAAACTTAGAAAAGTTCAAGTAGTGGCCATCCTGTATCATAGTAATGAAAATTATGGGGAAAAAAGAGAGAGATGACTGCGCAATCATTTAAACAGTTGATCATCAAATGTAATCAGCACTGGTTTAGGTCAAAGTACAATTAAATACAAAATTTTGTTAAATGTCATTCATGTGAGATACATAGACCACAAAATTTGTGATACACACAAACATTTTCTAAAAATGATCAAATTATGTTCAGAATATCCAAAATGTGTAAATCCATCAAAAACTGGAGGTAAAAAATTTTCACGTCCTGTCTGTTCTGGTGCTCACACTATTGATCGCAGAGCTACAAAACTTAGCAAATGGGTAGCTGGGACACTGCAGGTGTGCACATCGAGATTTTTTTTTTAAATTAATTTTATTTTTTAAATATCAAACGTTGGCTTCTCTGTTTCATTTTTCTAAAATGTATTCTTTCATTTCAATAGCCTGATTATCTTAGTGATGGCTATAAAACTATTTATTTATTTAAATTCATTTGAGGAAGAAATCTTTTTATTATATTTATCGAAATCAAATGGTTATATGCATACAGTAGAAAAAATTAAACATATTAAATTTTTAGATTTTGTAAATTGATTTCCCTAGCAACAGCTATTGCATTTTTTATAATGTAAGAGATTATTTTTGGGATTTTCAAATTTAAATTTTTTAAATTATCTTTTTAGATTTTATCCATTGATTTTTCTGTTTCACTTTCTAAAACTTACAATCGTCTGCATATCTTAGGAATGGCTATTACACTACTTATTTAAATTCATTTGAAAGCGATTTTTTATTTTATTTTATTTTTGTATTTATTGAAATCAAATGGTAATATGCACAGAGTAGAAAAAGATTAAACATATTAAATTTTTAGATTTTGTCCATTGATTTCCCTAGCAACAGCTGTTACACTTTTTATTATTTTTTGGATTGTAGAATTTAATTTTTTAAAATTAATCTTTTTTGCTTTTTATCCATTGATTTTTCTGCTTCATTTTCTTAAACTTTTTCTTTCATTTTAATCATCTACGTATCTTAGTAACGGGTATTACGCTATTTATTTTTTATTTATTTAATTCATTTATTTGACGGCAATTTTTTTTCCATTATTTAATTTATTATATTTATTGAAAATCAAATGTAATACAGTAGAAAAAATTAAGTATATTAAATTTTTAATAAACTTATAACAGTTTATGCATAATGTATAATTTTTATAGTATAACACTTTTTTATTTTTTATTTTTTTAATTAATTCTTTTGAGAAGGAAATTTTTTTTTAATTTTTCAATTTATAGTATTTATCGAAAAAAATGATAGTATATAGGAGACAGATAGACAGGATTAAACTTATTAAAATTTAAGTTTAATTAAAATTTGTTTTTTAATTTATTTAATTCCTTTTAAAAGATAATCTACTTTTACTTGTATTTATTATATTGTTCAGAATCATATGGCAATATAGTGTAAACAGCAAGGGTTGTAAAATATGTGCTACAAAAACTAAAATATTTAATAAATGCTGAGATGTAATTATCTTTAAAATCATAGTTCTTAAATAATAGCATCGATAAATACTCAGATTGAATTACCCGGGAAAGACCTTTCTGTAAGTGGGAACCTGGACCCGATGCAGTGCGGGCAGAACAAAAGGAGCTGCTGTAGGCAGCGGTTACCTGAAATGAGGATAAGAGTTATTTCGGTGTGATTAAAAAAAAAAATGTATTTATATGATATAAAGAATAAATAGTGATTCAATCCTTTTGAAAATTCATCCAGCGAAGTGGGCATAGCTTGCTAGTTTTTTATATAGAGAGAATAAAGTAATAATGTAAAAAAAGCATCCAGAAATTTTTCTTTAATGTTCTTGAAAACAAAAGTTAGGAGTATAATCTCGTAAATTTAAGTTACTTATCTTAACTTTTATTTAAATATATATAATTAAAAATTAATTATAGTTAATTTTTAATTTCCCTCCTCCCTCGAGGTTGAGGGGAGGGTGGATGAAAATGCACACAATTTTGATGTTTTTACAATTTAAATTTTAAAATTTGTGTTTTAGCATTTAAATTATTTTACAATTATTATTATTATTTTTTTTTATATACCTTTGTTTATTTTATGTTTTTTATATATATTTTGTTTTACAGGTTCTTTTTTTACCTTCTGATTGTGATTTTGAATCTGCTCTTTCTGAATTTAAGAATCACTTAGAAAGTGGAACTCCTGTTTTCTTTTGCCGCTATGTTTTTACTGGTATAGCTCTTATGGAAGTAAAAAATCAACTTAAAGCACATCCTGCAGAAATTTCTTTAGTGAATGGAAATTCTTGTGTCAATAGTTCCACTTCACTGAAAGACAAACCAGCAATTGATGATATAATATATACTAAAAGTACATATATAAATTTATTATTTGACTTTTTCTAAAATTATTTATATATATAAATACAAGATTACAAAAAGTTTTATTACACACACTGTAATCTGTTGAAGTAATTATAGGAACAATTAATTTTAATGATATATACTATTTTAACTTGTTATATAATTACTGTTTTTGCTTTAAGTATGTTATAAATAAGCTTAGATATTGAAAAAATGCATGGTAATCAATCAGTATGCTATATCTATATCAGAATGTAATAGCCAGATTAAAGCTTATTCCTTTTTTAAAATTATTTTTTGTGTAAAAATGTGTATGTGTAGTGCATGCATATATATATAAAGAGAGAGAGAGAGTAAAAAAAGATACTATCGCATTATTTTTTCAGTATTATATATATGTTACCGCTAAAGTGCAGAAATCAGTTAATCTGCAGATTAGCTAGGTAATCTGCACATTAACTAGGGTGATCCGTTAAAGTGAGGAAAATTGTTTTATTTCTCAAACTACCTAGGTAATCTGCACATTACCTAGATAATCTGCACATTACCTACTAGGCACTAGTTAAAGTGAAAATAAGATACTTGGTGTTGTAATTTTACAGCACGCTGTGTTGTATTTGTTTTTTTTTTCATTCGAAAAAAAAAAAATAGTTTCCTTTTCTTTTTTCTTTCTTTCTTTACTAATTTTAATCTGTATGTGCTTTAATTTTTATATCTTTTAAAGTTATATTTGTTTTATTTTTTATTTATTTCATCTTTTTTATTCTGTCAATATAAGTTTGAAGATGTTATGCATTTTTAATATGAAATAGAATAGCTTTAATAGCTTTCAATAAATTCTATTTTATAAATGAATGTTAGAATTGTAATACAGTAACGATTTCTTTTCAAAATAAAAATATTTAACAATTAAAAAAAAAAAAAAAAAAAAGTTTTATTAACAACTTATATTGCTATTACTATTTAAATACTAGAAACATTAAATTACATAAAATATTACTAGAAATATTAGACAAATCAGAAGCATTATTTAAGAAGTACTTCAAATAATTAAAACTGCTTTAACATTTTTTAGAATGCATGAAAATTAAAATGACAGTTTTCAATGCTTTATTAAACTATATTTTGCAGCATACGTATATCTGTACAAGTTTAGCAAATATATTAATTTTACAAAAAAAAAAAAAAAAACTTTATTCAGTGGCGGATCCAGAACTTGACTTTTGGGGGTGGGTGGGGGGCTAACATTTTTCAAAGTGTTATTCTAGACCAATAAAAAATTGCAATATTCAATTGTGAAGGTCAGTGTTTTGAGGGGGGGGGGGTGCTTCAGCCCCCTAGCCCCACCCTTAAATCCGCCACTGCTTTTATTAACACTTTTTATGTGATAAACTACAACGAAATTATCTGAAAAAGCGAACAAAATTATTAAAATAAATAAATAAATAAATAAAAATATAATCATGATATTTAAAATATGTACAGGAAACTTGAAACTGAAAGAGGAAAAAAAAAAAAAAATGTAATGAAATGCTAAAAAATGTTAAAAATTTCATATTAAGTATTTATTAAATGCCATGATATTTTTCAAAGTTAATAATTAATATATCTTTTTTTTTTTTTTTTTTCAGTAAGTAATACTAATTTTAATCAATTTTAAAATAAATTAGTTTTAAAAAGTTATGGTTTAATAGTTTTAGTTCGGAAGGAAATAATTACTGTAATGTGAATCTAATATTCATAATTCAAAATGGAGTTTCACGAGAGACAGCTTTTAATTAAGATTAAATTTCATTAATAAAATACAGACCCTTATCAAACTTATATTGACAGAATTAAAAAAGATAGAAATAAAATCAAAATTAAAACAATTATAACTTACTTGTTACTTTAATTTTTGTGTAGTCATAATAATAAACCATCATGGCTTCCATCCTCCACATTTTGCGTTTGCCGTTTATCGGTTTATCATCATAGCGTAGCGGAAGTGAAGGGGTAAAAGTTTTAGTTATGTTTGAAGGTCATTCGCGTGGCTGTTTGACGTCATAGTGAATGTAAAAAAAACTAAGGCTCGAAACAAACATCTGAACTTTAACGATACTGAAACCGTTAATCTGCAGATTACCTAGTTAAAATGCGGAAAACTCTTTATTCCGCACTTTACCGGGTCATTTTAGTTACCGTTAAAACGCAAAATCCATTAATCTGCAGATTACCTAGCTAATCTGCAGATTAATGGATTTTGCGTTTTAACGGTAACATATATATATCTTTTTTCTAAGAGAACTAAATCGGAGATGACCAATCTTCGGCCTGCGACAAAATTCGCAAAATTTATAAACTAAACACATCTTTTGTAAATTAAATCTTTGACTTGCTTAGAGAAAGTTATTATAAATAGCCATGATAGCTCTCAATAGGAATATGTTGGAGCTACAATGTCACAGCTTCTGATTGGGAGCTGTATAATTTCACTAGTAAATTAGAATCAAACAATTTTACATGTTCTATTAGGACCTTATGTTTTAACATCTTCCTATTTAAAGCATTTTACTATGTGAACTTTATTTATATATGCATTGAAGCTCTTCAGAATGAAATGCATTTTCAAAGCAGTTCTCAAAGTCTTGAGTTAGGTGGGCTGGAACTAAATTATGACTTTTTAGTATAGACTCTAAAACGAAAGTAAACTGTGTGAAACAGAATTAACAAAATAAATAAAAAGCCATTTCTAAAGAGGGTGCTATCTGTCCTACCCCTGTCACACCTTTTTTTTTTTTCTCTTAACATCTTTTCTACTCTCTATATTTTAATTTTTGTACATGACAAAAGGAAACTCCCACTTTTATTGAAGTATTTGTTTTGTAGGTTATATGCACTTGATCTTGCAGGAATTGTTCTGAAATGATCCTCAGAAACTGCATGTCAGACAGAAATGTGTTTAAAGATCTCTATATGCTTTAAATTTTGGAAAAAATCATTAGTTCTAAAAAATTTTTTAAAGAGATGTCAATGTCAAATTAATTTAAAAAATAAAGAGTGTTGCACACTGCCAATCAACATAGAATAAGCACTAATTATGAGGTGTGGATATTATTTTAAATTCTTGTGTATGGTTGTACATAATAATTTAATATATTTATTATTTTATTTACAATATTTTTAATGTTTTGTGTAGAAAATTACCAATATATTATTATTAAACAAATTTCTCTGTAGTCACTATCTGTTGCTTCTGTGCACTTAGTTCTACAGACATGTGTGAATAAAGATAAAAAGTATAATATTATACTGATTAGTATAGCGTTCAGCACAAATGAAAAACTTTTTGATAAGTTAAAAATTTGATAGCAATATATTTAAGCACTTATTTTTAAAAATCTAAAAAAGAAAGTTTTTTTTTTTTTTTCTTAAACCAGTAAAGTTTAATTAATTAGAATTTTCTAATTTTCTTATTATGATATTAAAAGAATATTCAGCAATTTTTTAAGAATTTTTAAGTAGGCATGGTTTAATAGCCACTCTTATTAGTTAAAGGGTGAAAGATGTAAGGTATGTTAGTCAGTGTTTAGCATGTGACATATTTTGGATATTTTCATTTAATTATTGTTAGCTACAAAAATATTAGCAGCAACATATAATCCTTTACAAGTTTAGAGACGTGAATTCATATTTTTTGCAGTTCTTTGTGTTATGTTGCAAAGTTTATCCTATTTTTATTTTTTGTAAATTTTATTGCAATTTTGATCAATACATCAAGATTATCTGATACTCATTCATTGAATGAAACTTTTTTTTTTTGAATGGGGAAAAAAAAACCCAACACATCTTTAACCATACTGAAAAATGCTTTTTAAAAAAAAAATAATAATAATAAAAAAAAAAAAGTTCCCACTGCATTAAAAATTCTTATCTTATATGAGATGTAAGGTTTTAGAATAGTTTGATTACTGTTATCATATTTGGGTTATATATATTAAAGAATGAAATTATTATAAAACATATTATTTCTTATAAAAATAAAGCATAAGATTATATACTGCAAATGCAATGTATGATAACTTTTATAATATGGGGAAACACACTTACATTACTTAGATATTTGAAATGTACAATTTATATCGATTAAGTATATGCATCATATAATTAATCTCTGTTACTTGGTATACTGATGGTAATTGATGTCTAATTAAAAAACCGCTATTAGGAAACATACTCTTAATAGTTGCATATAATTTATCAAGCATTGCTCAAGTTGGCTTTTGTTGAATTTAAATTGTTTTTAAAATGTACAAAGTACAATCGATTTTCAAGTATTCATTCATTAAAATACTACAAAACTAGTTTTATCTATGGGGGAAAAAAAAAAAAAAAAAAAAAGTTATTGAATATTGAGAAAATTAAAAGATAATTGTCTTTTTGTGCTGATAATGTCATAATTATTTATAAAAGGCCCGCTTCACTCACTAACGTCAGAAGCCGAAGCTAATGTTATTCTATGGGAAATTTTTATTTACAAATAACTTATTAACTAATACATATTTTTAAATTCTGTTTTCACATTCTGAAAATTCCCAGCTGTTGAATTGACGGACCTTTTTCAAAAAACTATATTTTTAATTTTCTATATTTTATTTTGAAGCTGCAAAATACGAATTTTCAATATGTGAATTTTTTTAATTTTGCAATTTCAAAATAAAATATTAAAAATTAAAAAAATTACATTTTTAAAAAAGGTCTGTCAATTTAACAGTTGGGAATTTTCTGAACGTGAAAACAGAATTTAAAAATATGTATTAGTTAATAAGTTATTTGCAAAGAAAATTTCCCCATAGAATAACATTGGCTGGGGCTTCCGGCGACGGTAAGTGAAGAGGGCCGTTAAGTAAGCTTTTAGAAATGAAGTATGAAACTTTGCAATTTATATTATTATTTATATTAATTCAATGTTTTGTTTCCAGGTAAATCACCCAGCCAGACACGCGAAAGGTATTGTGCTTTTTCTGTGGGAAGTCCCAGTAAAATTCCCAGAGTTGTTATTAAAAAATTTGATGACAAAATTCTGGAGAGTAGAACTAAAAATGTAAGAATTTTTGTTGCTGAATCAAATGTTGAGAGCATTGAAGATGTTGCAAATATTTTTTTAAATAAACTTAAGCTTGAGAAAGAAGAGGAAAGTGCTTTTGAAAAGAAACCTCTTATTCATTCGCTCAAAGCACAAAATGATAATATTGAAAGAGATATTCCTTCAACTGATATTGACTCTATGGATTATGATTCAAATGGGGAATCTGAAACCTCTGACATCCCTCAAAAGATGAGTAATGTGAAATTATCGATAAAATTTAATAGTAAATTTTGTAAAAATGTATTGGCTTATAATACCAGGAGCTCACCTAAGAAAAATATGTGTGTCAAAAGTGAGAATATGTGCACTACACCTAAAGAGAAACCAAAAGTTACAATGCTTGATGATCTTAAACTTAAATCTTCTAATCAAAAAATGAAAAAATTTTCTGGTGAAAATATTTTAAATTCTACTTTAGTAAAAACCAAAAACCTTGAAAAGAAATGTGACATTGGCATCTCAGAAAATAATAAACTTAAAAATGATAATAAAAGTAAAACAATTGGCAATTTAGTTGGAGATGTTGAAATAGATCCGTTATGTCAAAGAAGGAATCTTATAGATGAAAAAACTTCTCATAATAATCAATCAATTAAAAAAACAGTATCAGATGGTAAAAAAATCTCATCAAAAAAATTTACAGAGTTAGTAAATTTTGATTCTAATTCCACACCAAAGAAAAAAACTTCAAATGTGAAAAAAGTCTCTCCACAAAAATCTAAGATGGAATATTCTGCTTCTGATTCCACACCAAAGAAAAAAACTAAATTTGCAGATGGATTTGGAGATTTTCGTCTCACAAGATCTGGTAGAAGAGTAAAATCTGTGAATTACACTGAAGAGAAAATGTTTGTATTTTTATGTTTAAGTTAAATTCTATGAATTTCAATTATTTTGTTCTTTTTTTTTAATTGAAAAATTAAGATACAGTGAAATGTCTCTAAAAAGACCACACACATCGGCACAGAAAAATAGCCCGTTAATAAGGTGACATTTTAAGTTTTTGCAATAGGAGGTCACCTCTGTCGTGAAAAAACCATTTTTCTCTCAAGGTAAACATGACTGTTTCATATGTTCATATCGAAAAGTAAAAGGTGGTAGGTGAACAGCTGTTTACTTTCGTGAAGCTTGCAACAGGAAGCCATTTTTATATGTAGGAGATGATTTTAAAAAGTACCATACTTTAAAAAATATATTATTAATAATAAACTAAATATTCATATTTTAATATTCTTTATGAACAATTGTTTTGTTAATAAAACACTAAACTTTAAATAACTGTAAGCAATTACTTTATACCTAACATGTGATACCAAAACCAGAAAAATTAAATCAGAGATGACAGAGAACAAACTAGGAAAACAGTTACAGTGCAAAAGGGTTAATGGAGGTCATTCAGAAAATCATAATTTTGGCAATAAATTTTATGAATTAAATGGTTTTAATTATTCGAATTTACATTGTTTATCTCTACTGCTTTGTAATAACTGTTTCTCTGTTTGAATTTTGAAATCTGCTTAGCAATATTTTATTTATTTTTGTTTTCTAAGATTATTTTAAATGCCAGAGCAAATTATTCACCTTAACATAATTTCTGAGTGAAAAAAAGATCTCTTTATTTAATCTATAAATTCCCACTGAAGTGTTGTGGCAGGAAATACTAGTTTTAGGTAGGCTTAATAGCTTTACTTTGTCATTTAAGGTCTATATCATCCATTTTGAAACCATTGCATTTAAATTTATTAGCTAAGTAATAGTATGACACAAAATTTGCTCTTCCTAATTTGAACTTCACGTTTCTGAGTACGCAAATTCAAAAATATGAAGTCTAACACTTATTTTCTCTACACACAGTTTTCACCAGACAGTTTCAGGAGGATGTAGCACTTTGCTTGCCCTTTTATTTATAAAACAACTTTTCTTGCACCCAATTAAAAAATATATATATATTGCCTTTTTGTATTATTGAATTACGTGAATTCATGCCTGGTTCAGTGCAACCACATATCCGAAAACTAGCAGTGAGGACGCATCCAAAATGTTGGAGGGATGCCAGCTTGTACGACAGTTTGAAATTTGGAAACCATCCAGTAATTCTGCGCTCTGTTACTGCTCATTTTCCCTGAGTCAGATGACTGTCACCCCTATTTTAGTATTGGACTCGTTGCGCAGATGCTTCCATGGTTTCGTCAAATGTGGTTGAAGAATAGGTGATTGCTTATTCACACACAAAGTGCAATCAAAATGTCCCCCCCCCCCCCCCCCCCTTCCCAATGTCTAATAATGAGAAAACTATTTATTGCTATATTGTCAAATCTATTCTTTATAGGAATTTTAGCATGTACTTACTAAACAGCTGCAAAAAATGGTGTTAGAATAGTATTGTTTGTTATGACCAGTTATTTATATGACCGATACTGGTGAACAGAAATATTTTTAAGGGATAATATATTTTCATAACAAGTTTAGGAGAAGAAAACCTACAAACTGAAGAATAATGGTATATGTACTGAAAATAAATGATAATGATATATTAGGTTGAGTCAAAAGTTTTGTCCGTTTCTAATCATTTATTAAAAGTTAAAAAATTATAACAATTATAACATATTTTAATTAACATATTCACGATTACTTTCAACAACCATTTTCTAACGTGGATGCAACATTAAAATTCCACGGTTGTAAAAAGCCGCTGGTTTTTGAGCGAAGAAGTCTCCAATGCCTTGTCGGAGATCGTATTCGTTGCTGAAGCGCTGTCCACGCATAAAGTGCTCTAGCGAAATGAACAAATGGTAATGTGTAGGGGCAATGTCAGGGTAAAATGGCGGGTGAGCGAGAAGTTCCCAGCCCAACTCATTCTGCTTCACACGCGTCTGGTTTAAAACGTGTGGTCTTGCGTTGTCATGTTGGAAGAAAACTCGAGCTGGATTAAAGCCTTTTTTCACGAGTTTCTGTTGAACGTGGTTCCCTTGAGTGCAATAGACATCCGAGTTCATTGTTTGTCCTTGAGGAAGAAGATCCCAATGCACAACTCCTGTCGACATCCAAAAAACGCACAAAAGTGCGTTTTTTGAATGCACCCCAAGTGTAGCCGTCTTAACTCCAAGCTGATGTGGGTTTAGCCATTGACATCCGGTTTTTTTGTTGTCGTATAGTACCCACTTCTCTTTACAGGTAAGAATTCCACGCCATCCATCTCGGCTAAACTCTCCCAGCAGCAATTGACAGACTGATTTTCAACGATTCTTTTGCATTTTGTTGAGCTCATGCAGTACCATTTGACGACGCCTAATCTTCATGCCAATTTTGTGAAGGTGTCGATTGACAGTTGACTGAGAAGTGCCAAAACCTTGCCCTAATTTTCGGGTGGTTTGAGTCGGATCGGCTTCAATCGCACAAAGTAAAGCTCTTTCATTGGTTGTCGATGGTTGCCCAGAGTGTTTCTTATCGCCGCGGTGCATATCCCTGGAACAGATCTTTGCATATCAACATATGCACGTTCTTTCGTTTACAGACATCATATCAAATGTTGCACATATGTTACGACTTGCTTCAGTTGCATTATGGCCTTGTTTGAACTCGTGGAAAATTAGGCTGCGGATTTTTTCACGATTTTTTGACATACTTGATCTTTTTTAAAGAGTAATAAGTCTGTGAAAATTAAAATAACATAACAATTAAATACATCATTTTGATCAGCAGAAAATGACCTTTCAAAATATACAGTAGTGGCCAAAAGTGTGGACATTTTTTGAAAGTTTCATGTTTTTCAAATTTGTGTGCTTGTAGAATATATTAATTTTCACTTAAATACAAATGTTTATATATCAAATTGAAGGTCATTTAATGTAAAATTTAATAACAAAAACAGAATTAAAATATCTGAATTACAAAAAAAGTTATGCTCATTTTAGTAGAACAAACAAACGCAAATCGTTTTGAATAATGACGTGTTTTGTAATAAAAGCGTACTGGCCAATCACAAACACCGTTCTGAGGACCAATCAAATGTCTGTAACTATAGTTTAGGTTATTTGGATGGTAAAAGAGTTATTGTTGTGGAAATATTTTGCGGAATGATGCATACTAGTACAATTAAATAGAGTATTGCTTTTTTTGAATACTTTAAGTCCTTTTTTTTTAATTAAACTAATTTTAAACAATGTCACCAACAAGAAGAACTGATTGGACATCTACAAAAAGAAGCCGAATTGTCATAGTGAGAGAAAATGGCCTCTCTTATGCTGAAATTGCAAGACAAGTTGGTGGTTCAGTGACTTGCTCTGGTGTACGAAAGTTCCGTTTACGTTATGAAAAAACGAAATCAGTGGAAAATAAGGCCAAATCAGGCCGAAAAAAATTCACAAATGCTACTGCCGATAGAAAAATTAAACGGCTATGCCTTCAAGATAGAAAAATTTCATCAGATGCCATTAAATGTGAAATGAATGCAGCGGGTATTGCAGTAAGTTCAAGAACAATAAGAAGAAGGTTATCAGGATTTGGACTACAAGCTAGAATTCCAAGGAAAAAACCATATTTAAATCAAAAGCAACGCGAAAAACGAGTTAAGTGGGCAAAAGAATACATTAAATGGTCAGAAAATCAATGGAAGCAAGTAATCTGGAACGATGAGAGTAAAATATCGCTCTTTGGTAGTGATGGTAGAAAATACGTGAGACGTAGAGTAGGTGAAGCACTTCATCCTGATTGCATTGAAGCAACTACAAAACCCCCCAAAAATGTCATGATTTGGGCATGTATGTCTGCAGATGGTGTGGGCCGAATTCAAGTGATTGATGGCATCCTGAATGCCAAAAAATACATCGAAACTGTCCTAGAACCAAAATTGATACCTTCCATCAGGGATCTCTTCCCCAACAAAGCACCATTTATTTTTCAGCAGGATTCAGCTCCATGCCACACAGCAAAAGTATGCAAAGCATGGTTTCAAAATAAAGGCATAGATATATTACCATGACCAGGAAACAGCCCTGATCTCAATCCAATTGAAAATTTGTGGCGACGTTTGAAAATTCTTGTACAAAAAAAACGTCCATCCAATAAAAGACAACTTATTGAATCTATAATTGATTCTTGGCACCGTGTGATTACGAAAGATGAACTACAAACACTCGTTTACTTGATGAAAAGACGTTGTGAAGCCTTCTTAAAAAATAAGGGTTATCCTACTAAGTATTGATTGTGTAAGTATCACTTTAAAAAAAATGCAAATCTAAGATAGATCTTACTATTAGTTGCATTACTTTTTTTTTAATACAGATATTGTAATACTGTTTTTGTTATTAAATTCTACATTAAATTACCTTCAATTTGATATATAAACATTTGTATTTAAGTGAAAATTAATATATTCTACAAGCACACAAAGTTGAAAAACATGAAACTTTCAAAAAATGTCCACACTTTTGGCCACCACTGTATATGACATTCACATTACAAGTTTAATGTAACATATTTATTGATACGCAAATAAAAAACGGACAAAACTTTTGACTCAACCTAATATATAAATAAAACTATTGTGTATGACCATGAACTTTTATTTATTCATTAGTAACAAGCAAAAGTAAAGCAAGTTATAATTAACAGATATTTATTGTATGCAAAGTTATAACTGAGTCTTGAAATGACTATCCAGATTTTAAATGTTAAGTATGCCTTTATAGGTCCAAAACTGCCTTTAGGAATCTTAAAAGGGTTTTCTTGTTACTAGTTGCACCCTGTCCTTTTTTTAAACTTGGGGTAAATTGCACATAGATTATTTACATGGAGATTAATCTGAGTTATTTGGTACACAGCAGTTGTCAGTTCGAGTTAAGGGAGGAATAAAATTTTCTATTCTAATAAAATGTGACCCTCAAGAGCGGTACACAATTATATAAAGACCTTTAATTGGAGAAAACATAGTGTTAAATTCTATGGGGAAATTTGGGTCTGGAGAAAACTGACTCTAAAAATGGGAGGAAGCCTTTGAATAGAGACGGATTTTTAGAGAGGTTTCACTGTACAGAGGTTTTCGTATTACATTATATCATTCATTTTTTTTTTTTTTTCTTCCAGTGCAACAAATTCAATTTCCGCTGTCACCCCAACAAAGAAATTGCCACTTATTTATAACAGTTATTCAGACGATAGTGACACTGATAATTCTATAAAATGTTCTCCACAAAAATATAAGATGAAAAAATCAGTTTTTGATTCCACGCCAAAGAAAAAAACTAAGCTTGAAAATGGATTTGAAGAAGTTCATGTCACAAGATCTGGTAGAAGAAAAACTGTGAATCATACTGAAGAGAAAATGTATGTATTGTTTCAATTAATTTGTTCGTATTTTATTTTTTGTGAATGCTAAATGATTTTCTTATTCCAATATGGGACTCTTTTTTCTTCCAGAGAAACATGTTCAATTTCAGCTGTCACCCCAACAAAGAAATTGGCTTCTATTTCTAACAATTATTCAGATGATAGTGATACAGATAATTTTATAAAATGCTCTTCACAAAAATATAAGATGGAAAATTCTGTTTCTGATTCTTTAAGGGAAAAAACAAAGATGGCAGATAGATCTGAAGATGTTTGTCTCAGAAGGTCTAGTAGGAGAGTAAAAGCTGTGAATTACACTGAAGAAAAAAAGTTTGTATATATATATATATATTTAAATAGATTTCCATTAAATTCTATTTTTTATTTCTCCTTACTTTCTTTTTTGTGAATGAAAAATAAGATATTTCTTATTCTAAAATATCATTCTTTTTCTTCCAGTGAAACGGGTTTAATTTCAGCTGTCACTCCAACAAAGAAATTGCCTCGTTATATTTCTAACGATTATTCAGATGATAGTGATAATTTTATAGCCTCCTCACTTAGCTCTGATGATGATTCATTATCAGATCTTAGTTTATTGGATGATATTTCTCCTAATAAAGGAAAACGCTCTTTGAAAATGAAAGCATCTTCTAAAAAATCTAGAAATACTGTAAATGTACAAAGACCTAAATGTGTAAGTTAATCATATTGTATTATATTTTTTCTCGTGTGATTTTTATTGTTTCTTGATTAAGAATGTGTAGTTTTAACACCTAATTATTTTCTTCTTAACCCATTTTATCCCATTGTTCTATTTAAAGGACAGCTGAAAAATAGCATATAGAAATCAGAATTTGCTTGGTGCGAATATTTTGTCAGCTGGAATATATAATGGTATATATAAGCTTCTGCTAGCGTGTTATGTGTCTCACTCCTCCTCCTCCATCTGGAATCTTTGCTTAATCATTACATTAGGGGGCGTGGTTTATCTTCTCTTTGCAGTTGAAAATTATTTCTGGAGAACTATCATGTAAATAAGAAAGTATTATACAGATAAAGCAAAACTTTATTCTCGGAAAGCACTTTTCACTATTGAAGAGAACACTAGAACATATAAGTGCAAATTTGATCCTCTTTATTTCAATGTCCTGTGTACAAGGTGGATAAGATTTCTTATACAGAATATAATTTTTTTTTTTTCCAAATTTTGTTGTATTTAGGTTTAATTAACCTTAAAAAATATAATTTTTCTCAAATTTGAGCAAAATAAATAAACTGGGAGAAAATGGGTTAATATATTTAAGGGGAAAAAATGCTTGTGAAAATGTTTGACTTCTTCATATTTTAAGATGTCCTGTCCCATATTAGATTTGACTATTTTAAGAAAATTTATGCAAGTGCTTGATACAGATTTTATGAGCACATTCTAAATAAAAAAATTGTTGTATGGAATTATATATTTAGTTGAATTTGTACTTAAATTGGCAAAAATTGTATTTTCATTTATCATGCTTTCGATTTTAACAAGAGACTTCTGTCAATTGTGTACACTCTTTTAACAATTTGCATGATATTTTAACTTAAAGGATATGGTATCATATCTATGATTCTTTTTTGATACAAGGTGCTATTTTTTACTTTCTCTTACCCATATAATGGTAGAGAAAGTAGTGTTTTTTAAATAAAATTTTAGTGTTTGAGATTTTTGTATTTACACATTTTAAGGTGTCTTGAATATGAAAATAGTGTTTTTAATGCTTCGCTTGGGAGTCTTTTATTAGCATAACTCGAGAAGTATTGAAATAAACTATGTATATAGGTGAAATTTCTGGTAGGTACAGTTTAACATATTTATAGTCTGTTCAACTTAAACTGATATCGTCAGTAAACAAAAGCACATATTATTTGTTGAAGTGGATAATGTTTCTCTTACTGTTGGTGCCAACAAAAGCCGCTCATTCTTTTCCTTCAGTTAGCATTTTCCCACCTCTTTTTTTGTTACTTTAATGGCTCTCTCTTACTTTTATGGGTATTTCATTGTTGTATGTTTTTAAAAAAAATTAAAGTACAAGTTACTGTCATAAACACCAAAACACATAAAGAAGTGTTGGGTTAATTTTATCTTTTAATGAGCTCTTCTTTGTTTAGAGTGGGGGTTGGCTAAGGGGTTAATCTTAACAATTTTAAAATTTTTATTTTTTTTAATGGTTAACAAAATCACCATTTCTGCAGGAAAGACGCAAAAATACTTGGTAACCCCTTTATTTACTTCTGGTATCAGTTTATCTTGAATGGTCTATAGATAGCACAAAAAAAAAAATCCCATGCTTCACAAAAGCAAGTTTTGCATGAAATATAGATTGAAAATATTTATCCTTAGTTTGCAGGGCTATACAGGGATTTGGATACATTAGGGGCAATGTTTGGAAATGGCTTGAAGTGCATTTCAAGTTGTGCCATGCTAAGTACTCTGTTTGGTACATGTATAATTTATGGAAAATATACAGAGCTACTCAAAATTACTTTAGTATGTTTCAAAGAATAATGTGAATGGAAATTCTCTCAATAGTTTGAAATACCCCTCATACAAAAATTATTTGTCATTCTAAAACTATTTGTTTTCTTAATACAAACAAAAAATGTTTTGATGCAGCACCTCCTCTGGCGAGGATAAAGATCCTGTGGTGCTGGAGGGCTCTGAAACTAGAGTAATCTTGCACAGTTGGAGAGGGGCAAAAAGTAAAAATTTTCCCCCAAATATTTTAATAAGCAGATATGTCAACCATAATTTTGCAGAAATATTTTCTTTGATATTTTGTTGTACCAGCAGTATAGAGTTCAAAATAAATATGTCAAATAAATCTGCTGTACAATCTTCGTAAGTTTTGTCCACCCCCCCCCCCCATTTTAAATCTGAATTTAAAGTATAACAAATTTCTTTATTATTTTAAAGATATATCTACAATCCGATAAATTATAAATGGTGGATTTGAACTATCCAGAAACATCAGGTATTTTTTGAGGAGGGACCTCAAGTCATTTGCGTTACCACTGAGTACCTCGTATGTTACACTTTAAATTTACTTTGAGATCAATAGTTACAATGACTTTTATCTCTATTGATTCATAAATTACATCAATTCACAGTTAAAATATAGGACGCCACAGACATCCATGCTGGCATTGTGATTCAAACCAATACCTTCTAATCAAGGCCTTCCAAGATGATTGTGACGTCACATGCTTTAGGCTACTTTTTATGCACATCTTTGTAAATGGATTTAGAAATATTTTGAGATGACAACAAGCTATTTAGTATACTAATATTATGAGAGTATTGGAATGTATAATTAAAAGAGAGAAATATTTGAAATTGTAAACATAAAAAGGGAAATTATGCTTTTAAAAATAATTTGTTTTTCTCCTGCATAAGTGAGAGATTTTATGTATGACTGCAGGTGTTTACACTTTTTGCCTACTAGTAATGTTAATAAAAATATATATGTTTGGTATAGTTATTCAAATGCTGTTTTTTACTCCCAGTTTTATTTATTATTTTAATATAATTACTAAACTAAAAAGTATAAAGTTTTAATGAGAAATAACCATTTACCGATAAGTTTCGGAAATTTTTAACAATGAATCCGTGAGAAAATTTGTCATTTGTCCAAGTTTCATTTTGAATGAGCGTGAAAAGGTAAAAAAGTAATATATACAGAGAGAGAAAAAAATTGTTTTCGGAAATCACCATTATAGACATATTTCTTTACTGATTGAATTTTTAAGATTATGTACTCATATTTCAAAAAATAAAATTTATTTCGTTAAATAGGACAATAAGTCACATAGATTTCAAATGAAAAAAAAAAAAAAAAAAAAAAATCTGGTTTTTAAAGCAGAATATATAAAACATTTTAAACTTTCTAAATTATACACGTGTGTCTGTATTTATATATTTGAATTACTGAGATAAATACAGAAAGAAGGTCAAAGAAAGATATGAATATTAAAAAGGATAAATAAGTCATACAGTATTATAAACAAGAATATCGTTTAACCTTCAATGTACGTTGCTTACGTGATCACACTACAGACAGAAAGACAGATGGATTAATTTAATTCATAATCACTCTTAAATATTGTTGAAAAGTGTTAACCATTAGTACAAACAGAAATGCAATTCCAGCATTTTCTAACTGTAGCCCTTAATGTAGCCCTAACTGTAATTCTTAGAAATGCTTCCTATAAAACACAAGGCATTAGGATTCTTTTTTGGTGTACCTGGGAAAAATAGTCGTGGTATTTATATCACTTTCAATGGGAAACATGCCACTATGAACATGAATAACATATATCAGTTTGGTGAAAATCTGAAAATATTTACACACCCTAGAGGCGGACAGACAAATTGAAATCGTAAACTATTTTCAATTTTGTTGGAAAGTGTTCAAAATTAATATTAGATATGTTTCAGTTGAAAATTTTATAAATCCTTTATTTTATTACTTTTTTTTAAAAAATCATCACAGCTTCTCACAATACATATTTTACAAACTAATTTAACCAATTGATGCTGAGATATAACTATCTGGATATTTACAAAAAGTAACAATAGCGCCGCACGTCATCTCATGTACATCCAAATTGATTCGGCATAGTGTTTCATAACATACATCTTACATATAAAATTCAATGCATATATATATATCATAGAAGCTGAGATATGGCTCGCCTATAAATAGAGAAATTTGCTTTATGCCAACGACATCGGTCGGCAGATATGCGTCCAAATTTAATCAGTATAATAGTTTATAATGGCTCTTGCACGTATCAAGTTTAGTGCTTTTATATATCATAGAAGCTCAATTATAGTGTTTTCTTAAAAGGGGAAAATTGCAACATACTAGCATTACCTGTTGACCGATATGCACCTAAGTTGAATAAACATAGTCTTTCACAATCGACTACTTGCACATCAAGTTAGGGAAAGTTACACACAATAGAAGCTAAGGTATAATCTTTCCTTAATTGTGGGAAATTGCAGCATAGCAACGCCATTTGTTGGGTGATATGTACCAAAAGCTATTCAGAACCAATTTATATCAAAGCGCATCCAAATATAAACTTTTTCACAATTCGGTTCATTATTTTGCGAGACACAGCACTCAAAACATAAAAATTTCATTATACATAGTCAGACATCTCCTAAAAAGGGTTTAAAGAAATCTCAAAACGTGTAAATGAACCAAAAGCCAAATAAAGAAAGTTTTCAAAAATCCAATACTTTATTGTTATGTAAATAGAATAAAATAAAAATGAATTTTAAGTTATTGTGGAAATAGTATATATAACTGAATGTTTACGATCAATTACTTAATTTATAGAGCATAGTTAAAAGAAAAAAAAAATGTTTAAATTGAAATAGCAAATGGTTCTTAAATTTAAATGTGCTAAGAATGAAACAATTAACGAGAAATTAAGTATATGTTTTTAATAAGATAACTTTTGTTTATTACGAATACTTAATATGCTACACATGAACAATTTGATTTTGAATTGGGAACAGAATAACTAATAATTTAAACTCATATTATTTTTGGTTAAATTTGTTCTGAAAAAAAAAAAAAAAATCAAATTTTTAATAACTAAAAATATCAACCTTTTATTACAATCATCAATCATTTTAATGAAACAAGAAACAAATAACATGAAGTTGAATATATATATATTTACCAAGATATATATTATTTATCGCTATCGCTAATAATTAATATTGCATACAAGAACAATTTGATTTTAAACTGAGAACAGAATATAGTATGTAGTAATTTAAATTCATATTATTTTTGCTCAAATTTGTTCTGAAAAATTTGGTACATTTTAAACAACTGTATACATTAAAACAAATTCTAAATACGACTCATATTATGAGAAGATTGCTAAAGGCTAGAATTCTAACAAAGCTTACAATAAAAAAATTATACAATAAAATAAAGTATTCAACACTTACTTTTGGTTGTAAACTTGATTCTTTCATTTTAAAATCTCTCGGGTTCTTTAACCTAAAGGAAAATTATCAGAAAAAGACGGTAAACGACATCAACGATTTAAAATTTCTAATAAGAAAGTATTCGAATTTCGAATTCGACGCTTGCATTACGTGTGAAATAACTAGCCCAAATGCTCATACGTCACACCACTTCCGGTTTTGCAGTTGGAAGGCCTTGATTAGAAGGTATTGTTCAAACCCATGAACTGGGGACCTAGAAATCAGCCCCTTACTGATCGAACTACCAATTAGGGTTCATACACCTCAGGGAGAACTGGGAAATCAGGGAAAACTCAGGGGGGAAAAATCGGTCATAAAATCCCAGGGAAACTTTCAAAACAAGCACCAAAACCTGGGAAAAAAAGTGATCTACACTGGAAAAAGCTGGTACTCGCGCATTTCTGTGACATCATTATGGAAACATGATAAGACACATCTACTAACATCATGCTGATCTAATGAGGAACTGGGCACGTCCTTTGCATCATGAACAATCCAATTGTGAAATTAGACACAACTTTCCTCTCTCTAAGAGATTCTTTAGTTTGATTTTTCTCCATGGTTAATTTGTTTTCACTTGGTGATTGGCATCTGGCCGCAGCTTCAAATATTTCGTTTGTTATTTTGTTCTTACTGATGCAGTACGCACATGCTTAGGTTAGTTGTTTTATTAGCTTGGGCATTTTATTTTTTCGTGAGATAGATTGAATTACACAGTGTCCCAAAAGTTTAGACAATCAATAAAATTTGCATTAACATAAAAAGTAATAAGGTACAATTAAAATTCGTGAGATAGGTAATAAATAAAACAGTTTTGCTGATATACACATATAAAATATGATCAAAGGTTCGAAATTATAAAATGTACATTAAATTATATAAAAATGTGCTGTCCCAAAAGTATAGAAACTTGTAAGTGTTTTTGGTTTTACATTTTATAAAAGAAACTAAAAACTTACTTTTAATATTGAATTGTATTGCCAGGACACTTTATAACATCAAATACACATTGTTCCATAGAATTAAGCATTGCATTACAGAAGGAGGTATTTCATACCACGCTTTGTCAGTTGCAGTTTTTAAGTCATTTACACATGTATATTGCTTTCCATTTTCATATATTTTACGAGATAAGATCCCCTGTATGTTCTCCATGGGATTCAAATCCGGAGTAAGTGCTGGCCAGTCTAATAGTGCAATATTGTTTTGCATAAACCACATTTTCATTTATCTGGAGGTATGGATGGATACCCCATCTTGTTGGAAAACACAGTCTGGTCCTGCTTGCAAATTATAATTGGCAGAATTGGTGCGTAAAATGTCCTGATAATCCTCTGATTTCATTTTTTTGTCCGTAAATCCTAGAAATATTTGCCTGTTGAAACAAAACCCTCCCTAGGTCATTAAAGATCCTCCGCCTTGTTTCCTGCTGAAATGGTTCTTCGGTTCTTTTCTTAGGTCATACCAGTAAAATTTATAGCTGTCAGGGCCATCCAAATTCCATTTCATTTCGTCGCTGAAGATGACAAAAAGCTACTTTTCACCATATGTCATATACTTTCTAGCCCATTTTAGATGTGCATCTTTATGTCTCTCTGCTTTAAGCAAGGTTTTGCTTTCATTCTCCTGTAAACAATGTGTTTTAAAGCTTTAATTCTTCTGTGTACAGTACTTTTTGAAATTCTGGAAGTTGATGCAATTGCACATACAGATAAATTATCAACTGAAGCCTTTTTTAATAACATTCTACCATCAAGTAACATTGTTTTCTTTGGTCTTCCGACTCACATTCAAGTATTCCATGTTCCACCTAATCTTAAAACTCTATAAATACTGCTCAAGGATCTCTTTATTCTTCTGGATATTTGTACAGGATTTTATCCTTGCGCTTTTAACTGTAAAATCTTAATAATTTCATCTTTAGAAATTTCTTTAGAATGTGGCATTTTTATCAGAAAACGCAGGAAATGTCTTTTCCGAATCACAAATAAAATAATACATTGAACTCATTAAATTATTATGCTAAAAATATAGCCGACGATATTTCAATTAAAGGGAAAAATTATTTTGCAATTATAGAAGCAGATGACAATAAAAATATTTTATTCTGTGAACAAAAATGTAAAAGAAAACATGTAATGCCATATTGTGTCTATACTTTTGGGACAGCACATTTTTATATAATTTAATGTATATTTTATAATTTCAAACCTTTGTTCATAATTTATATGTGTATATCAGCAAAACTGTTTTTATTTGTTACCTATCTTACGAATTTTTATCGTACCTTATAACTTTTTATGTTAATGCAAATTTTATTGATTGTCTAAACTTTTGGGACATGGTGTGTAATTATTATCATGAGGTTTAAAACATCATTTAATCTGGACTGGACAGATAAAAACTTAAATCCACAGTTTGCATTCTTTCGAAAGTGTAGATAGTGACCCTTACAAAGCACAATGTCATATTATGTCAAAAAAGTTTTAATCAGAGTAACATTGGACAACAAGCTCTGACCCATGAAAAATGAGTGAAACATACTGGGAACTAACTCAGGGAAAACTCAGGGAATTTTTTTTCTGAAAATGAGTAAGAACCCTGCTAGTCAAGGTCAACATTTTAAATCTTAGATTGTAATATATTTATAAAAATATAGGGTAAGAGAAAGTAGTGTAAATGCCACTACAGATTATTTCGTAATATTAGTTATTAAGAATAACTCATTTACTATTAATAACTTAAGTTTAAAAACTATTCTTAATTATTATTGGGTAGAAGTGAATAAAATTTATAAACAACACTTGAAGCTCAATGAATTAACATGACTGCTTCATTGGATAGTATATTGAAATAATTTTGTGATGGCAGTAGTATACGTACTAGAGGTTTTTGGTACTTATTTATTATATCTTCATTTTTTTTTCTCCTTTTTTCTGCCAAATTGAAAATTGTGGCTAAATGCCATGGTAATACTATACAGTGAATAACGAGGGGGGAAAATAAATAAATAAAATTCAATTGTGTGTTTTGGCAAAATAATACAGTTAAGTAATACAATATAATTTAAATTAAATTTCTCTGTGAATTAACTGACGAAATTTTTATATTTGGGCAAATTTTTTATGTAATAAGTGTTTACAGATTATGCACTGCTGTAAATTATGTATAGGAAAATATAGTATTCTTGTTAATTAAAAATTACTTTTTGCAGTATGAAGAAGCAAATTAAAATTTTGTAGTATTTTACAATATACTTTTCTTATGAGTAGCAATTTATTCAGCTGTTGATTTTAATTTATATTATATATTTTTTCTAGTTATATGTGTACTCGGATATTAACAAATTTGTTTACTCATTTAGTTTTTACCTTCCTTTCTTGATAAGAAAGACATATCTAAATATTTTTTTAAGTGTATATAATTTTCTTTTTATTCATATTCTATTCATTGGATTTCTTTGTAGAAAAAAAATCTTATAGATCTTAGTATTCCTGAAAGGAAAACACCTTTGAGAACACCAAAAAATGCTCTTGAAGAGTCTCGACAAAGGTATTGAAATTATTTTGCACACACAGAAAAACAACAACATAATATTAAGAATATTTCTAATTTTGCACAATATTTATTATATTTATAAAATATTTGATATAATACATAGCTGTTTGTTAAAATTTAATTTGTGTGTTAATGCTAATTCAACTTTGAAAATTTATATTACAGTTAATTTTATTAATTGCTAATGTAGTCTTAAACAGTATGTTGAAAATGCTAATAAATATATATATATATTTTTATCTGAAAATTTATTGCTTATTTAAGTATGAAATTACACTGTTAAAAAAATAGAAATTTGCTGCCAGAAATTTTCTGTAATTTGAGAAAAAAGTCATATTATGGAAAAATTACATTGACAAAACGTATTTTTCTGTAATTACAGAGAATTTCTGGCAGCAAAGTTGCATTTTTTTAAACAATGATAGGCTTTATATTTCTTGTGGGTATCCCTATTTTCTCATGTAATTCTCTTTTATTATGAATATAAATTTTGAAAATTTAGGCAGCGTATATTTTTGTGTATAACCTGAGAATTTTTGGAACTTTTCCAAAGTCAAAAGTACTTGAGTTGGCTTTATATACAGATCTGCTAATTTTGTAAAAACTGGTGCTTTTCTGTTGGCCAAATGTGAGCAGTGAATCGCCAAATGTAATGTTTTTTGTTATTTATTATTTTGTTTATATTTCTTAAACTTATGAAAAATAATGATAAATGAATTTAAGAAAATGAGTTGTTTCCAAAATTTGTTTATATATTATATCTATTGCTTATTTGTTGTGTCATCTCCAAAGCGAAATTTTTCATTTTGGCAAAACTTGTACACAGCTAATAGGGGGAAAAGTGGCAAAATGCACGTTAAAATAAACTAGTATCACCTAATGCTCAAAGCTCTATTAATTTTTTTAAGTAAGCATTAACTGAAAAAAAAAAAAAAAAATTTTTTTTTTTTTTTTTTTTTTTTTTTTTTTTTTTGAAATTTAATACCATTCTTGCTGATTCTTATGTAATATGACTCCCATTTTGCCCAGTCATCCACCGTTTTCTAGATACACCACCCCCTCCCTCAATTTCTTTCCCAGTTCGATAATTTTATGACAATGAATTTGATTTGAAGAATGAAAAAATAATTAATTAATTTTAACACCTAAAAACAAAAAATCATAAAATTTATAAAATAACATTAATAACAGATTAAAAAATATCAGATATGTAATGCATAATTTCAGTGGCAAATCCCCCCCCCCCCCCAAAAAAAAAAAAAAAAAAAATCCCTTGTCGCAAATGTCCATGTTTTAGAATTTTCCAACTCTGTAGCCCCTCAGAAGATATTTAACGGTTAAAATATTCCTCCCCCCTCCTAAAAAATCAAATTTATAGCCATAAAATCACCGAAAAATTATAAAATTAGGGGCTCCATTCCTAAAAAATTGGTTGGTGATAGGGCAAAATGGGCATCCCGTCATATTCGGATTCAGTAGGTCATTTTACATAAGAATATGCTGAAATGGTATCAGAGGCAATTTTCATGCCGAGCAGTGTAATTATAGAAATTCAAAATTTCCATGTAAACAATGTTTTTAGTCATTCAATTATTCTATCCTTAAAAAAAAAAAAAAAAAAAAAAAAAAAAACACTATGAGCACTTTCATTTAAATAATGATGCCTATTATTACCAACTTCTTTGACTATTTGCTTCTTGATCAAACCGATCAAAGTTAGCATTTCAATAGCAAATAACGCTGTTTATTAGAGGTCAAGACTCACACTCGCCACTTGGCGATTTAATTTGAAAAAGTGGCGATCAAAAATATTCGTATGGTCGCCATTTTTTCCGCGAATTCGCAAAAATATTATTCAGTTTTTAAAAAAATCGCGGATATCTTTCGTGTAAAAAAAAATAAGAAAGAAATCCCATTAACGATCGGAGATTGTTAATGGGATTTCGATGATGATCGCACCTTCCGATTTCCAATCTTTCTCCATCCACAACATAAATGTCAATATTCATTTAAAACTTGCTTTATGAGATTTTAGAACCTAGAAAGAAATAGAATTGTTAAATATTTCTTGTTTGTGTAATTATTTTTTGCCTCTCACCCTTTTTTTTATTTCCAACTAGCGATCGCCGATCAAATGTTCTGTAGTTGTTTCTCAGTCTTTCTTCATCCATAATATAAATGGCAATATTCATTTTAAACTTGCTTTATTTGATTCTAGAAGTAGAATTGAGAATTTAATATTTCTTATTAATGTAATTATCAGTGGCGTAGCGTGACATTTGAATCTGGGCATGCTCTGAAGTCAACTATGGAAAGAACACTACTCATCAAGGCTATATCATTTCATCAAATTTAAGCTCGGATTTTTCCATTTTCTTGGTTAGTTGATCGTAGGATTCAAGTCCGATTAATTGTACTTGGATCCCAGCCCTATGGGTGGAATGCCGTCCGTGGGAGTCTTTGTAAGAGGTTCTAGCCAGTTTTACGCGAGTTTCGTAGAAAACCACGGAAATCTCTGAACGGCTCGGTTGATGAGTGCGACTTTGGATCGAACCAGACACTTCCCATCTACCAACTTTGAGTGCAAAACCGCTCAGTCGCTGGTGGGTTTCAATTTCTCGGAATCTTATATAAAATTTTACATACAAATTTTGTCGCTTTAACTTTAAATCATACATCTAAAGGACTCTTATATTAACTTATTGAAGGCCGCTTCACTAATAGCTGTATTTAAATGAATTTTCAAAAAAATTTAATTACAATTTTTTCTATCACTTTCGAAATAAAAAGTTAAAAGAAAAGAAAGACAAAAGGAATAGTGGGAACCAGAAAGAAAAAATCCATTAAAATCGCTGAAAACTTGGCTTTATTCTCTCGCTGCGTTCTCCTGTGTCTTCCACAATCGCACAATGTCGGACTGAAGACCCCACTGCTATTAGCACGCCTTAAGGGAGCGCTTGAATGTAGGTGCTTATCTGACCTCTGATAGTTCTTATACAAGAAGTTAATTTTTACAATTTTTAATAAAGTTAAATATTTTATAAGTTTAATTCTTTCTATCATATTACCATTTGATTTCGAGAAAAACAATGCATTAAAAATAATAAACGTTTCTCTTCAAAAGGAGGTATTATGCCTTTACATAAACAATTATTTTTGAAAACGCAACTATTATATGTATTTTCTTTTTAAGAAAGAAAAAAGAAAGTTTCGCTCAGGTAAAGATATAACCAAATTAAGAAAGTGTTTCTTGTTCAAAACTAACGTTAAAAAGAAAAAAAAAAAAAAGAAGCAGTATTAAAATTTTATTATATAAAAACTTTAATGGCACGGCTTAATGTGAAAGAATGAAAAATAAATAGAATAGCGATCTTTACTAAGGAATGCAGGATAAAAAGAAAAACACACAAATTAGATCAAATTTAATAAAATAAAGTAGAAATATTTACGGAACATTCCAAAATAAATAAATAAATAAACAAATAAAATAATTAACTTAAGAAATTCAGATTCGAAAATTAAGAAAAGAAAAGAAAAAAAAAATCTATGCACACCTGCAAGATCAAAGCTACGCATCTGCCAATTTTTTATAGATCTGCGATCAGTGACCTTTCATAGCGCATACAGGCACACATAAAAAAGACATTAGGAAAAAAAAAAAAAAAAAAAAAAAACTTTTTCTGGCACATAAAACAACTTTTGGAAATTTATCAAAATTTTATTTTGCAATTTAATCAGCATTTTCAAATCAACTTTTTTTTATTTCATCATTGTAAAATGAAGTATAAGTTTTAATTTATCAATCAGTTGGAGAAACCAACTCTCTATGCGAACATCTCTACCGAAGGTAACAAAATCCCTAAAACGCTGTAAAAATACCGAAAACTCCAGAATATGCTCTCCAAGGATCGCATGCCTTGAATCGTTTACACAGTGGAACTCCCCTTGTACTAGTATGAGAGGAAATTAGAGGGACGTTGAATATTCCCTAAAATAGCAAAAAATCCCTATATCGGGGCATGCTTTACGAAGGCAGCATGACCTAAGCAATAACCGGTCAGCAGGAAAAGAGGGTGACAGTATCCCTGGGATGTTTCTCAGCAGATGACGCCTAAACAAAGCCGGAGGGTACTAACGACAGTAGTAAGAAAGAAAAAAAAGCACTCGGATTTATCCAGGAATAATTTAACAAAAGAAATTTCCTTTCACTATAATTTTTCAAAACTGAATGATGGATAATGTATAAATGGAAGCGAGTATTTAACAAAGTTGAAATAATTTATTTTAAAATAAATTCTGTTTAAAGTTTAGATAGTATAGGTATGCGGTGCATGCCTAGCATACCCAGAGAATACGCCACTGGTAATTATCTTTTTAATCCCCCCCCCCCTCCTTTCCCCATTTCTAGATAGTGATAAATGATCAATTCTAGAAAAAATAAAGCAACAGAAGTGCTCAATAACTTGATGAATATATTTATTTTTTCTCAATTAAATTATATATTTATATTTCATATCTATACCAAATGTGTAAACAGGGGGGAGGGGGGATGAAAAACAGATTTTTATGTACGAAATTTTTTTCTAAATCAGTTTAAGAAAATTAATGCTCAGTTGATTTCATATGTGTTTAAAAATGATAATTAAATACTATATATATATATTAATGTACATACATAAAAATTTTATTCTATATATGTTTGAAAAATTTGTTTTTCTGATGGTAAGAAATTTTTATAAGGTTTTATGTGGATATAAAAGTAATTGCAGTTATATGAAAGATTTTTTTTGTGTTAATGAAATAATCCTGAAAATGTTTAAAGTAGATAAAAGCTATATATAACTATTTAAGTAGTCAATTTATTGAAAGTGATGCTAATAATGTCCATCCAACCAATCATGTTTACAGAAAATTTTCAGCAAATTTCTAATTTTAGCAGTCAAATGCCAGTTAATAAAATTAAACCTCTGATAGCAGGCTAGTACAGATTCTTTGCCTCCCCACCCCTTCCTCAGACTCAAAATAATTTTGTTTTCCTCTAATTCTGATCATAATTATTTTCAAATTGTAAATGGAAGTGCCAGACTAGGTGGAATTTATTAAATGAATCAAATTTTTGTATTTCTTTTGCAATGGGACATAAAATAAATATTCTTGTAAAACACAAATTGTGTATGAGAAATCACATTGTCAAATCATATCATCATAGCCTGCTGTTTTCCGTAGCAAAATGCATATATTAGCATGCTTGCCAACTTTTCTGGTTTTCCTGGAAGACTTCCGTTTTTTTAACGTATCTTTCTTTCTTCTGGACAGACGAGGAAAACTTCCGTTTTTAAAAAAGTCGCGGATATCGTTTGTTTTGAAAAGAAAACCCAAATGTTCTACGAAAACTCCTGATTCCCAATCTTTCTCCATCCATAGCATGAATGTCAATATTAATTTCAAACTTGCTTTATGAGATTCTTGAACATCTAAAGAAATAGAATTGTTAAATATTTCTTGCTGATGTAATTATTTTTTGCCCCCCCCCCCCCCCAATTTATCTCCCATTCTTTTTCTTTATTTTTTTATTGGCAGAAATACACACATATATTATGTATGCACGTTTATTGTATTATTAAATGACTAATAATACAATAGTCATTTAATAATAATGACTATTGTATTATTAAAATAATACAATAAAAAACACTATTTCTTAATTTAACTTTCCGACCACATCATTTGTGTTTTTATGCTTTTATGCATACACTTATATATCATATATATATGTGTGTGTGTGTATGAAATATGAATCTAATGTATAATGACGACGACTCATGAGTGGCCACTGGCCACTTCTAAAAATTTTAAGTCGTAACCTCTACTGTTTATACTGAAACACTGTCAATAGTTTCGAAAAAAAAAAAAAAAATCATTTCGGTTGCCAGACAAATAAATGCATAAGGAAAATTAAATACAGGAAATATAAGCTAAATCACAAGCCATTGTATTGCATTTAAAAAAAAATTGCACATTTTTAGATTTTAAAGAAATTTTAAATACAAAAGATTACATGTATAAAAATTAAAGTTATTTTATGTCTTCTTGGCCTCATATAAGAATATTCCCCCCCCCCCCCCTGTAATCCCCATTAACCATACCTTTTACAACAATATCATTTTAAGCCATCTTATTAAAAATAGACCAAAAACTTATCATAATTTTCATGTTTGTAGATAGAATTCAGTTTTCACACATACAAATAACAATGCAAGAGAAAAGGCACTTTATCATTTAATTTACTTTTTAACAGTTTTGTATGGAACCTTTGTGCAAAAATTGGCTTGAAGTACTTATTTTTATTTTATTTTTTAAATCTGAAAACAAGATGAAGCTGAAAAATAGAAGGAAAGATTAAGTTTTTAAACAGAAGCATTTTAAAATATGAAATTATATGTTTTCCTGTTTTTTCTTATTTTTTTTCTTTTCTTTTGAAATTTTAAAAAAGGCCAGTTTTTGAAACATTCTAGGTTAGAAATCCAATACTGCATAAACCAAAAATTGTGGAACTATTTTTTTAAAGCAATAAAGTTTTTGGTTTGTATACAAGTTTAAATTTTGGGTAAATTTTTAGGAAAAAACTCTCAACGTATATATGGATCGACTTATATATAGAAGTATATGGTACTTTATATCATTAAAATAAAACTATATATTTATGATGAGAGCAATTTGTAAAATTCATGTTACTGCTTGTATTTTTTAAAAATGTTGACTTTATTTGTTACTTGCAAATAATAGAATTTATTTTATTTTGGCATATTGCAACAAAGTAGGGTCTGGTGCAGCAGAATGATTGTAAGATGAGAAATTTTGTAAAAGGGTTTTAAAATTTTAATTTCAAATGAAACTCTATACATTAATGTATATTTGAATTAAAGATTGGGAATTTAGCATTGCTTTTTAAAAATATTAATTATATTTTTAAGGTGTTATTTTTAATAATCAGGGAAATCATGGAAAAATCGTGGTACTTTATCAATCTGGAAATATCAGGGGAAAAATCAGAGAATTTTGTAAAAACACCCAAATATCAGGGAAATTTTCATTTTTGCCCAGCAAGCTTGACTGAAAGATGGCTAAACAGGTGTTGCCTTAACCATGATTGCACAGGATTGACTGCTTTCTACTTGAATCTCACCTTCTTAACATTAAAAAAATGATGATAATAATAATAAATATTTTACTTTTAGTGCTACAACTTAAGAAATAATATTAAGAGGAGACTTGGTGCTGGATTATTAAAGCATGTAAAAACTACAACGTTAGGAACTCCAAAAAGAAAACAATATTGGCTGGGAGGAAAATCATAATTTTAAATTTGATTCAGCTAAAATAATTTGCATTCTTAAATCCATTCATGAGCCTGATTTCTTTGAAGCTTTCTATATTTATAAAAATCTTTAAAATATTGTTAATTGTGATTTCGCTGTATCCTATTTGGTCTGATTGTTGGGAATTTTACATTCAGTCTACATTTTCTTAATTTTTCTACAGTTTTCACAACTACTGTTTCTAAAATTCCTATTTGCCACTCCCCCCACATTCTACGCAATTCCATCAGTTGAACAGAATTTGGTCCCTTTTCTATGTATAGGAGTACTTCTCTCTGATTTCTTTATGCACTGAAGACAGTACGCTAAAGGCTGCCGAAACAACTGTCTGCTTCCAAATATTATTTTCTCTTTGACATTCCAAACATTGTAGTTTTTACTTGCTTTAACTTGAGAAATACTTTTTTATGTCTTGATATTAATATGTTATGCAATTAAAATGATTCATATTTTTATAACTTTGTTAATTTCTTAAGTGAACAAAGAAAAAATAAAATAATTGAGATATTTTTGCCCATCAATATAGTTTTTTTTAATTGCAACTGTTTAGCGGGTATGTTACACAAGAGTATGGTATACACAAAATTATGGAATGTATATAATAGGTAATGGAAATTTGTCAAAATTAGTCATGGAAATCATGGGAAAAATCAAGGAACTTTTTTTCAGAATTTCTGTAGCCACCCTGTAATATAATACTGCAAGTATTAATACAACTAATTTCACCCATGATTGGGAAAAATGGGAGTACTATTAAATTAACTATACATTTGTCTTAAATATATATAAATGAATTTAATACAGAAAATATTCTTTGAATCTTTACAAATGGAAGTAAAATAAATTTTAACACTGGCTGTGCTTTTGTTGTTTATCATCAGGGTTGCTACAGTACCTGGAATTCAAGGAAAACTTGAAACACTTAAATTAATATACCCTAGATATGTTCTATTGATTTGTAAACATGTTAGATTCTAATGCTGCATGAATGCATGCCATCTGTTTTTCTTTTAAGAGACGGGGAAAACTCAGAGAATTTTTTCTTCTGATTTGAGTAGCAACCCTGATCCATAATGAAGTAGTAATTAAAGAGATAAATTTAAATTACATTCAAACTGTTCTGATAATCAAGCAGAGGCATTTGCTATACTACAAGCTATGAAATGTATCTCTTCTAGTAACAGTTTTTTGCCTAACAGCATAATATTAAGCACATGCTGACAGTCAAATAACAATATATAAAATTCAAAATAGGAAATGTCTCAGTGAAACAATTGAGAAAATCCATCTTTTTTGCTTTGGGAACTATCAACAGAAATTTTTTAAATTTGCATTGAAGGGATCAGTGGTCATTCTGACAATTTTGGTAATGAAAAAGTGACGAACTTGCTAAAGCAGCGGTTCATTCAGATTATCCATTAAGTTTAAAAAAGGTCCCCAAATCATTTTTAAAAAGGAAGAAACTATAGCAAACAATAAGCTTGTGGCAAAGTGACTGGTCGTCAACTCATAAAGGTGTATAATAAAGAAGTTTTTTTTTCCTTTGGGGCAAGAAAGGCTAAACAGAAATCTGAACTAAAAGATTATCTATTCAGATTCAAACATGTTGATTCTTCCCAGTGCTCCTGTGACCAAGAAGAAATTCAAAGCGTGGTATATATTTTGTTATTCTTCCCTCAACTCGATCCTTACCGATATGAACTATATATAAGTATGTGATAGAGAGTGGAATATTGTAGTCTCCAGAATTTAATATCTTAATTAAACTTGACTGCTTTTCTTAATTTCTACGTTTTTATTAATAACATTCCTTTCTTGAATTTTTTACTTTTAGCATCTTCTTGTTTGCTGTTAACTGTATCTTTTTATATTTGAATTTAAAGTGTATATTTTATTTATTTTAATACATGTAGTATGACTATTTGTCATGTAGTATGCAATAATAAAATTTTATATAGTATTAAAAAAAGTATTAAAACATATTAATATGTAAAAATAAATATAATACACACATTAAAATTTATTCTTAAGTATAAAAAATATGATAATCAGTTTAAATAGTAATGTCCTCAATTATGAAATTTGAGTCATTCAATACATAACAAATATTAATTGACACAGTCTTCATTGTCAGTATCAGGAAAAGAACTAGTTTTTAATTTAGACCCCCCCCCCACATACACACACATGCAAGATATGCTATATCATAAAACTCATATCTATGTGGTCAAAGACATCCCCCCCCCCTATTTTTTAGTTCCTCTTCATAGTATAGGTATGACGAATTGAGGTAATCATGAAAATATGAGACCTTGGTTTTTGACTTTTTTACACATTTTGAGGTGTGAGGAATGGATCCGAAAAATCATAAAATCAATATGGTGTCCCTCTAAGATGTCAATGTCATTTGTTAGTCTGTGTGCATGATATCTCAAGAAAAAATAGTTGTAAAGAGTTTAGACTATTTTTAAAATATCACTTATGACACAGGAAAGTACCCTACTAACTAGCAGCATTCTAATTTTAAAGCATGGTAAGTTATTCGAAATTTATGATTTTCTTATGACTAAAAAATAAGGCAAAATTTCACTTCAATGTACAATTTTGAGGGATATTTTCATCCTAAAGATGTCAGACCATGTTTAAAATTTCAGTTATGATGCTGGCATGAACAACAACATTGACTGTAATTTTCCAAATTTAAAAAGTCCATAAGTTATGTAAAATTTACAATTTTCTTAACATGGCAGAATAGGGCAAAATTTCACTTAAACATCTATATTTAAGGATATTTTCATCGTAAAATTTTCAAACTACTTTTAAAAAATCATTTATGATACTGTCTTGAACATTATTAAAAACCAATATTCTAATTTGAAGATTTCATAAATTATTCAAAAATTATATTTTTCTTTCTTTTTTCCCCCTTACTGTGTTTTTTATGCAGTGATGACAATATGCTTATTATTACCTACAATTTATCAATCAATCGATAAATCGTCCCTAAAATACGGCCTCTTTTTAGCATATGCAAAAGCAGATCACTATTCTGTCTTATGCACTGATGACAATGTGCTTCTTGCTACCAAAAAGTTATCTTCATTTTCACTTTCATTTTTTTGCCATTATATATGTTGTAGTTTTTCTCTTTTAAGCTTATTTTTTCTAGTTTTATATGTACTGTTCCTTGTTGATTTCCATTAGCAATATTGTAACTTAAATAAATAAAGTAAAATAAAAATAAATATACATATATATAATTCTTTTTTTTTTTTTTTTTTGTCTATATTTATTTATAAATTTTTAATTATTCTTTTAGAAAAATTTCATTCTAAAAAGTTTTGTAGATAAATTGTGTGCTGAAATGTTTACAGTTTTATTGTATCCATAGGCTTCATGTGTCTGCTGTACCTTCTTCCCTTCCTTGTCGAGATGAGGAATATTCTGATATTTATAGCTTCGTGAAAGGCTGCTTATGTGCACAGACTGGAGGGTTTGTAGTTCTAGTTTTTTTTTTTTTTTTTTTTTTTTGTGGTCATCTATTTAAATAATTTGTTTTTGAATTCTTTATTATAACTCACTTTGTATTTTAAACACATTTAATTTTTGCTTTCTTTTTAAGATATTAATCTCTTTTTGAAATACAAAGTGCTAAAGAATTATGAATAGTGTGCGAGTTTTCTTATAAGTATCCTATTTTTATTTATATATATATATATATATATATATATATATATTTACAGTAGCAAGTACCATAATTAAATAATTATGATGTTGGTGTAGGGGGTTGAAATTGATTTACTGCACTTGTTCCTTTTGGATCCTAGGTACGGCCCACTGTGGGGGTGTCTTTAAAGAAGCCTAGCACATATTTATGTGAGTTCTAGTGAAAGTCACAGAAAACTCTGAGCAGCAAAATTGATAAGCACTACTTAGGATCGAACCTTCCTATCATTTTCTGTGTACTAGTTTCGAGAGTAGAGCTTATTGACCACTGGTGTGGTGGGAATAATTGTGAAAACATACTTATTTGTAGAATAGCTGTTATTGCAAATGCAATTAATGTAAGTCAGAGACGGGTACTTTATATAATATAAATCTCTAGGATAAACAATTTACATGCATAAGATTATTATACAAGGGCAATCTTAATGAATGATAAAGTGCTATCATGTATAAACTGTTACTAGCTATAATTTTACTGAAATGTTTAATAATAAATAATAACATCAAAATTAATTATGTGTGTTAAAATTATTTCAATTTTTAAGAGATGTGCCATCATAAAAAATTTTTGTTGACAAAAATAAAGTAAAATGTTTGATATACAGTTCACTTTTTCTTTTCCATGATTACTAACTTCGGAGTGTGTTAAAAATCCACTTTTAGAATTTACTTTATTTTTTGAATTGCAGATAAATTTCTGATTTTTGATCAGATTAAAGCTACTATGGTGCAAAGAATTATTTTCTTATTTAAAAATTTGAATAAAGTCAGAAATTACCATACTTTTCAAGGGCTTATCTAGGGAAAATTTGGATTCAAAAATGAGCCCTTGATAAAAAAAATGGACATTATTGAAACAAAGCTTTTACGAAAACCAGCAGGCTAGAATGAACCCTTTATAAAAATTACCAAACCTAAAATAAAATCCATCACAAAAATCGGTTCATTAATTTTTTTTTTTTTTTTCTCTTTAAAAAATTTGGATGACTATGTATTTTGGTTATATTCACAAAATTATAGTATATTTCAACAATCGGATACCAAAACACAGGAATTTTACCAATTTGTGTGGTTGATTAATCATTTATTTAAGAAGCAGCTTTGAAAAAAATCAGTGGAAAGTTGCATATTTGCGTAGTTAAATGTGATTAAATAACCAGTTCCGAAATTAGTTATTAGCAATCTATTATAATTGTAAAAATGATTTTTTTTTTTTTTTTTTGTGTGTGTTGTATATTTGTTTTCATTTATATAATTCTCAGAAATTTCACTTTGTTTATGAGATAGTGTGAGGAATTTTTACCCAATTTCTTTCCTCTGATGAGAACTCTGTAGAAATAAATTTTTATCTCATATAATCAAATAAAAGTATAATTGATCCATATAATTATTTAAATTACATTAATTATACAGCATATCTTTTTTTTTCTCCCCAATTATAATTAAAATTTTGTTAATCAGTAATTTCTTAGCAGAAGACTCTTAACCTTAATATATGCTTATTCATACATCATATTTTTTCATATTTTACAAACTTTTAAAATTCATTTGAAACATTTATAAATATGAAATATATATATATATATATAACAATGATCTATATAATAATGATGATCTGTTAAACATATTAGAAGCCAAGCAACAGATACAAGATCACTGAAACACCAATGACCAATAAGATTAAAAATTTCTTTATGCAGGAGAAGTTCAGAAAAATGGAAAAGAAAAAATTCATCAGGGGATGAAATACACATATCCAAAGAAACCAGATTTATTAATTAACAGCCAGCAAAACAAACGAATCAATAAACCAGCACAACAAATCTCAACTTAAAAATATAAACTATATCGAAATCCATGAAAAAGCAATTTAAGAAACCCAAGAAAGGAAAGAGGCAGGCGTCAAGACTTGTGACTTGCCTAGGGTTAAACTAGTTTCACGCCGGCAGTGCTCCCCCAGCCTGCCAAGACCACGATAGATGCCATATGGATTAAAAAAAGCAAAACCTCAAAGCAGATTGATAATAATGAAACTACGAAGCAACAATGAAATTTATTGATTGATCACAATGTGCTCAACAACATGACCAGAATTTTAAGAATAGTTGACAACTCAAAAAAGAAGAAATTGAAATTTTAATGGAAAAAGAAAGTTTGCATAGTAATACAAAGTAAATGCAACAAGCCTTCTGCTTTTTTTTCTTTTTGAAAAGTTGTTCTCAATTTGATTCGACTTGTTGAAAATTAAATCCAACCGAAACCCAACCACAAGGAGAAAAAAAAAGAATTCAGTCAGCCCTATCTGCAAGGTTTGGGTTGTGTTCAGTAAAATTAAATTATCCATTCTGTAGGTATTAAAGAAATTAACAAAATAAGACATACAAAAATAAATAAACAAAAATGTAGTAATAGTGTGAGCTAGATTTTCCTTTCTGCCAATAACCTAATTTTTAATGAAAATTGCTTGAGATGTAATAACAAAACTTATTAAAAAAAAAAAAAAGAAAACTAGAGTCCTGCTGAAAATTGACTAATTATGTGAAAAATTCTGCTGAAAATATTGACTAATCTGGGTAATATTTTATGTTGTAAGATTTCAAAGAAAATTTTTAGATGTACATCATCCTGTTGAAAATGTGAATAGTTCAGAATCTCAAAAAGTATGATTATTTACATAGGTACTTAATTGATTTGGGAAAAAACTGTGTATGCATAGCATTGATAGAGGGAGATTATTGTGCTCACTTTTCTCTGTTGGTAGATTAATTGAAAATATTGTTAAATTTGTAGAGACAAATTTTTTAAGGAAAAATATATTCTTTTTCATGTGTTTAAACTGTTCATATATTTTATGCATATTTATTAATTATGTATAAATTTATTTTAATACAGGTGTATGTATATATCTGGTGTACCTGGAACAGGTAAAACAGCGACTGTGCACGAAGTAATGCGTAATTTAGAAGAAGAAAAAGAATTAGGTGAAGTTCCTATTTTCACTTTTGTAGAAGTAAATGGAATGTGGATGACTGATCCTTATCAATGCTATGTCCAAATATTCAAGGTATATATTTATTTAGTTTGAATAGATTGCTGTCAATATTCATATAAATTAATATATATATATAACTTATTATTGTATATATGTAGCTTATTACTTTCTTCTATATGTAATATAGAGAAAGTATTGGATTCATGAAAATTTTTGCACTCCGTTTTTTGATGGATTTACATGTTTTGGGATCTCTTGAACACGAATTGATAGTTTTTAGAAAATGTCTGTCTGTCTGTGTGTGTGTGTATCACAAATTTTGTGTCCACTGTATCTCATGAACCAATGAATGAAATTTAACCAAACTTGGTATTAGTTGAACCCTGACATAAACTGGTGCTGATTAGATTTGGGGATCAATCGCTCAACAGGTGGCGCTGTGATCACATTTTTTGTAAGCTTTTAACATGACAGTATAGGACAAAATTTCGTATAAATGTGCATAATGAGAGTTATTTTTAACTTGTGATTGTAAAATTAATATGAATTATTGATAATAGTAGTAGTTAACTAGGAAAAAAAAAATTCAGTTCATGTGGGTGCATTGTTTCCTCCCCGAGGGGGGGGGGGTAATTTTTCAAGATGGGTATCTTTCAAAAGGTCTTGTCAATACCTTAAAAACAAATGGTTGAACTATAAATCTGTGATAATTTAAAACAAAGTTATAGATTCTTTTTTTTTTTTTTTTTACTTTTAACAACAACAACAAAAAAAAAAACTTTTTTTTTTTTAAATATTGTTACTGAGTGGATTTGTATAGGAAAATATAGAAGAAAGTCTTGTGGTGGCCACACCATACTATTTTTTTAATATTGTCATTTTAATTTTGTAGTTTAAAATACAATTTTTTTTTTTTTTTATTTGTTAACATTTAGGAGGCATATGTACATCTTCTCACTCTAAAATAATTAGAAATAAAACAAAAAATATTTTAAAAATATTGTGTTATAAAAATGTTTAATGCTTTTTTTAAATTTTCTGAATAATGCATACAGATTAAAACTCTTTCTTTTTGTAGAATGGATATATTTTATTTTGTAGATAGTATTCTTTTAATTTTATTTTTTGAAAAAAAAAAAAAAAAAATTAGAGCAGGCTGTAGTTGCAATTGATTATAAACAGTTTGCTTCGCCCGATTCCAAATCTATTATTCAAATCAATGCATTCATCTTAATGTTTTTTTTTTTCTACTAATAAAACATTTTACACTTAATGAAAGAGTCAGGATGCAATAATAATAATTTTTGAATTAACATACATAATTTGTTTAATGAAATGAATATCCAATTGAATTTAAATATGTGCACAGGATTTAGAGAATTTGCACTAAAGGGAGCAATTCAAGCATAAACTCTGCCCAGATGAAAATTAGATTTTGAAAATTTAATGAAGTAACACTTTTTGAAAATAAGTAAAAAATTTTTTAATTGGCAAAGTCATGGAAATTATAGAATTGTTGAACTTTTTTTTTTTTTTTTTTTAAATGTGGAGTAATGTACTAAATTGAGTGCAGGTTTTAAGAAGAACTGACCTCTCTTCACATGCATAAATATTTTGTGTGTAACAACCACATGACTTCCATTACCTACATATACTTATTATATGCGCTTTTTGGAGATAATGTGATCAGACCTAACAAATTAGACACTTAAAAATTTTCCTTTTAAGAGAAAACTGATTCATATGTGAAGACATATAAAACAGAATTTATATAGTGAGTTAAAAAAGAATATATCAGTGGAGCTAATTTTTGAAACACCGATTTTAGAGATCTAAAACTCACCTACCTAATCAGGATAACTGTTAATTTTCCTGTAATAACCATGTAATACATGCGGAAGGATATCAGAAAAGGGTTTTATGTAACAATTTTCAAGAAAATCCTTAGAGCTGTTTTTGAGATACAGGCATCTCAAAAATTGGCAAATTTAATTGTTGACCAGACGACAACAATTACATACGAAAGGATATCTAAAAGGGAGTTATGATGAGGAGATTGAAAAAAGTCTGCTCAGCAGCTTTTTAAAGGAATGCACTTCTAAGATCTCGAATTGACCTACTTATACAAGGCGCCTAGCAGTTTTCCTGAGCTATCGAACTAATACAGGGGGACAAGAAATAACTTGGACACACATGATACATTATAACTTTAATGCTAATGAAAATATTACAATCAAACTTCAATAAATATGAATACATTATTTTGTCTATTATATTTACAACTTTTCAAAGTGGCTACCTTTAGTCTTAATACAGAGCTTTAAACGTGTCTCAAAATTTTCGGCTATGGGCCACAACTCATTTACTGATATTTTATCCCATTCCTTGCATAAGAATTCCTTTAGGGATGCCAAAGTTTTATGAGGTTTAGCACACACCCTTGTCTCCAAGATGGACCAAACATAATAATTTGTTGGGTTCAAATCTGGGGAATACGGTGGCCATTATTTAGCTCCAATGAAGTCAGGAAAATTTGTCTTGCACCAAGCTTGAATGCTTTTAGCTCTGTGTGCAGGTGCGGAATCCTGTTGGAAGGTCCATCTTTTGTTTCCAAAGAACTTTTGCGACAGTAAGACAACATCTTCCAAAATGAGTTTGCGATAGTGGTAGTTATAGATATTTGGTTTGAAACTTCATCCAAGTTATTTCTTGTTACCCTGTATATATGAAAGGAAATCTAATAGGGTGTTTATATAACAACTTTGAAGAAAATCGTTAAAGCCATTTGTGAGATACAGAGTTGTGGTCAAGTTTTCTAATTTTCACCAAAAGTTAGAAAAATCAATTGTACACCAGACCTGTCTCAATTCTGATGTTCCATTGTTCATCTTTATAAGTTTCGGAAATATGAATGTATGATAGACAGAAGATTTCCTGCATGCATACTTTATTTTATTAAGTTTTTATGTGTTAAGAGGACTAAGTAAATGAAATTTGACCGAATAATTATTTTCTGCTATTTCATATTATTAAATATTTTAAATTTATATCTTTCCAATGACGTATCACATGTTATATACATATACACATTAAAATAAAGTGTTAGAATTTTTCTTTTTTTTTTCTAAATGAATTTCATAGCTTACTGTTGTCAATTAAATCTTTAAATGAATTTTTCAGATTTGCATTAGTTTTTTTTCAATATCTATGAAACCTAAGAACTCGGATTTTTAATGAAACTTATATTTTATTGTACACTTTAACACAGGGGTTTAATGATTTGAGAATTATTTTAGACAGTGAAATTTTACCAAAAATGCTATTTAAAGATAAGTTTCAATAAATAATTAATCATAATTTTTCAATTTCACTTAGAAAAAATAAAATAAAAAATGGTCTGTTAAAGTATATACAACAGGCTATTCTAACTGCCACCCCCCCAAATAAATAAATATATATATATATATACTACCTCTTACCATTTCTAAGAAAAAGTACATAAAGTTGGTGAATTTAACATGGTAGAGATGGGGTTTTCCTAATCATCTTAAGTCACTCTAACCCTCTAAAACTTACAACAATGTTTATTGTGGGGATATACTTCACCCCTCCCCTCATCTCGATATAGTCATCTGAGGGTTAAGCTTGCCAGTCAAAGTTGAATATTCAGAATCAAAATAAATTGCCCTGTAATAGGAATTTAACAAGAAACAGTTTTAAAAAAAAAAAAAAAAAAAAAAAAGTTGTAATATTTTGGTTACAGGCCTGTATAAATTTACTTACATAGATAAGAAGTAAAAACTTATCTTTTTAAACTAAATGTAATATTTTCATTTGTTAAAAACAAATATTTTCAGATGAATTTTGCGGATTTTACATTAAAATGTACCTTTTTCATAATATGAAAGCATTTATTTCAAGTTAAAAATAGTTTGTTACAAAATACATTAAATTCAGAAAATTTCATTTTTTAGGCATTGACTGGGAAAACTATTGCGTCACAACAAGCTGCAGATCTTTTAGAAAAGAGATTCACTGAATGTGGACCTAAAAAAGATGCAGTAGTATTGTTAGTGGACGAATTAGATCGTTTGTGGACCAGAAAACAAACTGTTATGTACAATATATTTGATTGGCCCACTAAGAAAAATTCAAAATTAATTGTTCTTGCTATTGCAAATACCATGGATCTTCCTGAACGTATGATGATGAATCGCATTTCAAGTCGTTTAGTAAGTTTCTTTATTTTTTATTGACTCAAAATTTTGAATATTTAAATGGAAGATTTAATATGATTATTTGTTTATACAACTTACATTAAAATTTTATTATATTTTTTAAACTACAACAGGGTTGTTACCGCACCTGGAACTGAGGAAACCAGCAAATACTCGGTGAATTTGAAAAAAAATTTAAATATCAAGGAAAACTCTGGAAATTTCAAAAATTATATTACTAAAACAGGAAAAATTTATGGAAATTAGAAATTTTTCGAAAATCGTAGGAAAATGCTTTTAATACAAAGTTTATTTCTCTCTCTGTTTTTAATTTTTAATTATCTAGTTTCACAGTTTGGAGAAAAAACTTGTTTTTTAATTGAATAAAATATAAAGGACGAAATTAAACTTTAAAAACATTTAAAATACCTTAAAATCCTTTAACTGAGCAGCATTACAATATATTTCGTCGCGCTATTCGCGGTCGTCATCAGGCTGATAACTTGCTGCTCTATTGACCGTCTTGTCATCGGCTTCTTTATCCTCCTCTTCCGTGCTGACGTCATAATGATGTCCCCATATCAGGTGTTATTGCCAAAATTAAACTCCGTCACCTCGAGAATTCCGCACACGACTTAATCATAAAAAATGGTAAAATCCGGCTCCGGTATGTGGATGACGTTTTTGCCGTCATCCCTGCTCGCATCGACCCTCAAAACCTCCTAAATGAATTAAATAACTTAGATCAAAATATTAAATTTACCCTAGATATAGAAACCAATAATAGCATAAATTTCTTAGACGTTAAAATCATTAAAAATAAAGATAATACTTTCAACACTACCGTATATCGCAAACCAACCAACAATAACGATAAATGTAAAACCCCCTTCCAATACAAAATTGCTGCCATACGTTCTTACATAAATCGTGCTATATTAATATGTTCCAACAAAAACTTCCTTAAACCTCGAAATTAAATTTATGAAAAACATCGCTCAACGTGACGGTTACAGTGTTTCACTAGTTCAAAAACTCTTTAAAAAACGTTTGAAATCCCTTAATACAATTAATAACGCCCAAAAAGTAAAAATTAAATTTACTCCCTCCATTCCATTCTGCAACGGTATTGCAAGTAAAATAAAACATGAAGGCTCCCAACATGGTATAAACATTCCCATCAAACCTAATAAAAATATTATACAACGTATACGCAATGAAAAAGACTTAATTGACCCCAAAGAAACCCCAGGAATCTATAAAATCGACTTTAACTTTGAAAATAACAACACTACAGCTTGCTATATCGGTATGACCAAAAGAAAAATAAAAGATCGCGTAATCGAACACGTTAATGACCTAAAGTATAATAGAACCTCCACCTCTCTATCCCGTACTCATATTAATAACCCAATGAATCCTAATACTATAACCACCACTAAAATTGCCCCTTATAATTCCCGTAATTACGCCTTAAAACACGAAGCACTGGAAATTCTAACTTCTAAAACTGCAATTAATGAAAGAGAGCACAGCGTGATACCTAAAGAATGGCAACACCTGATTAATAAGAAACAACATCATTATGACGTCAGCACGGAAGAGGAGGATAAAGAAGCCGATGACAAGACGGTCAATAGAGCAGCAAGTTATCAACCTGATGACGACCGCGACTAGCACGTTGAAATATATCGTAATGCTGCTTGTTTTTTATTTATAATATACAGAGTTTTTAACGAAAATTATTCCCACTTTCAGATAAGTTGAAAAAACACTTTTAAAACAATATACTGCAATCGGAATACAAATATCTCATCAAATATGAATATTGTTATGAAAAACGTTTTCACTGCACATGTGCGAAAGATACAAAAAATTTTATTGCATAAGTTGAAAGCTAGATGTACTGGGAAACTTTTGTCAAAAGTGCATTTGAATAGAGTAAAATTTAAGCAAATTATCTGAAAAAGAACGAGCTAGATTTTAGATATTTTCAAAGAGTTTAAATATCTTAAGGGGTTTATCACATGCTGCGTAATTAATTTTAAGGTCCAATTATTTTAACCACTTAGCAAAAAAAAAAATTTTTTTGTGAAAATCCCCTTATCTCACAAATCTTAGTAAATAAACAGAAATATGTTAGAGTTACAAGCTTATAAGGGGTTTTTCACAAAAACAAGCATTTGGAGCATGGTTAAAATAATTGGATCTTCAAATAAATTACGCGGCATGTGAAAAACCCCTTAAGAAATTTCAACTCTTGGAAAATATCTGAAATCTAGCTCGTTCTTTTTCGGAAAATTTGCTTAATTTTTACTCTATTCAAATGCACTTATCCAATATATCTAGTTTTCAACCTATGCAATATATATATATTTTTTTATCTTTTGTGCATGCACAGTGAAAATGTTTTTCATAAAAGTGCTCATATTGCACGAGATATTTGTATTCCGATTGCAGTGTATTATTTTAAAAGTGTGTTTTTCTAACTTATCTGAAAGTGGGAATAATTTTCATTAAAAACTCTGTATATTATAAATAAAAACATGTTGATATATATATATATATATATATATATATATATATTTTGAGCTTTAAAATAAATGTTTAGATCTCTTTTATTTAATATGCTATCGTCACACAAATTCATCCACAAAATGAACTGGGTCTATATTAATATATCCTAAAGTTACAATTTATTTCGTTCACTTAGCGATGCAGGGTGATCACAAACATTATTGATTTTGCTCAATTTGTTACCGGCCCCCTAAATGTTGTCTTAAACCGATCTTCACTGAAAAACACGAGAAAGACCCAGTTCTTTAAATACCCAATGTTTGAAAACACTTCATCCAGAGATAAGTTTTTAAATTGAAAAAAACTGATCATTTGCAAATTTTGCTAAACTTTTGAGCAGGAGTGTAGGATTTTCTCTAAATATACTAAATTAATAATATTAATGTATCCTTGATACTTTCAATTGTCTTATAGATGTGTTAGATTTTAATGCTGCATGTTTCAGAGTCATCTATTTTACTTAAAAAAAAAAAAAAAATCTTAGTGATTCCCCCACCCCCCTCGATTTGTGTAGCAACCCTGTGTAACATTTTTCTTGTTAGAGTTATGATTGTGTTATCTCTACTTTTAGGGTCTTACTCGAAAAACATTCCAACCCTATACTTTTAAACAATTACAAGAAATCATTATGAGCAGAATACAAGAATTGAAAGTATTTGATCCGGATGCTGTTCAGCTTGTAGCTCGTAAAGTATGTTTCAAACTGTATTAAAATATTCTTCAACTGTATTAAAGTATTGTACTTGTTTAGTTTGTTTTTAGATGTTAAATTTATTTCATATTGCAGTTGCATAAATCTTGTATTAAAAGAATTCTTCCGTACCTACTTTTGCATTGAATCATTATCTTTATAGATTTATTACTTTCATAATTGAATACTTTTTTAATTGACTTTTTATCCATAGTTTTTTTTTTATGAGTATTATTAGCTTTCTTTTTTAAACTAGTGAGATTTATTCTTTAAGCAATTTTATGAATCGCGTATTTATTTATATGAAGTTCTGTAAATAATTATTTTTAAATTTATAGGTTAGCAGAAATGAATTATCAAACAAAAACGTTTTAAAATATTCTACTTTTTACTTCCTTATACAAGGTATAAGGAAGTATAGAAATCCCGATTTGCGAAATGGATTTTGTATTTCGTATAGCTCTAAAATGAATGATCATAGAATGTTGTAAATTTATATGTGCGACTGTTATAATGTCTAGTTGTACACCTGCAACTTTGGTTTTAATACGTGTTCCTGTTTCAGAGATATCAACAACTTTACATGAATTTTTGTGACGTCTGTATGTAAGTGCGAGTGTGTATCTTGCATAACTCAAAACTGTTGGATGTAGAATATTTCAAATTGGCATATAGGTTTATTATAACATCTAGTTGTGCACCTCCCTTTTTGGATTTTCTATGATTTTCTGTTTTGGAGATATTTAGGAAAATTATATTCATAATTGCCAAAAATACAAAGGTTTTGGCCATAATATATGACCTACCACCATCATTGAGATTTCAAAAGAAGCTATTGATAGAGCCAGTAATAATATTGTTATGAAAGTTGAAGACATTTTTTGTGCGTAGAAAGTTATGCTTAAAGATGAAAGCAGGTTTTTGTTGATGAATGCATTTTATTTAATGAGTATTTAGCCCACAAATAGAGCCAGTAATGTATCTTGCATAACTCAAAAACAGTTGGGCGCAGACCATTGCAAATTTATCTTTGTAAATATATTATACTTTAATTTTTTTTTTTTTTTTTTATATCAAATATGTACAGTTTAGTATTTGTATTTCAGATCTGTTTTTTTTTAGTTCTGTAGTATATTTTTCCATTTTTTAAATTTATTTAATGTACCTTATTATTTTACAACACTGATTTTAATATTTGTTTTGAAATTTATTTCCATATTTTTTTGTCAACAATTAAGCTCATAAGTCTTGCATTATTGGTTTAGGTTGCTGCTGTTTCAGGTGATGCCAGAAGAGCGCTTGATATATGTAGATTTGCTACTGAGACTGTTACTGTTGGGCAGACTGCTAAAAAAAGCCAAAAAGTTTTAGTTGGAATGGAGCATGTTGATAAAGCTTTGCAGCAAATGTTTTCTTCTCCTGTAATTTCTGCTATTAGGTAATTTTATTATCTTTATTTTTAATTTGAATGAATATCAGAGGGTTTCATCAAACTAGCATGAGAAATAGGGACTTCCTCAAAAATTTGGTATTTTTGAAAATTATCAGGGAATTTCAGGAGAAAAAATCTAATAGATCAGAAAAGGAAAGTTTGAAGAATAATGGATTCTGCTAAACCACATAAAAAAGAACACCAGCTGTGTGAAAAACAGCATTGTTGACATCAGGGTAAAAAACTGCAAGTTAAAAGTGTATATTTTAGTAGTTGATCTTTATTTCAATTTTATTGATTAGTGCTGCAACTATCGTGACATCTAAAATGTAAAGGACATACACATATACTAAATACAAATAACCCCCCATATAAATATACTATAATTAATAGTACAATGAATAAAAATAAGATGGATATTTGTAAAGATTGTGAAAATCATTTAGAATTAAGAATGTATGGGAGGAAAAAATTACAAAAAGCTTAATAAAATTAATTTTATATTCGAAACAAAGAAAATTTGCTTAAACATGAAATTTTGGCAATTTACAGAAAAAGAAGGAAAAATAAATTCTGGTAATATTAATGCTCTAGAAAAAAAAAAAAAAAAAAAATTAAATGCTATTAAATGAAATAAACATAAATTATGCTTAGTTATAGCATATTTTATCAGATATTTAATATTTTCATATTCTGATTGCAGTATGTTGTTTCTACTGCAGTGAGTGAATAATGTTGCATAGATTTAAAAACCCTACATGTTATAAACAAGAGTAATCTGTTTTGAAATTTTTTGTTGTTTTTAAAGAAACTTTTATCTTCATAAATACATGTGTAATTCACATACAAATGAATACAAGTAATTGCAAAAAGGAACATAATCATATGCTACAGAGACTACGAATTTCAAATATTACATTTTACCGAGTGATACTAAACATTTTGGGTCTGTTAAATTTTTTATTGGTCCTCCTTGCTTTCGGAGAAATTTTTTTTAAACTAAAATTTGAAGTATAACATGTTCTTTACTCCCACAAGTTTGAAAAGTAAAATCAGAAGGTAAGGAACTGTATAATTTCTGATTTGACTCTATTAATTTGTTCACCTCTATACATTCATAGACTAGAACAAGGGTGGTCAACCCATGTCCCATCTGGTAGTTTTTTTGCAGCCCACGATGAGACTAACAATATTTAAAGTTCGACAACTTCAGTTAACAGATTAAAATTTAATCAATCCATTCTAACTTTTTGAAGTGAAAATATCTTTCAACGATTATGGCAGCTAAAGAATCACACTGTTGTAATGAAATATTATAAGATCCATGATTCATTCTTTTTATTACTTTCTTCAATATTCAATAGAAGAAAGTATTGGATTCGTAAAAATTTTCGACCTCGGGTTTTTGATGGATTTACACGTTTTGAGAGCTGTAGAACACGATTTGACCATTTTTAGAAAATGTCTCTCTGTGTGTGTGTTACAAAATTTTGTGGCAACTGTATCTCAGAAACTACTGCACAGAATTTCATACAAATTGGTATGTAGTTGCACCTTGACATAAATTAATGCCTATCAACTTTTGGTAAAAATTGCTCTACAGCTTGCGTTGCCATCTCGCTTTTTCTAAATTTTTAACATGGTGATATAGGACAAAATTTTGTATAAGTGTGCATAAAGAGAATTATTTTTTAGTAATCATTATGAAATTTACACGAATTATTTATAATAGAGATAATCAACTGGGAATTTTTTTTTTTTTATGTGTAGGAGCCTCGTCAACCCCCCTGGGGGGGGGGGGGGAGTCTACACTTGAGGGGAGTAAATTTTCAAGATGGGTATCTTTCGAAAGGTCTCGTCAATACCTTTAAAACGAATGGTTGAACTATAAATCTGTGATAATTTAAAACAAAGTTATCGTTTTTTTTTTTTTTTTTTTTACTTTTAACAAAAAAAAACTTCAGAATTTATTTATTTATTTTTAATATTGTTACTGAGTGAATTTGTATAGGAAAATATAGAAGAAAGTCTTGTGGTGGCCACAACATTCTAGTTGTAGTTATTAATGTATAGTCGTAAATTTTTACGATTCTATTGTTCATTTATAAAGGATAATAATTTAAATTAAGGTATTCAGCTCTGAATTTTCACCTTGCCCTTTCCATAAAAAAGTATATATATATACATGATTGATACACTCACTAACTTATATACACATACATATCCAATGTGGCCCACCAAACATTTTGGGTTAGACGGGCCTGGACCAACTTATTTATTTATAAACTACTTACCACACACAAAGATGTCTGTTTTTGCAATAATATCTCTAATTAAATGAGTATAAAAAAGAAATAATGTGTAATGTAATAATGTTAACATCCACATCAGATTTTTTGTTTTCTGTAATATTTGTAGACCTTATTGTATTATTTTTTAGGCCAAAAATTTTAGGGTAATGCACATTAAACACATTTAAATGTAGCACATGTTTTACTAGTTATTTACTCTATCTTTATAAATTTTAAAGATGCCTATATATTATGATTTAAAAATTTTTATTATTTTTTTTCTTTGAAATAGATCATCATCTAAAATTGTGAAGCTTTTCTTCCAATGCATTATATCAGAATTTACTCGCTCTGGCTTAGAAGAAACAACACTTTCAAAAGTGCATCGACAAGTCATTTCCACGTGTAGATTTGAAGGTACTTTATTTACTTAAAAAATTAGTTTTATTTTACAAAGTTTTTCAAACCTTTATTAAAAATTTATACTTAAGAATTTTTTATTGTTGTTGGTATCATTTTGTAAAAGCTCATAGTTAAAAAAAAAAAAAAATAATAATAATAATAAATAGCAAGAAAAAGACATAAATTGTCCATGTTTCTAATTTATTTTAAATATATTCTCAGAATGCCATACTTAATTTTTTCATTTATAAAAGCTTTTATAATAAATTGAAATCTGAATACTTATTCTTTTAAAAGTGTAATTTAACATTATATGTATGTGTGTGTGTGTATTTATATACTCCTATGTATGTGTATTAGGACTAAGTGGATGGTGTTGAAATTCTTACACTATGATGTATCGTCAGTCTTACACTGCAGTATAGTGATACGTTAATATTACACATTGCAATGTATTGCCAGTCTTACTCTGTGGCATAGTGATACATTGATGTTATGAACATTTTAATACATTTTATTATATGTGACTTTAAAGTGAAATTTATAAAGGTAAAAAATATGTCAAGCAAATGCATAATACAGGATTCATATGGTCCTTAAAAACTCCTAACATTCCAACACTTCTTAATAAAGACCCATAAAGTCATTGATTTTTAGATTATCTATAATATTTAACATTGTATATGAAAAGGAAAAAATCAGCAAACATTGATATACAAATCTAGTATGGTTGCTTAAATTGTTCTTTTCTTTATTGTAATGACCATCTTCCTGATTGAATGTTGGAGTGGAGCCACATATTTCATCCATGCACAGAAATAACAGCAACCAAAGAATAAATAAAGAGAATTGGACATGATATAAATTTTATAAAACAGAACATATGGTTAACTGTGAAAGTAGAGGTATCACAGTTGGAGACTATGGCTGATTTGTTGGAAAAAGGTTTAATCAACAAAATATAACTATTATTCGTTAAGTTCAACAATTTTAGAAAAAGGGATTTTTTTTCCCCCCTTATCTGAAGATATTGGGGGAGGGGGGGGGAGAATAAAAATTGAATAACATTTTTGTTCTTTTTACTTTTGACTTGGATATGTCTTTTAAATTTTGGGGTATTTTAAGTAAAAACTTAAATAGCAAAAAATATTATTTTTGTAAAATTTTAACCTGGTAATTGGTTTCAGGATGAATATATGTATCCTTGCATGCTTTTTTTGCAAACTTTAAAAGGTCCTTAAAAAGTCCCTATTTTTTTTTTTTTTTTTTCATTGCAAAGTCTGTATGAACCCTGTAACATGGATTATTCACAAGCTTATTTATTTTCAATTGTAAAGTTCTTTTATATGATGACTTTATTGAATAAATAAATAAAAATAAGTAGTCATATATAATAATGACTACTTATTTTTATTTATTTATATATTATGTTTATTATTAAGGAGGGGGGGTAGAGGGATAATTATTTAAATTTTGCACTAGTTGCTTGATATTACCAGTTTAAAGTGGCTTTTAAAATTCTTTGTTATTGTTTTTCTACTTTGGTTAAACATTTTCAGGGGTGTTTGTGTTCCGGATATTTTATTTTCCACCAGTAATTACAAATTGTATATTTGGCTACATTTCATTGCTAAATATTACTAGAAAACTAATAATAATATCACTATTAAAAAATTACTGGTGGAAAATAAAATTAAAAATCCGGAACACAAACACCCCTGCATTTTAAATAATTTTTTGCATTGAACTGTTTTTAAGTAAAAAATATAAAACATTCTCAATTATGTAAATCTAAAGGTTTTTAATTTTTAACATTTCTTAAAAATGCACTGGAAATGTTTTGGTGAAAGAATTTTTTTTAGATGATTGAATGACTAATATTTTTTTAATTAACATTTTCTTTATTCTTTTACAGGATTGAATCCCCCAAATTCTACTGAAATTTCAAGAATTTGTGCTGATCTTGCTGCCTCACATCTAATTTTAGTTGATAATTTTAAAAATGACTTATATATGAAAATTAGATTAAATATTAGTTCAGATGATGTAACATATGCCTTAACTTTAAATTAACATGTATATGTGTGTGTGTTTGCTTTATATTATTTAGCGAAGGGAAAATAATTAAACAAGTCAGGAGTAGTAATCTGTGATAACAAACTTGACATTTGCTCCATGATTGCATTAATACTTTCTCATTCTAATAAGAATGAATTTTGCCATGTAATTCTAGTTATCTTTAAGATTTTACGCTCAATTTAAAAACAGACTTGAGAATATTTGCATTCTTAAATGCATAAAATGTTATTCTTTTATTTTCTGAAGCATAATTGTATTACAATTTTTGTAGTTTTTGTATGACAATATTTTAATATAATTGTTATTAAAATTATATGATAAAAATATTTGTATTTTCTTTTCTATTAAATCTCTTTACTACTGAATCAAAATAAGTTTTTTTTTTTTCCAAATTTTATTCTCAAGAAAGTGAAAACTCAGCTGAATTATTAAACTGTGTCAAACAAGGAGTTTAAACTTTAGGACAAAGAGTTAAACTTTATTAACCCCTTCCACTCCAGGGACGTACGTCCTAGTGCTAATGGCCATTAATACCATGGATGTACATGCATACGTCCAAAGAAAGTATACGATACAACTAGCCCAATGTTGTAGTGGTATCTCATAGAGTTATTTTATTTGTCATATGGTATTTTGAAATTGTATTTTCATTACTGACAACTAGATGACGTTAGTAGTCTTGGTGACCTATTAGTTTTGGCTACGCCAGTTGTTTCGTGATTTCTCGTAGCTGTGGTTGTGTGTAATTTTTGCTCCTCGATTTTGTGTGTTTTGTCGGTGTTTGAAACTGTGAATAATGTCTGATTCAAGTGATTCGGATAGTGATTATATCCCTGATTATGACGAACTTGAAGATTCCAATGATGAATTTACAACAAGTGAAGACGGTGAAAGCGATGACAGTGATGAAAATTATAATCTGGTATTTCACATATTTGCACTACAGTTAGCCTGAAGCGGAAGGGGTTAAACAAGGAGTTGAAAGTATTAAACTTTCAACTCCTTGGACATCAAATTTCAAATACTTTTAAATATAATTTAAATTGCCTTAATAGTTAGTCAGAGATTAATATACTTATATTGTATGCAATAGGAATTATATATAGGTTTAAAAACAATTTTTATTAAAGCAGATGTTGGATTACAGTAATTTTTTTCATGAAAAAGGTAAATAAATGCAGTTAGCCTAATGTTAACATGCTACCTCACTCACATCTATTTTGAGTTTTATCAAATTTTAGAATATTTAATATCATTAAATTTGAAAAGGAGGAAAATGTTGCCATTCACACCATTTAAATTATTTTTCAGAAAATTGTGGCTGATTGACTTTGATATTTTGTTCTAAAAAATAACTATTTCATTTTTTATTTGTATTTGCCACTTGAAATTTTCATTGGGAGAGCCCATTTGTTGTGTTTTTACAAAAATTTTGTATGTGCAGATTTTATTAAAATTCAAACTACGGAAATTTATATATCCTTCTCAACTCTATTTTGAAACTCAGTCAGGCTGTTTTACATGAAATTTTTTTTTCTAAATATTTTATGACAGGGCACAAAAATTACTTAGACATGTTATTAACCATTCCTGTAAAATTTGTTAAGTACAGTTAAATTTTGGATATGCTACTTAAATACACAGTACTATTATATATTTGATTAGATATCATTGTATCACTTAAACCTTTTTGGGCAGGATCATGTGAATAATTCATTATTAAAATATACAACCCTGGGTATTAATTTATCTTATGCAATCCTATTAGACTGTTGCAGTTAAATTCCCTGAAATTACAGAAATCTCAAACAATAATACTAATTGTGAATAAAAAGTTTCAGTAATTAATTTAAATCTATCACCAAATAAGACTGTTACAGATCTAACATCGAAGCTACCAATCTGCAGATTCACTAGTAATAATTTCCATGCAGGGAATCTGAATATGCATAGTTGGGGGTAGAAGACACCTTGAAACTTTATTTTTAGCATTAAAATGTCAAATATTGATTCTGTATTAAAATTATTAAATTGGCTTTAAATTAATATATCACAATATTGGCTCATATTTATTTTAGAAAACTCAATATTGTCCAGCATGTATATTGAATCATTTTTGCAGGTTAATAAGCAAAAAGTAGTATACATAGGTGCCAACATTTGCAATTTTTAAATCAAAATGTGTCACATATATTTTCAACAAATAAACAGAAAACATTTATAAAAAAACTTTCTGGTATGAAGTCTCTGTTGAAAATAATGTAGACTTGGTAAATCAATAATTGTCATCAATAATTTGTAAATCAATATGAGAAACATGCAAGAAAAAAGTGATTCTTGCTAAAAGTAAAATATTGCTACTAAGATATCAGTATTTGTGTAATAATCGTTGTGAAACAAGTAAATCCAAATAACATCAACCAAAAAAATAAAAATATGCTTTTTTAGAAAAATATTTTATATATAATGAGTAATCAAATAAGCATAGCTGCCAAGTACTCCGTTTCTTCCGGAGTTTCTCCTGAAATATCGCTTAACTCCGCGTGTTCCGCAAAAGTGCCGTTTTACTCCGGATATTTTTCAGAATCTCCTTATCTAATCTCAAAACCAGTGATTTAGACTCGGTTGTAGGCGTAGCCCTTACCCTGCGTACGAGACTAGAAGAACGAAACCAATCAGCGCTTCCTTAAGGGCGTGGCATTTGCTCTGTTTACGAGGCTAGAAAGAAGAAACCAATCGGCGTTTTTTGTAGGCGTGGTTTCTGCTCTGTTAATGAGACTATTGGGAAGAATCCAATCGCCGTTGACTGATTCTGTGTGACAATTGACTGCGTAGTGTATCGGTTTTCAGTTCTTTCTTATTGTTATTGTTTGTGTTGTTTGTACTTTCGTTTTCGCCCGCAACGTAATATTAATTTGTTTTGTGCTTTCGTTTTTACTGGCGATGTATTATTAGTTTGTGTTGCGATTTGCTGTAAATATTGCACTTACAGTGATGTCAAGTAAAAAAAAAAACATGTGCAAGTTTATCGAAAGGATTATTCTCAAGAGTGGCCTGTTTTAACAAGATCAACGAAATCGGCCCATCATATTTTCTGTCAGGTGTGTAATTGTGATTTCTCTGTACCACATGGTGGCCGTACGGATTGTTTGCACCATGTTGAAGGACCACGTCATTGGGAAAACGCTGCAATTAGAGCATCAAATCAAAATATCAATAAAATGCTAGTTCCAAAAGATAACTTAAAGGTTACAAAAGCAGAAGCACTTTTTGCTAAATTTTTAGTAGAGCATAACTTACCTATGGCTTCTGCTGACCATGCTAGTCTCCTATTTCAGCGAATGTTTCCGGATTCAAGTATAGCAAAAAAATATCGTTCTGGCCGTACCAAAACGACTGAAATTGTAAAATCTTTTGCTAAATCAACCCAGGAGCAGTTGTTTTCTCTTATCAGGGAAAAAAAGTTTACTCTGGCCACAGATGGAAGTAATTCTGTGGTGAATGATAAATTATTTCCTATTGTTATAACATTTTTTGATGAATCCTCTTCTGAAATTTCTTCTGCATTTCTTTCTTTAAGCAAACTTGAAAATGATGGAACTGGTGAGAATATTTTTAAACTTCTGAATGATGCATTACAGAAAAATAGTGTTCCATGGACCAATTGTGTAGCTTTCTGTGCAGACAATGCATCGGTGATGTTAAGAGAACATAAGGGTGTCGGAGCATTTATTAAAAAAGAAAATGTTAATGTTGTTATACATGGTTGTGCATGTCATTTAATTCATCTTGCTGCTCAACACGCAACAAAGAAAATAACAGATTTCAATGTTGAAAGCTTTTTGGTTGATGTATGTTATTATTTGAAAAAAAGTACTAAACGTTTACAACTTCTTAAGGTATGTGCAGAAGATTGTGAAGTTGATTACCGAAAAATTTTGAAATATGGTGCTACAAGATGGCTAACTATGGGAAAAGCCATTGACAGATTTCTTAATCAATGGGAGGTTTTACAGAAGTTCTTCTGCGAAGAAGAAAAAGGTTCTTCCTCAACATTTCTACGAATAAGTTTCCTTTAAATGTCCATTAACCAAATTATATATGTATTTTTTGCAGTCTGTTATTCCAATATTTGAGACTGCAAATGTGATGATGCAGCAAGAGGCACCCATGATACATAAATATCAAAGGGAGATGTTCTCATTATATGAGAATATTTTATCAAGGTTCATAAAACCCACAGCTATTCTTCGTTGCAGCTCAATTTATGAGATTAATTTTACAAATGTTAAAAATCAGAAAGAAGACAGTGAACTGGTTATTGGGGGTAAAACTAGACAACTTATAAAAGATGAAAACCTATCAACTGAAATTCTTTCAAAATTCTATTCTTCTATCAGAAATTTCTATTCAGAAGCCAGTTCTTATATAATTAGAAAATTTCCACTCACTGATGATGTCTATAAACACGCAGAAATAGCTGATATTTTGCTTAGACATAGAATGAAATTCTCTTCACTTGAATACTTTCTAAATCTATTTGCAGTTCCTGAAGGGGATAGAGATGACATAGAAAAAGAATTTTCTTATTAACAAGTTGATCCATTAAATGATGAAATCTTAACATCGACACGGTGCGACAGAGCATGGGTACTGATCGAAAATTTAAGAGATCACAATGGATAAAAAAAAAAAAATACAATCATTTACCATTAATTATGAAGACTATACTCCTCCTACCACATAGCAATGCTGGTTGTGAAAGAGTATTTACTATTGTAAAGAAAAATCTAACTGAATATAGATCTAGCATGAACATATCAACTTTAGAAGCAATTTTAGTAGAAAAATGCAAAAGTACTTCTGTAAATTGTTATGACGTAGTTTTTTCGGAACAAGAATTAACAAAAGCAAAGAAAGCTACATATAATGCTTTACAAAATTAATTTTCTGTTATTGTCTAATCCTAGAGCATTTTTTAATAGTTGAAAATTATTATTAATATATATATATTTACATTTAATGTTTACATTTAATTTTTTATTTTAATTAATTATAGTTGAAAATTACTTTATTGTGTAATATTAACTGTTAGTTGTGATTGTGTAATTGGGATTTATAAATAATTCAATTTTAAACATAATTTAGTACATTTTTTCTTTATTTTCTTTATTTTAATTTTACTCCTGATATGCATCTCAAAACTCCTGAAATTTATAAATATTTCTCCTGAAGTGTTGTTCACAATGTTGGCAGGTATGAATAAGTACTATCGGTCTTTGTTTAACTAATATTCACATATGTATATACACTGTAAAATCCCGATTATAAGCCCCCCCCCTCGAAAATAAGCCTCTCCCCACTTTTAGGTAATTTTATTTTTTTTCCATAATCATGAAAATAAGGCCTCTTTTTTTTTTTTTTTTTTTTTTTGAGTAAAAAAGTAATTTCTGAAATCTTAGTATATTTAATAATTTAGAAATTTTTAATCATGAATTCATCAACCGTGAATATTTATTTAAATCAAAGTGGAGTGTACAGGTTGATATTTTTATTTATTACCAACTATGTGAAAAATACCAGAGCCGGGAATCGAACCCGGGCCCTCCGCTTAACGCACGGATGCTCTACCACTGAGCTACCCTGGCCGACAACCAGCTAGGCATTTCTCACATAATATACGTTGGCAAAGTCACCGAGTCTGCAAACGCAGATATATCAGGTGAGACAATAATAATCGTAGCACAACTCCATAGACCACGAAATTTCAATTTAGAAATTTTTAATCATGAATTCATCAACCGTGAATATTTATTTAAATCAAAGTGGAGTGTACAGGTTGATATTTTTATTTATTACCAACTATGTGAAAAATACCAGAGCCGGGAATCGAACCCGGGCCCTCCGCTTAACGCACGGATGCTCTACCACTGAGCTACCCTGGCCGACAACCAGCTAGGCATTTCTCACATAATATACGTTGGCAAAGTCACCGAGTCTGCAAACGCAGATATATCAGGTGAGACAATAATAATCGTAGCACAACTCCATAGACCACGAAATTTCAATTTAGAAATTTTTAATCATGAATTCATCAACCGTGAATATTTATTTAAATCAAAGTGGAGTGTACAGGTTGATATTTTTATTTATTACCAATTATGTGAAAAATACCAGAGCCGGGAATCGAACCCGGGCCCTCCGCTTAACGCACGGATGCTCTACCACTGAGCTACCCTGGCCGACAACCAGCTAGGCATTTCTCACATAATATACGTTGGCAAAGTCACAGAGTCTGCAAACGCAGATATATCAGGTGAGACAATAATAATCGTAGCACAACTCCATAGACCACGAAATTCAACCGTGAATATTTATTTAAATCAAAGTGGAGTGTACAGGTTGATATTTTTATTTATTACCAACTATGTGAAAAATACCAGAGCCGGGAATCGAACCCGGGCCCTCCGCTTAACGCACGGATGCTCTACCACTGAGCTACCCTGGCCGACAACCCGGTTGATGAATTCACGGTTGATGAATTCATGATTAAAAATTTCTAAATTGAAATTTCGTGGTCTATGGAGTTGTGCTACGATTATTATTGTCTCACCTGATATATCTGCGTTTGCAGACTCGGTGACTTTGCCAACGTATATTATGTGAGAAATGCCTAGCTGGTTGTCGGCCAGGGTAGCTCAGTGGTAGAGCATCCGTGCGTTAAGCGGAGGGCCCGGGTTCGATTCCCGGCTCTGGTATTTTTCACATAGTTGGTAATAAATAAAAATATCAACCTGTACACTCCACTTTGATTTAAATAAATATTCACGGTTGATGAATTCATGATTAAAAATTTCTAAATTGAAATTTCGTGGTCTATGGAGTTGTGCTACGATTATTATTGTCTCACCTGATATATCTGCGTTTGCAGACTCGGTGACTTCGCCAACGTATATTATGTGAGAAATGCCTAGCTGGTTGTCGGCCAGGGTAGCTCAGTGGTAGAGCATCCGTGCGTTAAGCGGAGGGCCCGGGTTCGATTCCCGGCTCTGGTATTTTTCACATAGTTGGTAATAAATAAAAATATCAACCTGTACACTCCACTTTGATTTAAATAAATATTCACGGTTGATGAATTCATGATTAAAAATTTCTAAATTGAAATTTCGTGGTCTATGGAGTTGTGCTACGATTATTATTGTCTCACCTGATATATCTGCGTTTGCAGACTCGGTGACTTTGCCAACGTATATTATGTGAGAAATGCCTAGCTGGTTGTCGGCCAGGGTAGCTCAGTGGTAGAGCATCCGTGCGTTAAGCGGAGGGCCCGGGTTCGATTCCCGGCTCTGGTATTTTTCACATAGTTGGTAATAAATAAAAATATCAACCTGTACACTCCACTTTGATTTAAATAAATATTTAATAATTTTAAATAATTTTATTCTTTTAAATGATTTTTACAGCATAAATTATTAACTCCCTTTTTTCCTTCTGTTTTAACAAAATAATCATAAGGTGGGGATGAGAACTATAAATTAACTATAGCTCTATACAAAATCCAAATTGTAAACCTATTTTCTGATAGACGGCAACACCAGCCTTAATTCCAGGGATAATGTTCTTATAAGCTTCATCAATATTCATTAAAATAATAATTGAATGTATAAGTATACATTACTTTATTTAACTTTCACATACTAAATAATAAATAGTTATTTTATTTATTTATTTAACAAAGGTTGAATTTTAAAAAAATTACTAGCTTTTCTTTTAATTGTTTCACTTAAAAATATTAATGCCAGATTTTTGTAAAATGTTATGTTTAATAACAATATATAAAATAAGTTTTATGCATTTCATATATATCTAAATACTCTTATTAATTTACACCTTTACTACCTTTATCATACCTTTACTTTGCCAAAACCAGTCTCATTTTTTTATTCACCTTTCATATTAATTATATGAAAAAAAATACTTTAAATTAATAATAAAATAATTTTTAATTAATTTAAATTAATAAAATAATTTAAAATTTATTTCTGTAAGTTACATTCAGTTTCTGGTTTAGATAATAAATATTGCTTTTATTCTCTGGTGATAGATGGCGCCACCACAACTTTGCAAAAAAAGAAATTTCTAAAAATCTCGATTATAAGACCCTCCCTATCTTTTACTGGTTTTGCTTCTGAAAAACGGGGGGCTTATAATTAGGATTTTACGGTATGTATATATATATATTGTAATGATAATTGTTCATATATAATAACTCTTTATCTAAAGGATATAACAATATATATCCAGAGTTTACCCTAGGTAGTTTCTAAAGGAAGCTGTGTCCTACCTGTCATCTGGCTAGCAAAATAGTGCCCTTCTTGTTCTTCATCTGAAAAAAAATGCATTTTTATTATCTTTTCTATTAGACTTTCCTGCTGAATGCACACTGCATTCTATGAACTTTTTGTTCATATCTCAAATTATAATGTAAAAGTATAAAATTACCAAATTGATCATTTCTTTATGAAAGTTTTAGCACATACACACTAAACAACTAAAAAAAAAAATAGTAGTATTGTTTAGTATGCTCTATCTACAGGGTTATTCATAAAGATAGATCCAATTTAATTACTTTGTATTTCACAAAGTAATAAAATAAAGTGTATAAATTGTATATGAACAGTCTGCATATTAAAGGAAAGAGGGAGTTCCAGATTTTTGTTTACCCCAGCTAGCATAGTGATAGTTGCATAAAGTGCCAATTAGGTACTCGTATCTATAGGTAGGCATATTGTTTCACCGTTCAGTTGTGAATAAGATAGCTATGTTACAGAATAAAGTTTTCTGTATTCTCAAGTTTTCTAGAAGTGAGTTGGCAGTTACAATGCAGCAGACATTTTATCTTTGATTTTGCGCTAACCCACTAACTAGAAAAGGCATCAAAGGTTAGTTTATGCAGCTTAACTCAGTAACACAAGACAGGCTTTTTTGTGTGTTGGACGAGTTTGCATATCACTTAGATATTTGCTGTGCAGCAAAAAGTGGACACTTTAAACATTTATAATCTGTGTACACAAACTTTGAAGCTTCCTTTTTTCATTAGTTATGTAGATTGTTCACATCTAATTTACTCTTTGTGAAATACAAAGTAATTACATTGGGTTTATCTTTTTGAATAACTCTGTATTTGAAAGGCATGGGTCAAAGGAAATATTTCCCAAGATGTGAAATCTTTCTAAAAGATCCTAATTCATATTTACACAAGTTTAGGAGGAAACAACCTTTAAACTGAAGAATACTGATATACTAAAGATAAATGGTATACATGTAAATGAATATTTTGAGACAATGCTAGATTTGCCCTTGTGATAATTGGCCCTGATTTTAAGTATATATAGTAAGTTATTTAAAGGAACATGGTTACAGTGAAAAGAATAGGATATATTAAGGCATGTCAAGATATAATTTTTAACAAAAAAATTAAAAAATCGTATTTCCATTTTTTTTTAAATCAAATTAAGGGTACTGAGTTTCTCTTAAGTATTTTAAGATTGTAATCCAAAATGCACCCTTTTTTAATAGCAGCCCCCTGCCTTTTTATACATCTGGTAGAAATTCTGATGTAAATATAACGTAAAAAGTAATTTTCTCTCTCTCTGTATTATTATTAAAAGTGCATTAACAAAATTTTAAGAAATGTCGATTTTTTTATGCAAATTGACATTTTTGTCTTATTTTTTCCCATACCTTGACACACTTAATATTCCATTGATAATTATATCCAATTGGTGATCAATTGCTTTTAAATTCAGTCATATACTAAGTTTTGTGCAAACAAAATTTATTCTTGAAAATAATCTTTCAGCATAAATTGTTAAAGAAAAACTAATGTGAACACTTGACCTCTTCGTATACTTATTAACCTACTTCAAAAAGGAAGGAAGGTTCTCTATTCAAACCGTATGTTTTTTTAATGTTTGTTAGCTCATAACTTCTGAACGGATGCTCCGATTTTTATACTTTTTGTTTTGTTGAAAAGGTCTTGGTCTGAAATAGGTCCCATTGTAATATCTTTACGATCTAAAGAAAATACAGGGTGCCCAAAAAAATCAGTCCAAACTCTTTTAACTGCTAAACGGCTGCAGCTATAGTGATAAAAATGGTATGTAAGTATAACAAAATGACCATGCAGTACAAAGTTAAACCGCTTGCAGCGCCCCCAAGTGGAAAATGGCAGAGTTTGTGTTCCTATCTCGAAAACGGTTCTAGAGAAAAAAGTGAATTACAAAGTTGAAGATTATCATCGATTTAGTACAAAAAGATAGTTTAGATGTTCATGCTAGCGTTCCTATCTCAAAAGCAGTCCAAGACAGGGGGGAAAGTGAATTATAAAATTGCAGAGCATCATCGATTTAGTACGAAAAGATAGTTTAGACATTGATGCTAAAAATACAATGCTAAAAACGTGCATTTGTTTGTTCGCAATTTCTTTCACCATGTACACTTGAGCTACATTGCACACATTGTAGCGTAGCTGGTGAGACATATGCTATACAGTTCAAAATACTGTTACTTGATACTTTTTGTTTTGTTGTAAAGATCTTGGTCTGAAGTAGGTCCCATTGTGATATCCTTACAATCTAAAGTAAATGCAATGCCATCTGGTGAAAAAAGCAGAATTAGCGCTCCTATCTCAAAAACGGTTCAAGATGGGAGAAAAGTTAATTATGAAGTGTTAGAGCATCATCGATTTACTAGGAAAAGACAGTTTTTAGACATTATTGCTAAAAATAGAACACTTAAAACGTGCAGTTGTTTGTCCGCAATTTCCAACACTGTGCACACTTGAACTACGTTGCACACTTTGCAGCATAGCGGATGACACATATACTCTGTGGTTCAAAGTACTGTTATTATAAGCGGTCACATCGCTTAGCGCAAAGTCATTTTCAACCAACTTCAGAAAGGAGGGTGTTCTTAATTTGAGCTGTGTGTTGTTGTTGGTGTTTGTAAGCTTATAACTTTGTAAGAGACACTCTAATTAACCAACTTCAAAAAGGAGGAGGTTCTCAATTCAAAGCGTATGTTTTTTTGTTTTTGTTTGTTAGCTCATAACTTCTGAACGGGTGATCCGATTTTGATACTTTTTGTTTTATTGTAAAGTTCTTGGTCTGAAATAGGTCCCATTGTAATATCTTTACGATCAAAAGAAAATACAGGGTGCCCCAAAAAGTCAGTCACAACTCTTTTAACTGTTGAACAGCTGCATCTATAGTCATAAAAGTGGTATGTAGGTATAGTAAAGTGGACATGTGCTACGCGATTAAACCGCCTACAGCACCACTTGATGGAAAACAGTGGAGTTAGCGTTCCTATCTCGGAAACGGTTCAAGACAGGGGAAAAAAGTGAATTATGAAATTTCAGAGCATCATCGATTTAGCACGAAAAGATAGTTTAGACATTAATACTAAAAAAAGAACGCTTAAAATATGCATTTGTTTGTTCACAATTTCCTATTTTGTGCACACTTGAACGACTTTGCATATGTTGTAGCATAGCAGGTGACATTTATGCTATGTAAAATTCAAAGTATGGTTATTGTACGCCGTTACATCGATTAACGCATAGATGTTTTAAACCGACTTCATAAAGGAAGAGGTTTTCAATACAAACCACATTTCTCATTGTTGTTGAAATTTGTTAGCTTATAACTTCGTAAGAAATGATTTAATTTTAATACTTTTTTTGTTGTCGTATTGATCTTAGCCTGAAATAGGTTTCATTATGATTTCATTAAGATATAAACAAATTTACTGGATACTTACAAAAGTCTGTTCTCACTCCTGAACGCATGCAGCTACACTGGTAAAAGCAGTATGTAAGTATCGATGTTGAAACTTCTGTCCGTCAGCTGCAATGCATATTTTGCTCTTTGTTCGAATTTTACGCTGTGCAATTTCCAGCGCAACAGGTGACACGTATTCACTGTAAAGTTCAATATATATGCCTATCAGAATACAGCGTATCCGTTCTTTACATTTCTAAAGACTTTTTAACTTAACGTATGTTCATTCAATAGATAGTTCTTAGCTCATATCCGATAAAGGCAAGAAAAGTGACACAACTTAAAAATGCAGCATTTGAGAAAAATCAACTGAAAAATAGCTTGACTAGAATAAAACTGGCACAACTGTCTCTCGAGTGGATAACTTTTTAGATGGAGATGTAACATTTTTGTTCACATTGTGTGCATTTCATGTATTTTTCAGTGACATAAACAATTTTTTGAGTTATGTAATTTTTTTTGGAAGTTGTGATTTGTGAAACTGCCGTCGAATGTCTTTTGATGTTATGCTATATGAATGAGTTTTCACTGAAAAGAGAAAAATAAAATCTTTTTGTAAAAAAAAAAGAACATTCCAAAAAGCAACTACTATTCAAACATCTAAAAAAAAAAAAATGATATGAAATGAAACTGTAAATTGCGCCTAAAAGTATAAAATAATTTCCTTCGCCAAACAACCTATAACACTACAATTAATCATAACTTTTGAAGTTGGCGCAAAATTAAATAAAAATTGATACCTTTATTCAATATAAAATCAAATCCTATTCAAAATATACATCTCACATTGTCACCTAGAAAACGCAGCCGAAAACTACTTTGATTCAAGAAAACAAATAAGATTTCGTAAGCAGTAAAAGTTGGCCAAGATGCTGGTATCTGACGTCCTTGGTGAAAGAGAAATCACAAAATTATCTGGCAAACATATTTAATTTCTTTGGGATATCATGATTATTTTGATAAGGTATATTAAGGGAGTAATCAAGAATATGTACTTCGTACAGTATATATTATGAAAATATACATCTTACGTGTATATATTTGGATTACGTTTTGATCGCCAAATCCAAAAGCCACCAAGGATGATAGTTATCAAAGTTATATCAATGCAAAGGAAACTGTAAATTCGTAGAAACATAAATACCGCATTGTGAAGAATGTTCACTGTTCTATGTAGATGCTACTAATGGACCAATTGTATACGGTGATAAAATAATAAAGGAAACATGAAAATGGATCATTCGAGACAACAGCATTTGTTGCTACCTATCTAAAAACAAACCTTTAAAAACTATTTAAATTTTATTTAATTTTGCGCCGACTTCAAAAGTTATGATTAATTGTAGTGTTATAGGTTGTTTGGCGAAGGAAATTATTTTATACTTTTAGGCGCAATTTACAGTTTCATTTCATATCAATTTTTTTTTTCTTTTAGAAGAAACAGCGAAACGTTTATTAATACCCTCTCTTTTTTCTAATGGGTTGGGTTGTAGGGATTGTCGTGATGCACGACAGTTTTCTTATTTAATTTAATTATTTTTTCAGTTATTTTAACAAATCCAATTTATTAGATCGCATTCTGTCAAAAATTACTTCAATTTCATTAGTTTCCGTTTCGCCCCTGTATCATTCTTTTTCCAGCAACGCGCAAAATTCGCTCGCTGGTCATTCATTTAAGGTTCCCCCTCTCATCTGCTCTTAGCACGCTCCTCCACGATCATTCGCGTTGATTGGCCACCAGCGCCGTGACGTTTTGGAGGCTTGCCGACCTGAGTGTAGAAGAGCTGTTCCCCTTGGCACTTGGATATCTGAACACCTACGAGAAGGTCGCGTCCGTCGGTCGTCGCGCGGTTTCCGCGTGTGCGCACCGCGGGTCTCTCATGGCTTCGCTGTGCGGACTTCTGGAACTTATAAACTAATTGTTGTTCAGCCCGAAACAGTATATTTCTGTGAAATAAATTTATAACTTTTATTATTAAGGAATCACGGAGCAGGAATTTTATTGAACATGCGTTTTTGGACAAATTTGAAGAGGATGCACGGAGATTGGAAATCACCACACGTGCATTTCTCCTGTTCGCCACGTGTGTTTTCACTAACTAAATGTCGTATTAATTAGAACACCAATACTTGGTATTTTCGCGATATAATTCTATATTTCTATACGAACGCAGATCGGTAATATTATGCAAGAACATTGTTGAGTTTACCACGAGTATGCACCCAGATGGAGAAGGATTCCAAATTGGATCGCAATGGAGCAGCTTGAAGAAGCCAATAGTGACGACGTGCCCACTGACTCGCACCGTGTCCTGTTTTATATGGATTTCAATAAAAGCAATGTTATTCAACAATCTGAGTGTTTTCCTGTATTCTCAAGATCTTCCGGTATGTACTTTTTTTTATATTAGCATTTCCACTATTCACATATGTGTGACCCTCGTGACAGCGATATATCTTATTTTGAAGAACCTGAAAATAAACTAGAGACGTTACTTCGTTAAGGAACGGAACTCTTTTCTTAAATCTAGTTTTGGTAGAAGACTATACCTAGTAATATAACTTTAAATCACAAGTAGAAACCCAGGGTTTCTACTTTGTGATACATGGTGCCGTACTCAGTTCGCAAGAGGTGCCACACGTGTGTATTTCATCTTATAACTCATTTTATGCAAAAAAAATAAAGGAAAACCATTATTTGAAAAATTGATATTCTAAGCTGAAAAATACATAAAAACAAAAGAAAAATACTGAACATTTCAGAAGTCTGTTTTATTTCATTTGGACTTTCATATACTTAAGAAACATCCTGTATTATAAAATCAACTCAATTAATTTCATTGCTCACAGTTCAAACTATGGAATCAACAATAAGTTAACGATCTTTAAGAGGTCATAAAATCACACTATTATTATTCAACATAATAAAAGTTTAAGTTAATTTTTTTGCAATTCCATTGACGACCAAATGTATAAGTTTCAAAGAAGATATGGGACGCTATATGCTTCATTGAAGCTATTCCGACAAGTTTAGGACTGCCGACCAGCCCTTCAACACGTTACGAGTAGTCAGCATTCAGATGGTCGACCAGTGGAAACGATCTGGATATGAATTAATGTCACGTATCCTTTACCTCATAACATTAATACTCATTTTTTTTACAGCTTGAACTATAGAACTATTCAATTAAAAATTAATTCAACGGACATCCATTTTTTTATCCTAGCCATAGTTAGTTATATTTTTATGGACATCTTACTTTACAGATGTCCGGGGGAAAATTTTTTTTTTCCATATTTAATGGATCTTTAAAGATTCAGTTTTTGCTCGCTTTATGTGTTGTATTAATGTATGTATATAAAAAAAAAAAAAAAAAAAAAAAAAAAAAAGTATATGTTATCATGTATAACAGGGATCCAGTTTTTTTTTTGTCTCTTAATGTTTGGCCGACACATTTTTTTTGTAAATAATATTTTTTTTTATGTGTGTCTTGATCTTTTACAATTTAGTCCAGAGATATGCAAAGTAGCCTATATTTACTTGCAGTAGAAGCCACGATTTGGAGCCAGTCAATTGTGGTGGCTCTACATCAAAACATAATACATAAAATTTTCTTTATATTGTATTCACATTATTGTTTACATTTTTTTTGTTTTGAATTTACATTTGTTAAGGTCTTAATGATTTTTTTTCAACTTTTAATAGCTACAAAATATGAATTTTAGTGTATTGGTATGTGTGTTTTTCTTCTCATTTTATTCAAGTTAGATATTGGTTTTAACTTAAAACATTCAATTTTTGTGTATGGTATTTTTAATGCATATATATACAAAATTTCAGGAAATTATGAGGTGAATTTTTTTTGGTAAATATTTGGTCATTTGTCCACTACTGTATAGATGTATTTTATTTATTTTCACAGTATTAGCCTCACTAATTTGCTCCTATTAGTATTGCGTAATCATGTTTTATCCATAGAAGAGTGTGTCGTGCCAAATCTTGGCAATAAACTAAAAGAAATAAATCGCCGTGATCAACCAAGAAGTAAATCAACCCAGGGGTTGAATAGCACATTCTGTTGGAAATCTATATTTTTTAATCATCAAAATAATATATTGTTGAGACTTACCACATATGTTCTTTACTATATAAAAAGGAATTGAGACTAGTATTAAGCAAGAAGACTCCACTGAACAGCTACATTTCCTTTATTTATATTTCTTCTTTATTAATTTATATCAATTTATCTTCGGGGCATCAGACGTCCACTATAAATATAAATCCGAGACCCAAAATCTTCCATCCCGTTTATTAGACATCGTTAAAATTATTGCCCGGCATCTTCCGTTAAGGGCGTGCATCCGGAAATGAAGATTTCTATTCAACATGGCCGCCCAGGTTCTAAGAAAAAATTGGGGTTGGCCTAACTTTAAAAACTGACAGCCTACAGCTCCAATCAGTGAATAGTAGAATTCCCCTATTAGTTGAAAAATTATCTTCTTGACTACCTTAATTATTTTGACACTTCCTTTTCTAGCTGTGGGGTGACACAGGTGATAACAGACAGTTTCCCACCTGTATTCAATTATCTACAAGAACGCCGCTAAAAAAATATACAAACTATCGCATCGCTCAGTGAAATATTTTGTGAAACGTAAATCACTAAAATAAATAGATTTAAGATTTAAATTCTAATGTCAAGAAATTTAATCTTATTAAATGAATAAATGAAAATTCTTTACACAAAATGTTTCGGAACAGAAGAAAATATTTTTTAAAATTATAAATACATGCATAAAATATATGAATATTATAAAAAAAAATGTTTATTGAATTATTTATACTACATATATAGTTTCAGACAGTACATAAAATAGCTCTCTCTCTTGTCGAAAGATTCAAACCCACGATAGTGTGTTTTAAAAAATAGTGGTTGATTTTTTTTTTTTTTTCTTAAGTTTTAATAGGAAATATGTTTACTCAAAAGTTTTTTTTTAATTCTAACTATTTACTTTCTTTCACGTATACACAGGGTAAAGAAAGTATTGTTTTTGGGTCAAATTTTCGAAATTGAGTTTTTTTTTTCTTTATTATATAATTATACGTTTTGAAATCCTCTGAATTGGAAAATGTTTTTAGCGGTTGGTTTGTGTATGTACCTGTCTGTTATCAGCATATATCAAGAACAAATAATAGCAGAAAGTCCAAACTTGGTATTTTAAATGGGTTTCATATAAATATGCTACACTAAATTTTTTCCTTGAGACAAAGCAAATGGTTCACGTACAGGAATATCCAAGAAAATTCAAATACATGATGTTTATGGGGTTCAAAGTTCAAATAAATTATGTTCTGATAAGTACAATTTAACATCAATAGGCTGATTAAACAAAAGTGAGTAACAATTTTTTTTAAATGCATAAAAGCATGTTTTGTGTAGATTGTGGTATAGAAATCATTCATCATTCGTTTACAGAGCTCCAAAGTATTTGGATATATTGAGGCTATACTTGGAAATTCCTTGAATTATAACTAATTTTGTGTTAGAAGTTTTTCAAGTAAGAATAAATTTAAATACACAACATTGTTTATCGACAATATGCAGAGCTACCCAAAATTAAGCTAAACGCTCTTTTGTATTGAATGTAATTGATGGAAGTGCTTTGCTATATTTTATTATGCCGACGAACACTTGCTCACGAAGCAAAATTAATTTTTCATATCCATACTGTATGTAAACGAATTACTTTTAGTAGTTTTATTCTCAACTCTAGTTTTTTTTTTTTTTTTCTTCATAATATCACATTTTGAGGTTCCCTGGTTATAAAAGTCCATTATTTAGCGGTTGATCTGTATATATATCTGTTATCAGAATAACATAAAAACAGATAACTGCAGGAAATTCAAAAGTGGTATTTTGAAGTTCGTATTAGGTTGCCACTTAAAATTTTGAGCAAGGTTGTCAAGTTTGAAGTCAAATTAGTAACAGCCTTGATTATTATTCATTTGTTTATTTTTACAATTACGCATTATAAATAAGTGGGTTTGATGGAGGAGGGGAGTATCCCTCTTACAAAGAAATACATGTGAAATAAAACTGTTCCATATGTTCTAAAAATGTTCCGCAATTTTAGATTTTTTTTAAGTACATTATTTTTATTATCGTATGCTATTGATCTTAAAACTTAATATGCAATATATATATATATATATATATATATAATGAAAACCTTTTTAAAAATTTTCAGTAAATATTCAATATAATTTTCTTTCATTATTTTATTACAATATGACATTTTCCTGTTCCTCCCTTAAAATTTTAGTCTTGAGTCTAAACAGTTTTAAGATTTAATTAAGTAGAATTACAGTTCAAGGAAAATTTTTATTTATTTATTTATTTATTTTTGGGTCTAATTTTAATGTAATTTTCGAATTTTGATGGAATATAATCCGACACACGCAGAGCTGCAAATACTTTAATTAAGAAAACTTTAAAAATTAAAAAGTAAAATAATACGTTCATTTCCTGATATTTTAACTGTGGATCTATGATAAATAACACCCGTGAAGTTGGAATATTTACAAGGCTTTTAGTTTAGAACCTCATCCCCCACCGCCCTTATTATTTCCCAAAATAATTTACATCTCTGCAGAAAGGAAAAGCAATAAATTATAAAACATTTAGGATAACAAAATTAATAATTTCAATAATTTTCTACTTGCAACTTTAAGTAAAATCAATCCAATGCAGAGATCCCCTCCAAGGTGATTCTAAAGCTCCCCTGTTTTCTGCAATTCTAAATTCTGCTCTTCCAAACTTCACAATTTCATCGCTCCAACGGCACTATTATATATTTCCTAACCCATAGTTTTATTTTTCATTCCTTTATTTAATTATTTTTAACAAATTATTATTATTTAAAGTTATGTCCAGACATTACAATTTACAATTTTTTAAAGTCATAAAATTAGTTAAATAATAAAAAGAAAATCTTTATGATATTAAAGAAAAAACTTCAAATCAGACTCTTTCTACCGTCTATGTCTCTATGATGGGTTGGTTTGTCTGCTGTTTGACACTGATATAACAAACAAAATCAAATTTGTCAAATCAAATCAAAAATATTTTATCAATTTCACCCACGATAGCTAATTCTTTTAGCACAAAAGTGCTGGAAAATCTTTCTTTATCTATGCATATTTTTAATTTATTTTAGTAACTTCCTTTTATATAAAAATCAACCTCTGACTCTTTTTTTTTTTTTTTTTTTTTACAATATATATAAATGTCATAGTAATGGGGAAAATGTTTTATAAATTATGAATGATGCATGGGTTCTAAAACAAAAATTTTTTTGTTTAATCTGTCTCTCTTCCCCCCCCCCTCTTCCCCTCGTAAAAACAAAAATTTTTTGCTATTGTTCGTATTTAGAAGTATTTTACAAGAAACAATTAAGAAAAGTGCCCTTTCTTCCGGTATCTTTTTTTCCGCGATCCGGAAAAAAGGGCACTTTTCTTAATTTGCGAATCGAAAAAGTGCCCTTTTTTTCCCCAGGTGCCCCTTTTTCCGTGATCCGCATAAACTTGCACCCATTTGGCGCAACTTTTGTGACAACGATTTATACATACGACATAACAGCATACTGCGAATATCCCATTCGAAGCACAGTATAAATATACAAAGAAAAAATTCGCTTATTCGATTTTCATTGAATTACTAATTTAATTAACACATTTTCTTGAATAGCAACCCTACCACTAACCAAAAGATTTTACTCTCTAAGCCATGAGAAGTGTTTGGTTCGATTCAAGGCAGCACTCGTCAGCCTAGCACTAGGAGTTTTCCATCGTTTTCTCCAAAACACACGTTAATATGGATTAGGACCCATTAAAAAGATTCTCACAGAATCCATTCCACCTAGACTTTTTCTAAATTAATAATAATAATAATGAATACGAATTATAATAGCTTTAATTATAATAGCTTTAATTTTACAGCAAATGCAATACAGGTTTCAGATTCTCTGTTTTAGGTTGGGACGTCATAATTACAACACTATACTATAATAAAAAATTTAATAAAAATTAATATCCATAATTTGAAATGGACACAAAATGAAAATAAAATAATTATTCCGTTAGAATTTTATGCTTTTGTATTGTTATTATTATTATTTTGCCGGAGATTTGCGTTATTTATATCATTTTTAATAGAAAACGTGCCATAGCTACCTTGAATAACATATATCAGTTTCAAAGCATTCTAAAAAAAAAAAAAATAAATAAAATAAAATAAATAAATAAATAAATAAAAAATAAATAAATAAATAAATAAAAATAACGGAATGTTGGAAAGAAAAGAAAAAAAATAATCTGGTGTGTCACTCACACGACTTTCTCTTTCTCTTACCCTGAACATTAATACTATAAATATAGGTTGGAGATTAAGAGGTAAGATAACGATATTATGTAAACCTATGTTAAACAATTTAAATTAGGCTTCGGAAGAGTTTTGTATGATAATTAATTCTGTGTGAGGGGGGCTACCGCCCCCCTCAATCCCCCGTTTCATTAACGCACCTACATTTATATAGAATATAATTCGGTTATTAAAAAATAATTCTATTTTTTAAAAATAATTTATTAAAATTATTATTTAAAAAAATTATCTTTTATAATAATGCAGACGATTTCCATATTAGAGAAGTAGTATGACACTAAATATCCAAAAAAAAGTCCATTTTATTCTCAATAAAAAAAATAAAAAAAAGATTTTTTTTCTAAGTTTTTAATTTTTTTTTTTTTTTTTCGTTAAAAGTGAAAAAAATCGATAACTTTGTTTTAAATTATCGCAAATCGATGGTTCAACTATTCGTTTTAAAGGTATTGGCGAGCTCTTTTGAAAGATACCCATCATGAAAATTTACTCCCCTCGAGGGTGGACTTCCCCCCCCCCCCCAGTGGTGGTATTTACTCCATTTTATACAGGAAACATCCGATAGTGAACTTGTTTAACATATTTCAATTTCATTAAGATTTTTGTACAGTAAGGGTATGAAAATAGGGTTTATAGAAATGCCTGTCATAGAACGCAATGCTTTGAAATATTTTAGGGGTCCCTGTACACAAATCAGTAGAGGTATAAGCTTTTTTTTTTTCGTTAAAAGTAAAAAAGAAAAATCGATAACTTTGTTTTGAATTATCGCAGATCGATGGTTCAACCATTCGTTTTAAAGGTATTGGCGAGCTCTTTTGAAAGATACCCATCATGAAAATTTACTCCCCTCGACGGGGGACTCCCCCCCCCCCAGTGGGGGAGGCGAGGCTCCTACATACACAAAATTTTTTTTTCCCAGTTGACTATCTCTATTACAAAAAATATATCTATTTTCGTTTCATTTGGTTTAGTGCAGTCTATAGACGTTAAACTCTACTTACCTGCAATTTCCCCCATAGACGTAATGTATTAGAATTCTCTTGATTGTCCCTGTACACGAACCATTTGCTTTATCTTAACGAAAAGCTTACTGTAGCATCCCTATATGATACACATTTAGAATACCAAGTTTGAACTTTCTGCCATAATTTGTTTTTGAGATATGCTGATAACAGACAGACACACACACAGACTCAGACCATTTGCTAAAAACGCGATTTTCGTAGTCAGGGGACCTCAAAACGTGTAAATATAACAAAATCTCGCGTTCGAAAATTTGACCCAGAAACAATACTTTCTCTACCTTATGGGTAAGAGAAAGTAAAAAAGAGGAGAAGCATTGAAAGTTACGAATACATCAATTACAAATAATAATAATAATAATAAATAATAATGACATGTTAATTTTTTAATATTCTTATTTTTGAACATAATAAGAAACAAAGCTAAGTTACGGTTTAATATTAACAAGACCTAAATCACAACCCCTATCATATGTGCACGGCAATAGAACAGACTTTTTCAAACTCTAAAACCTAAAAATACTTTAATTGAAAAAAATATCAGCAAAAAAATTGAAATTTAAGAAATAAAATAGTATATTGATTTCAAAATATTTATATTCATAATCTAAATATTTTGTATCATGACTGAAATTTGGAATTTTCTTTGAAAAAGGAAAACATAGAATAAAGTTTTATATTCAACTATAATATTAAAAAGGAAAGAATTTTGTTTATAAATTTTATCCTTCATATATATATTGCCCTTCGCACAGATACATTCATTAGTATGATAGATAGTCCCTAATTAGACGAAAAATAAACAGATGAAAAAATTGCCACAACACACAAAAGCCAATTTGGTAAGTATTATATATACAGGGTTGGTGAAAAGTTCCCGTACTTTTTCTAGATATTTCAACAGTACATAAATACCGTATACAAAAGTAAATTCAAATAACTGCTTAAATAATAACGTTTATTAGATCAATAACAATACGATAAAACAAAAAATATTACAACAGATGCTCAAAATTGCCTCCTTGTGCCTCAATACATTTTCTAACACGCTTTGGAAAATTGTTGATGACGGTCGCACACTCGTCAACCGTGATCTCGTCCCAGGCACACGTCAACGCCGCTTTCAGCTGTTCTACGGTGGCGTATCGTTTAGCCGAGATCTTTTGCTCCAGGATGGACCACACCGAGTAGTCGAGCGGGTTGAGTTCGGCGGCCAAATGTCCTTGCTCCAAAAGCCAGGAAAGAGTTCTTCGCAGATGGCAATTGTTGATTTGGCGAAATGCGCCAGTGCCCAGTCTTGCTGAAGCGTGATTCCGGCTTCGCCGAAGTGCTGCGTTGCCCACGGTTCTAGAGCGTCGCGGAGGACTCGTTGCTGATAGCTGGCGGCGTTGATCTTGACGTTCTGCTCGATGAAGACCAAAGGCGTCTTCCCGGTGGAGCAGATCCCGGCCCAGACCATGATCGAGACCGTAAAGTGACTGCGGCCGATAGTTTTCGCCGCCGCGGTTTTCTGTTGCCCTTCTTAAGCAGTTGACGGCGATTCTGGCGGTTGTGGAGCTGCTCGACCGTGAAAATCTTCTCGTCGGTGAAGAGCACCTTCAACAGGGTACCACCAGCGACCAGCCGTTGCATTCGGTGGCATCTTTGCAGCCGCTTCGCCTTCATGGCTTTGTTAAGGAAATGAATGCGGGTGATCTTGTAGCTGCGGAGTCCCAGCTTCTTTTTGACGATGTGCCGGACACGTTCGTGGCTGATTCCGAGCTCCTTGGTCATCTTGTTCATAGAGATCTCTGGATTGCGTCGAATTCAGCACCGTACCTTGTTGACGTTCTCCGGAATGGTCGCGGTGGTTCAACGACCGCTTCGAGGACGGTCCGCGGTCCCGCCGGTCTCCTCATAACGCTTCACGGCATCGTAGGCGGTTTGCTTCTTGTAACCAGTCGTGCGAACAATGTCAGCTCTCTTCATTCCTTGTTTGTGCAATTCGACCACAGTGACACGTTGATTTTCACAGACCTAACTTCAACAAAACTAAAAATAAACAAATAAATAAAACAAAAGTAAACAAGGAATTCAATAAAATCATCAGAAATGACAAATAACTTAACTAACTAAGCCAAAAATGCATAAACAAAAAAGTACGGGAACTGTATATATATATATATATATATATATGTATGTATGTATATATATGCGCACATTTTAAACTACAAGTATGAATATTGGCAAAAGCATTTGTTAATTACTCTCTGTACATTTGTTTTTATTAAGATATCAAACAAAATAAAACTGCTGTACAAATAAATAGGAAAAAGAATTCAAAGCTATACACAAATAAACTTTTATTGACAAAAACAACATTACAAAACTTCCATTACCTACGGTAGTCGGGTAATGGAAGTAAAAATCGAGTAGGTTTTATCCTTTGTTATTTTAAGAAGTAGATAGAAAATTAAAACTTCAAGCTTTAGGCACGGAAAATTGAAGGAGATTTTCCCAAATTAAAGTAATAATAATAATAATAAACTTTTTACTTTCATTATCCAACTACCGTAGGTAATGAAAGTATTGTATTCGGTTCAAAAATTTCATGTCGAGTTTTCACTTGATTTACATGTTTTAAGGTCTCTTGAGTCCAAAAAAGCAGTTTATGGCAATTGGTCAGTGTGTGTGTGCATGTATGGGGTGAGTCTTTTGACTGTCATATCTGTGAAACCAATAAAGGTAGAACAATGAAACTTCAGAATTGAGTTAGGTCTGATGTGCCGATGAATTTTAACTTTTGGTTAAAATTTGGAAAGCCGGAAGGGAGATATATGAAGCCGGAAGTAGGACCCTAAGTCCGTATCTCAAAAACGACTCTAACGATTTTCTTCAAAGCTGCTATATAAACACCATATAAGATTTCCTTTCGTATGTAATAGTTGGTTAGTTCATGAAAATGAATTTGAGGTCTCGCAAGTGCATTTCTTTAAAAACGGCTGTAGTAATTTTTGTACAAACTCGCCATAATAAATCTCTTTTAGATACCCTTTCGTATGTAACTGTTGTCAATAATTGAGTTTGAAAAACTTTGGTGGATGTCGATGTCTCAAAAATGGTTCTTACGATTTTCTTGAAAATTGCTACATAAATCTCATTTTAGATATCCTTTAGCATATATTACGTGGCTATTACAGGAAAATTGACAATCATCCTCATTAGGTAGGTCAGTTTTAGATCTCGGAAATCAGTATTTTTTAAAAGCGGCTCTACCTTTTTTTTTTTTTTTTTTTTTTTTTTAACTTGGTATGTAAACTCTGTTTGTATAACTTTACACATGTATCAGTTTTCTTTCGCTGGAAAATTGTTAAGTGTCTAATTTGTTAGGCTAATTTTACGTTTTTTGACCTTACATTATGTCAAAAAAGTGCATATAATAAATGTAATAGTAGGTAATGGACTTTTTTTTTTCACCAGATGTTTTCGAAATGGTAAAATTATCTAACTGTACATTAAAAATATATAGAAAGCATTATATACCGTCCCAAATTAACTAAAAGATTATTAGTAAAATGTATTAGAAAAAGTAGGTATCCTAGATTTTTTTTTTTTTTTTTTTTTTTTTTTTTTAAAATAAGAGAGAGAGAGAAAGAGAGAGAGAGAGAGAGAGAGAGATATAAGAAGAACAATTACACGAAAAAAATCATCGCTAAATCGAAACAAAAATTTAAAAGTTGCCAAAGGGGTCGTATACTAAAGGTGTAACGCAAAATGGTCTAGATATTACGATTATTTATTTTATTTTTCTATTCTAAATATATATATCTATATATAAATATATACTTACTGATTTTTAGAATAATATTTCGTAATAAAAAGTTTTAAATAGTACTTATATATTTCAATTAGACAATAAATATGAAGATTTCTTGAATTTCATTTTTCTACTTTTGGTTTATGTTATGCACTAGTAATATCCCTATTCAGTGAAAGGTAAAGCGGCGAATAAACGTACAGAGTGCCGCAGGGGTAAATAAGTGAAGCGAGTAAGGGGCAGATCACCCTAGTAATAATAATAATAATTAAAAAAAAAAATCTAACGATTGCTCTGCTTAGGAAAAGCTATCACCAAATTGAGAAAAATTTCACAATCAAATCGTACCGGTACATATATATATATATATGTTTGTATGTATTATCATTACTATTATTATTATTTTATTTTTATTTTTCACGTGTAAATGAATTTATACCAAGGACAAAATAAATTAATTAAATTAATTAATAAACTCATAAGTTCATTTATTTATTTATTATTATTATTTATTTATTTATTTTTATATTTTTAATTAAATATTTAATAATTCTAAAACTATTATCGGAGACACAAACTTTTTTTTTTTTTGGTAATATATATAAAAAAAAAATATTAGATTTTTAAGCAAAGAGTTCTCTCTCTCTTTTTTTTTTTCTTTAATGCATTTGGACTCTGAAAAAGAAAAATTCTGTGTGGACCCAGAAAGTATGTTTTAACGACACCATTATCCCCCTTCCCCTTTCGACATGAACGATATCATCAATCAACCTTAATGACTTCCCGTAAGTTTCGCGGGGCGTTTCCGATGGGAGGCGGAGAAATCTGCTAAAATTGAGGTTTTTCAATTTAAAAATTAAAGTTTCTTATATTCTCATTAATAGAGATTTAAATAAAACAATTTATAAAAACATTAATAAAAAGCTTGGTTTTCTTGAGAAAGGGACACGCTATACAGATTTCAGATATTGCAATTTGTTGATAAGTTAGAGGCTAGTAAAGCAACACAAGTGTATTTTTCGCATTTTACAGCTTAAAAATAAAGGGTTAAAAATTAAATATAACAGTTTTTGTTTCACGGGTCTTCAGTGTATGGTTGTGAATTTTCTGATTGTGAAAACAGAATTAAAAAAAATTCATTAGGTAATGTGTAATTCTATAAACAAATTTCGCCATAGAATAACACAGGCTTTGGATGACCTTGACGATCCGTGATGCACCCCCTTAACTTGCGCAGGGAGAAAAAGAAAAAGAGAGCCGGAGAGAAAGAGCGAACCGCCGATCGCGGCGCGTGTCCGCACAAGACCTTGGAGCCTCAAAGATCGAGAAATCTTCTTGACATTTGTTCTGCGCATCTCGTCAGTGGTTTGCGTACGTCATGGAATGTTTACACCACGGAACCAATCAGCTTTGCTGACTGGGATAGTTTGTTTTGTTTGTGTGAGCGATCAGCGATTTGAGAGAAATTTTTTTTATTATTCATTTAAAACATATTTATATTTTTTCAAGTTATTCCTCCTTTTGATTTGGATACTTTGAAATTGATTAGATTTTGTTTGATGAATATCTCGTGGGTGTATTGTTTATAGGATTGCTGCAACTTCATTATTGTATCTTTAAGACTACTTTTATTTGCTATATATATTTTAATCGTCTTATTATATAATACTCACCAAAATTTATTGTAAACATATATTAAATTTATAACTTTTAAAATGAAAAATCTACATAGAAGTATTTTTGGAATAAGTTGAATTTATATCTTTTTCTTTCACATATAATCTTAAGTGTGCCTGACATTAATTTAATTTTATTATATAGCTGTTGATTCGTAATAAGGCAATTCCACGGAAATGTCAACCTGAACGTCAATATTTCAAATTTAACAAAATTTTGAGTGTGATACTTACATATTTTTAAAGCTTGTAGTAATATATATTTTAGTAGCGTGAAGTTTGAATTATATAAATTGTTTTGTGAAAATGGGTTCGTCCATGTGTTTTCAGATTAGGACATTTAAGAAATGGACTTGCATAAAATGCTTAAGTATGTTGCTTGTTACTTGTACATGTATAATTTTCAATATTTAACTGTTTAATTATGTATATATCTTTTGTTAATTAAAAAGGAAAGAAAGACATATTAGTTTTGTATTTGATTTAATTAAGGCTTTTTTATTTTGGAAAAGAAAAAAAAAAAAAAAAAAAAAAAATGATGATGTAACAATTTTGTCAAAAGTTTACTCTTTAATAATCCTCTTGTAAATATTAATTTTACATATTTACTTAACGTATTTGAAGCTGGATGCAGTTAAATTAAATTTAAAAAAGAAGCAGATTACGTTTAGATTATGAATTATCGTTGTTTTATTGAAATACAGTGTAAACAGATAAAAGTAAGCTTAATCGCAAATTTATCATCTACCACTTGTATTTAATTTAATTTTTAATGCAGTATCTATAAATAAAGGTTAATTTGCAGAAAATTATGCATTAAAAAGTTTAAAAGTACTGTGCAAAGCCCTGTTTAAAATATAATCTATAATATTTATTGAATTAGTTAAAGGCAGGTTTTTTTGTGCTACACATGCTTTACAAATTTTTTTGTTTGTAAAATCAACCCATGCCAAGTGTGTTTTAGTTTTAAACATTCAGGAATCATTCCTCTTTTTGAAATAAATGATAAAATGCTCTTAAAAAATATTTTATATCTTTTGATTTTGAAAATTGGGCATTTTTTAGCTTAAATAAACACATTATGTTTTATAAGAGATAGAGAAATTTCGGACTCCTCATTTTAAAGAGAATTTCATAAGATTTAATTTGATGTCTACCTTGATTATGTTAGTTAAAAAAATATTTTTATTTATTTATAAAGCTACTGTTTTGTAAACTTTTCGAAAAAAAAAAAAATATATATATATATAACAAAAATAACTTAAACTTTTTAATAAGGAATTATGACAAGTTACTGTACATGTAAGAATATAATTATAAATTTTACTTACATGGTAAAAGACCTCATTTTTAAAATTAGTAATCCATAAAAGATGAATACACGTATGGATTATACTATAGCTGAAGTCGAAGAATCCATAGCCTAGTGTAGGGAAGGGGCCGGCACCTGGAAAACAACTAAAAGCCTACACAATGCACTAAACCCCTACACAAAATTGGAAAACTTGTTTTTTGCGTTTAAATTTAAAAGGCCCTACTAGTAACATGTGTTCAAGTATTGATTTTTGTGCCATTTTACTTAGCTTAAGTAAAAAAAAAAAAAAAAGTTTTTGTTTAATTTTTCCATTGTTGAGATTAAATATATATATATATATATATATATACATGCGCAAGTTGCCATCAGATTTTCATACTTTAGATAATTTTAAAAAAATCTAATTGTCCATTAATCAGACGGATTCAGAAAAATGCCCCTTCATTTGGTACCGTATTTGTAACGAAATTTTGATTAGATTTTTTAAAATTAATTAAAATATGAAAATAATAACCTGGTAAAAGCTTTAAAAAGGGACATTTAAATTTTTAATTGTTGAAAAAAAAAAAAAAAAAAGAGATATTGTTTGTTTTGATGCTGATTATTATTAATTTTCTTTTCTTTAAAAAAAAAAAAATAATAATAATAATTTTTGACGAAATTCTGGCAAAAGCAAAATTTAATTCTGTGGATTCGAAAGGAAGTATCTGTCATGAAAAAAACTCACACAACAGTTCATATTATTTACAAAACAATAATATTGTGAGTGACTTAAATAAACTATTCATGCATTAATCATGTAATACACAAGTTTTTTAGTTTAATCCTTTCTTTCGTCCTAGTTTAAATAATTTGTTTCCTTCCCATTCAAAGGAAGTAGTTTTCGTTATGCAGTATCCAAAAGAATTGAAATTTAAAATTTCAAGTAGTTAATTTCTGAAAATTTTTAAAAGACCTAATACCATAGAGAGAAAATGGTCCAGATGCTGTCTATTAAATTATGCGGTTTCTGTGACGCCAACACTCAATAATGTCCAATTTAAAATTTGGACTGTAACTGAGAAGTCACAGAGGGGGATCAGCAAATCCCCTTTCCAACAGTGCACTCTTTGTCATACTAACATTTAACCAACTTGAAATTTAAAATTTCATAAAGTTAAGACTGTAAGTGATAAAGCACAATTGGGGGAAGAGGAACAGAACCTGTCTCCTTCCAATTGCACAGTCTTTGGCAGACTACCACACACTCAACTCCTAATTAAAAATTTTGTGAAGTTTAGAGTTTTCAAGATAAGGCTTCGTGGGGGGGGGGGGGGAGATGCTCCCTATTTTAATGATTCAGTCTTTGTCATATTAACACCCATTTAACTCCAAACTTAAAATTTTGTAAAGTTCAGAAAATGGTTTTTTTTAGATAAAGCACCGTAGATGGTAAGATGTGTTAAGATCCTCCCCCTTAAACTCATTCAACTCCAAATTCAAATTTTTGTGAAGTTCGAGCCATGATTTTTTATGATAAGGCATGGGGGGGGGGGTTTAGAGCCTCCCTCCCTTTAACGATGCAGTTTGTATCATATTAACACCCATTCAACTCTAAATTTAAAATTTCAAAATTCCATGTAAGTGGAATGGGTGTTGTATCATACGGTACGGTAACACCCATTTAACTCCAAATTAAAAATTTCATTTAAGTGGGGAGGAGGTCCTTCCCCTCTTTCTACGATCCAGTCCGTATCATACTAACACCTATTCAACTCCAAATTAAAAAAAAATTAAAGTTTAATCCATGATTTTTCATGATAAGGCATGGGGAGAGGGGTAAGACCCTCCCCTCTTTTAGTGATGCAGTTCATATAATACTAACTCCCATTCAACTCCAAATTTAAAATTTTATAGTTCAGTTTGAGATAAAGCACCGTGAGGGGGGGGGAGTGGAGTTAAGACCCTCCCTCCTTTTAATGATGCAGTCTTTGTCATACTAGCACTCATTCAATTCCAAACTTCAAATTTTGTAGTTTCAGACCATGATTTTTTGAGATAAAGCACGTGGGGGGTAAGAGGAGTTAAGACCCTGCAGTCTTTGTCATATTAGCATCCATTTAACTCCAAATTTAAAATTTTTTAGTTCAGACCATGATTTTTTGAGATAAAGCCTCATGGGGGGGTAAGAGGGATAAGACCGTCCCCCTCTTTTAGTGATGCAGATTGATGCTTCACATTAACTAAGATGTCGTACATCGGTAGCACATTGTCGCAGGCGAAAAATGTCCGTAAATTGCAGACAAAGACTGTCTGAAAGTTGTGGGCAATTTTTTTTATTAGAGCAGACAAAGACTGTCCGAAAGTTGTGGACAAATTTTTTTATTAGTGCAGACAAAAACTGTCTGCAAGCCGTTTTTCTGTGTCCGCGACGTGTTTCTACCACTGGGACATGTCTATGGATATTATATGGGAAATGCCGATTGATAATCAGCCAGTATAGCTAAATGGTGGTAGAGCATCTGCATAAAAAGATATTTATAGTTCACATAATTGCTTATCAAAATATCTTTTACTTGTTAAAAACCTCAGTTTTCTGCTAGAAAGGCCTCCATAAATGACACTCCACTGAGGGATACAACTCTCATTTGTTAATCAGTCTTTTTCCAAAGCACCAATATATCCGCTTTTTCATCTACTGTCTAGAGCTCCTTATGCATGAACAACACCTGACCTTCCCAGAAGCCAAACTCGTATTATTCTATAGGGAAATTTGTTTCAACAATTATCCATTGTTTAATGTTTATTTTACTTTCAATAGAAGAAAGTATTGGATTCGTAAAAATTTTCGACCTTGGGTTTTTGATGGATTTACACGTTTTGAGAGCTGTAGAACACGATTTGACCATTTTTACTTTCTTCTATATTCAATAGAAGAAAGTATTGGATTCCTTAAAATTTTCGACCTTGGGTTTTTGATGGATTTACACGTTTTGAGAGCTGTAGAACACGATTTGACCATTTTTAGAAAATGTCTGTCTGTCTGTGTGTGTGAGAGAGAGACAAAATTTTGTGGCAACTGTATCTCAGGCACTACTGCACAGAATTTCATACAAGTTGGTATGTAGTTGCACCTTGACATAAATTAGTGCCTATCAACCTTTTGGTAAAAATTGTCTTACAAGTTGCGTTGCCATCCCGCTTTTTCTAAATTTTTAACATGGTGATATAGGACAAAATTTTGCATAAATGTGCATAAAGAGAATTAATTTTTAATAATCATTATTAAATTTAAAATAATTATTTGTAATAGAGATAGTCAACTGGGGGGAAAAAATGTGTATGTAGGAGCCTCGCCTCCCCCCTGGGGGGAAGTCCCCCCTCAAGGGGAGTAAATTTTCATAATGGGTATCTTTTAAAAGAGCTTGCCAGTACCTTTAAAATGAATGGTTGAACCATCCATTATAACTTAATCAAAATAACTTAATCAATTATAACTTGATCAAAAGATTATAGAAAATCTTAATTTTCATTTACTTTTATACATTTTAATTTATAGCTTGTATTCAAAATAGACTAAACATACATACAGTATATATGTGTATTTCTGATAGATTGAAGTGGAAGCGGAAAACCTGTGGGAAAAATAACAGACCCGTTAAACGAACCTGGGCCTTCTGCTTAACGTGCAGATGCTTTAACTATTGAGCTATCCTGGCTGATAACCAGCTCAGCATTTTTCACATAATATACGTTGGCAAGGTCACCGAGTCAGCAAACACGCAGCTATTTCAAGTGACAAATTGATCATGGCACAACTCCAATAGGCCACAAAATTTTAATTTAGTTATTTTATACATCAACCTTGAAAATTCATTTCTAATAGATTGGAGTAAAAGGCAGATTATTTGTACTATCTGAGTGAAAAATACCAGAGCCGGAAACTGAACCCAGGCCTTCTGCTTGTTTGGTGATATACATTAGTTTATTTAAGCAGAAGGCTAGGTTCTATTACCGGCTCTGGTATTTTTCACATAATTCGTATTAAAAATCAGCCTTTCATTCTGATCTACTAGAAATTAATTTTCAAGGTTGATGTATAAAATCTATATATATAAAAATGAATGTTTGTCTGTATGTTATTTATAAAATCGTAAACGGCTTGACCGATTTCGATCATTCTTTTTTTGTTTTTTTCCTTATAGGTCAGGGATGGTTTAGGAAAAAAAAATTGAAAAAATCTTTAAAATTAATTAAAATATGATAATAATAAACTTATTGACTTAAAAGCCATTTAAATTTTTAATTGTTGCCAAAAAAAGTTCACAAGATATATTTATTTATTATTTTCAGCATAAAATGAAATATGCTTTCATGCGAAAAATAAGAAATTACTACATGTTAAATTGGTCGATGAGAAAATGACACATTATAATTTTAAAATAAAATAGTAATCCGCGATTGTAATGAAATGCTCGCCCTCTGGTGGGCTAAGGTGAAATTACAATAAACATGGTTTAATTCGAATTCCATACAGCCGCCATTGCTTGCCGATATTTAGTTTCACATATATTTATTGAATAAATACGGTAAAAAAGATAACACATACTGTTGTGTGCTACAATCTAACTCCAAAGGATCAAGAAATCCAGAATTGAGCTTCCATTTATTTCCAAATGACAAATTTAAAATTTCAGTTGCTTCGGCTAATGGAAGTAAAGAATTAATCAGATGATTTGAAATTAATATTTGTTCAACTTCAGTTAAAAATCTACTTCCGATCGAACTTTGAATAAACTGAAGTATTTTTTCCAAAAGCAATCAATTTTCCATAATGTAATGGCGGAGAAATTATAGTACGAATATTAAGTAGAATAACAAAAAGAACACTAATGGAACACACGTGGCTATAATGTTTACTAACAACTGCAGTGTTGAGAAAGCGCCATCTATCGATTATTACAATCGCGGATATTACAAATTTTTTTTGCAGTTTTTTTTATATACCTCAACTTCATATATTTTTTTTTTTTTTTAGTATGGCGGATGAAACACGCTTGGCATAAAAGTTAATTCAGCATTATGGTAAAGGTATTTTCTTATTGATAATTCTTGACAATTTTTTATAATTTTGATGCTGAAGTAGATCGGACATTTTTCGCCAAGGAAAAGATAGAAAAAAATACGCAAGCGAAGTGATGACGCCACTGGCCGTTCGTGGATGCAAGAAAAATATTTCCTATGTTAAACGCCCATTGGATTTTTTGTAAAAAATTATTAAAAACCGAGGAAAAATATTTCCCGATTTTAATCCGCATATTTAGGTATAGATATGTATTAGTTATCATGTCCATGCATTAGGTTAAGTTATTTTTTTTGTAAAATTGACAAAATTTGAATTTTTAATTTCAAAACTCTAGAAAAAAAAAATGGCAAACTTCCATATTCGATTGTAAACACAAACATTTAATTTCAAAGGATGATATTAACACAATAAATATCCAACTAATATACTGATTAAATGGGAAATGATAAATATTCTATCATAATTTGAAGTCAAATTTGTTTTCAAATGTCTAAATAAAGTATCTGATATAAGATACTAATATGTTGTAGCGGAATAGATTTGATATCGGTCATCCTTGGTAGAAAAATAAAATATCGCCAAATTATTTGGCGAACATAATTTAATTCCTTTCAAAAATCATGGTTATTTTAACAACTTATTTTAAGACAGTAATGAATAATATGAAACAATATTTCGTACAATGCATATTACGAAAATATACATCTGGCATGTATATTTTCGTATTATGTTTTTGATCACCAAATACAATAAGCGCCAAGAACGACAGAGTTTTGAAATTTAAAATTTTGTCAATATGACAGCAAAATAACTCAATCTAACACATGCACATGATAACTAATACATATGTGTACCCAAATATGGGGATTAAAATCGGGAAATAATTTTCTTCGAATTTTAATCATTTTTTACAAAAAATCCAATGGGCGATTGACATAGGAAATCATTTTCTTGCATCCACGGACGGTCAATGACGTCACACTTCGCTTGCGTATAGGAACAATAATCGCATAAATTATATTTTGGTCTAAAACGGCAACAAATATTTAAAAGTCGCCAAGGGCATTAAGGCTGTACCATGATCAAGTTTACATACTAATTTATTTATTTTTCTATATACCAACTACTATTAACTAAGCATGAAGTATATATAACCACAAAATAATAATTGTCTCATGCGATAGAAGTTGCCGATCATAGCATATTGTAATATTATATGTCGCTTGAAATTGCTGTCATTCTATGGTTGATTGATTAAATCAAATAAATATAGGAAATAACTTGAGAGCAAATATTATGTACATCACATATAATGTTGTTCATATGTAACTGGGATTCAGATATAAAAGAGCTACTTCAAATTTTTCGATACTGTCCGTATCGAAACTGTTATGTATGATAAGCAACCAAATAGAAGCCCACGGGTAAGCCATTGTCGCAGGCAATAGGGACAGGCACCGGAGATTGCAAGGACGAACAAGGCGCTGCCTAAGGCAGCGGAAGCCCAAAGCAAGCTTTTGACCGATTTCAGTTTTTTTTTTTTTTTTTTTTTTTCCCATAAAGCATATAGAAAAGAGTTTGCCAGCGAAGCAGGCAAAGCCGTCCAAAATTGTTTAAGAACTAAAATATTATTCAACAATTCGCCGGGAAATGAAAAAAAAAAAAAAAAAAAAATCATTTATTTGTAAAAAAAAAAAAAAAAAAAAAAAAAATTGAAACTCATAAATATTATATGAATTTCACCACATAGTTAAAATTTTAATTAACCAGTCACCAAATTATTATTAGAACCAGATTAATATCGTGCAATAGTGAACTAAAATCATACAAAGAAAGGTTTCGAAATAAAATTCATAATTGACGACCCAGTTTTTATACTTCCACAACGCAGTACTGTTTTAGTACAGAATCCCTATGGACGAATTTTAAATTTTTATCGCCATGTTGGCGATAACTTTTTATTTATTTATTTTGGCATTTTATTTTGGCTTTCAATGAGTTACAAATTTTTTTGAGTGTACTTTATCAGACTCTGTTTTGCACAGCACCACAATGATAAGGTTTCATTTCATTACATGTTATGATCAAACCGTCAGTTCCCACACATACACATCAAAATTTCCACGTGAACGAATGGGATGAGCTCTGGTATTTTTCACATAATTCGTATTAAAAATCAGCCTTTCATTCTGATCTACTAGAAATTAATTTTCAAGGTTGATGTATAAAATTTCTAAATAAAAATGTATGTATCTATGAAATAGCTTCAAAACATTTTAAGGCATAGTTCATAAAATTTTGTTTTATTCAGAATCACTCTTATGCTATTGTGCATAAATAGCAAATAATGAGGAATTAAGAAGATATCAAAAGGTATTGATACAGCAAAATCTAACTTCAGTTTTTTTCATGATTACAATGCCAATGCATATTCTAGAAGCAAAAAGTGGCTCATTAAAGGACCACTTCACTCACCGTCGCCATATAAGCCGAAGCTAATATTATTCTATGGTAAATTTTCTTTATTTATTACTAATTAGCTAATACATATTTTTAAATTCTGTTTTCACATTCAGAAAATTCCAAACTGCTAAATTGATGCTCTTTTTTTGAAAACATATTTTTTTCATTTTTACTATTCTATTTCGAAGCTGTAAAATACAAATTTTTAATATGTAAAATTTTTCATTTTGCAATTTCAAAATAAAAAATGAAAAAAATTCGTTTTTAAAAAATGAGTGTCAATTTAACAGTTGGGAATTTTCTGAATGTAAAAACAGAATTTAAAAATATATATTAGTTAATTAGTTATAAGTAAAGAAAATTTCCCATAGAATAACATTGCCTCGGGCTTCCGACGAGGGTAAGTGAAGAGGGCTGTTAAGGTTGCACATCAAATTCCCTGTTTCTTCCTTCCTATGTTATCCTATGGGATTTTGTTGCTTAGTTGTATATAACAATCTGTCATTGAAATATGAAGTGTTTTGAAAGTTATTCTTTGAACTTTTTTGCGAGCATTAGCCAATAATTCTGATATCGAAAAAGTACACTTAATACTGTTTTGTTAAGTAAATCCTTGTCGGGTCATGTTCTTTGACTGACTAAGAACATAACTCGACATTGGTTTATTTAAGAAGGCAGTATGAATTGTACTTCTTTTGTACAGGGATTATTGCTAGTGCTCGGATAATTTTGCTGCCGACTTTTTATCACCAAAATATATATATAAATACTGGGAAACAATATTCACGAATCTAAGAAATTGATATTGAAAAGTATCAAAAAATGTTATTCAGAAATATTTGAAAAAAATATTTTAGAATATCATGAAGTAATATTCAAAGACCTCAAAAATAGATATAGCTAAATATCTAAAAATATTATTCAGAAATATTAGAAAAAAATATTTCTAAATATCCAGAAGCAATATTGGAAAATCTCAAAAATTAATAAAGCCAAATATATAAATATTTTATTCAGAAATATTAGAAAAAGATATTGGGAAATATCTTGAAACAATATTCAAAAATCTATAAAATAGATATTGCTAAATATTTAAAAATATTATTCAGGAATAACAAAATATAATATCAAGCAATATCTGAAAATGTTATTTAATAATGTCAAAATACAATATTTACAGATGTCTGTAAATATTGGCCAACATTAATAAATGTCAAAAAATAATATTCCTGGATATCTTTTAGGGGGGGGGGGGGGGGGTTCATTTTACGTTGGCCAATATCAATTTTTTATATTGGCCGATATTTTTGTGCTACCTGGGATAATGCTTAGTTCAGTAGTTTTTATACTGAATAATTAGTTCAAGATGTTGAATAAAAACTCCATTTTAACCTTAAAATTATAAAAAAGGTAAAACAAGTTAATGCAATATATATTAGTAATGCGCTGAATATTCGGTTTGGCCAAATCTAAAACTATTCAGCTAGTTAAACATATAAAAATTCAATTTTTAAAAATTTTAAATCATTTGAAAAAAAAAAAAAAATATTTTTAATTATCATTAAGATTTTTCAGAGTAATTAAGAAATAGATAATACTTAAATGAAGACAACTGTTTTATCTAGTTTCAAGTAACATTAAAGAAAATTAAGTATTAGTTGCATTAATAATAATATCAGACAAAAAATAATTTCTCTTTTTCAATAACAGTATAACGATGCATGTTTCTAAAGTTGAGTTAAGAAAGAGCGTACATAATTCACATGATGTTGCTATTTAGGAAACTTCAAGAGATGAAACAAAGATCACATTCAAATCTGGCAAGAAAAATGACACAAGTCAAAAAATAGCAATTTTGAGTTTGTCATTGAAAAATGCATATGAAATACCCCAACATGCACAAAAAACATCACATCTCTATTTCACAATTTATTCATATGAGAGTAAGAAGCATTTTTGGAGTGGCATACAAGAGGTGGGGCGGAGGGGGTGTTCTGCCCCGGGCCTCAAGTCATAAGACAGCCTTCGGAAAAACTTAACCTTTAAGTATATATATTTGGTGAAGTTGCCGTGCCATTATTTTAACTAGAAAAATTCCCTGGAGTTCTTTAAACCGTAGATTTCTGTCTAAAACAGCCTTAATGTACAAAATGTGACCATTGAGCGACGACTCAAAAAAAAAAATATATATATATATATATATATATGTAAAGCCTAATTAAAGCAGTACAAATGGTACCAGTGCCTTCTTGTTGTGTGTTTGGCTTTTGAATCAATCTTAAAATTTATTTCAGTGCCTTTTTATAGTAATAAATTTAAGTGAAGAAGTGTGAGGGGGCCCTCTAAATAGTAGGGGCTCCAGTCAGAGGTCCCCCAGTGAAAATTTTGCCCTGGGCCTCGAGAGTTGTAAGTCCGCTAATGCATTTGTGTCAGTTTTAATAAAGGTTAGACAATAGATTGTTACTTTTAAATTGATTTTTTTAAATGCTGCATTTCTGGATTATGTTATTATCATTTCATGTGGAGATGACAAGATATTGCTTTTTAAGAAATTTCATGCGTTTGTTAAGAAACCTTACAATTATTAATTTTTTTTTTTTACTGTGAGTTCAGCATTACACCACTACTTATGTATAGTAATATTTCCTAATATTTTTCTACATTTATGTAAACCACTGTTTCTGAATAGTTTTTTTATAATTAAAAAAAATAAAATATTACTAAATGTAAATGGTATTGCTGAAAGAGTTTGCAAAGAATTAGGCTGATTGACACGATAAAAATAAGAACTTAATATAAGAATAAATCAGCCAGCCAAATAGTTCCTACTCCGGTTTGAAGGATATTCGACCAAAACTGCTAAAAAAAACTTATTTAAATTGATATACATTTTTTTTTTATGCTTTTTGTATATTTAGACCAATTATTTTTTTTTTTCCTTTTTCCCTCACATTAAGTTAAAAAATATATTTAAAATGAAATTTAAGGCAGACAGATGATTAACCCCTTGGGTACATTTGACGTCTGAGACACGTCATTCACTTTTTTTTGTTTTTTATTTTTGTTTTACAATTCTAATTACTTGAAGACATCTTAATACTACATATGTCACCAATATTTTAGAAATAAATAAATTCTTACGTAAAATGTACTGCTTTTACATACTACTCCAAGCAACCAAAAATTATATCCGTTCCACATGTAAATATTTTCTCAAATAAATCCGTACCCAAGGGGTTAACCATTAATATTATAAAAAGGCACCTCACAACTGGTGTTTAAAAGTAATAAGTACAAAACTTTGAATAAACGCCATAAAATGCAAGAACTTGCAACAATTGCTTTAGGTCAAAACAAAACATGATCTTTTTTCAGGCGAACAAAGTAGATAGATTGCCACTTTATTTGTAACACTCCTGCCTATTTAGTTCACCTTATGAAAGCCCTTCAACCTAAAATTATTGTGTGCATTACCTCTGTTTGCAACATTCGTGCCTACTTTGTTCGCCTGACAAAGGGTTGTTTTTTCTCTCAACACTAAACAACTGTTGCGAGTTCTTGCATTTTATGGTGTTTATTCAAAGTTTTGTACTTTGTAATCACTAAAATGCAGAACCACACAAAAATATTCAAATAAATAATAGAATATAAGTGAAAATTGCTCAAAGTATGATTTTAATTGTATTCTGCTTTTTCTTTTAACTATACTCTCATTTCATGGCATGTAGTAAATATAAAAATATGCGATGTCATGGTTTTGCCTGTTTACTTTTTTGTATGTAAGATTAACATTTGTATATAATTACTTGTTGTGTATAAGATCCATAGCTGTATCTCATTTTTTCCAGAAACAATATAACTGATACTTTTCAGCTACAGATAATAACGTATTCAGGCTTTTGCAATTAAATGCAATAACTTTTATGCTTAGCAGCCATTTTGAATTTTTTTAACTAAGAAAAAGAATGACATCAGCAAAATTTGGGTTAAAAGATAAACCACAGGTATTTATTATATAATTTTATATACTAAATGTAATATTTAAGAGGACAAATATATAGCATTGTTTTAAGGAAACAAAAATGATTTAATATTCTACAAATATATAAATAATAAATAAGATAGGACAAAATACTTACAATTAGGCTTAATAAAGAAGGTGGGGGGAAAAAAAAAAACTTGAAAACAGAAATTATCTTATTATTAAATTTAGATTTTAGGATATGTTAATTGTAAATTAACTAGTATGATAATTAATACACATAATAGTAACATTAAACTTGCAGTGCTATTTAAAAATATCTAGCATAAAATGTGCTTCACCTTTAAAATACTTTTCATACAACTTAAAGTACTTATATTCTATAATTCAATGCATAATACTACATATTCTTTAGGATGTATTAAAATACAGACATGCCATAGTATAAATAATATTTCCCATGGAAAATTTCTTGCTTAAGTACTTAATTTATTTCCATGTACTGTTTAAAAACATAGACAAAATGACATGTGCAGATATTTACCCTGCTCATGTGTTCATTAAGTGAAAGCAATAAAGAAAATATCTTAGAAAGAATAATTAAATATTTTAAAGCTTACTTTTAAAATATTTTTCTAAATTTTACAATTTATCTGCAATATTAAATGTTTTTATACGGTCTCATTCCTTTGCAAAATAATACTAAGTGCATGCGATCTACATTTCGACTACAAATAATCTGAATTATTTTTATGACTACATAAAAATCTTTGTAAACATTTTTTTCACAGGTTTTATGGATTTTTGCAAAGTAAAATATTCATTGCCACAAATTTGCTTTGCTCTTTTAAAATCGAACTGAGAATTCCTACTGAAAATGTTAAAAACAATGAGTCAAAATAACATTTTATAATTTATTGAGTAGCCTACTGTAATGTGTAAATCTATACTTTTTTTTTTTTCTTTGCTCAACATCTTTAAATATTAAGTACTTTCATTTTCATCAACAAAAACAAGTTAAAAAAAAAATAGCATTTATAAGATAATAATAACAAGTTTAACACCTTTAGAGACAGACGTATTGAAGGACTAAATAAAGTTACATATTTAAACACAAATATTTTGCACTCAATTCAGTCATCAAAGATCAACAATCTAAAATCACATCAGTATTTTGTATTTTATTTTACATGTGAACGTAATTGATAAGGACTTGAAACAACACATCTTAATAATAAAAATATGATTATTATTTAACAAATGCTAAACTAATTATATTTTCTAAATTGTTCTAAATTGATACTAAAATATTTCGAGACAAGTAAACAATTGTACTTCTAATGACAATAAATGAATTCAACAACTTTTTAAAAATTATTTCTTATTTGATTGAAATGATATTAATTAAAAGATTACATAAAAATACAAAATATTCTCTTTTGCATATTTTCCATCTCCAAGGAAAATATTTTCTGCTAAACTATCGTAAACAAAGTGAGCAAATAGCAAAGCTGAAGCTGATTGGTTCCGTGGTGTAAACATTCCATGACGTACGCAAACCACAGACGAGATGCGCAGAACAAATGTCAAGAAGATTTCTCGATCTTTGAGGCTCCAAGGTCTTGTCGTGTCCGCTATTTATGTGGGGGAAAAGGTTATCTTAATCACCGACCATCGCCAGGTGCGAGATAAACGCAGACGATCGAAAAATCTAGTTGACAGGCTAACGGACATGTTATAAACAAAAGAAAAGGATGATTATATAATCGCCAAAATTGAGAAATTTAGAAATATATTGTTACCCTGACTAATGCCAATTAGGAAAACAAGCCAAATGACGTATATAGAGTTCTACTAATCAAATTTAAATGATTATTTACGTTTTTCATAGGCTAACTCAAAACTCAAACTGGCGAATGGAAAAATTAGAAATAAATTCGGGAAGGCGTTGAATAAGATTGATTGACAAGGTGCTCACCGAATTTTGAAAAAAAACTAAAGTTCTAGAACATACCACATACAGATAGTGTATAATAAAATACTTATTTATTTTCTGAAAACGGAATAATGTTTTAAAATGAGAACAAAATGGCTATTAATTAAATTATGTTTTTATACTATAATTATTTCATAAAAACGATGTAATATGCAGAAAGAAAAAAAATTAAATGTTTTTCTTCTTATTTATTTCAATTTCTCCTCACCCCCTTTCATATTTATTATCATTATTATTTTATTAATTTATTTTTTAAATAGAAAATTTGGGTTTCTTATTAGATAAAACTATTTATTAGAGAAAGATGTCAGACGAAATATTGATTTCGCATGACATACACCCGCAAAATGTGCAAAAAAAAAAAATTAATTTTTGGCCTAGTTTCCCCCTTCTTTTTCTTTTTTTTTTTTTTTTTTTTTTTATTAATAAATTAGTCTGGAGGAAGATAATGGGAAGACGCAGACGTTGGATGCACCCAATGATTCGTAATATGCATCAACACTATTTAATAACATAAAAGAAAATATTTGAAGTAGCACAGTTACATATGAAGAATATATGAGAAATAATACAATATAAGAGTACATAAATCAGAAATATATAGATAATCACCTATTGTACCATATACCGTAATACTGTAGTACAATATTCTATAAAATAGTTGGCATAGTTGGTTACATAAGACGTATAGTAATACTAATTAATATATATGATATGTGGAAATATATAAACAAATACTTAACATAAGAATGCAATCTACCCAAATATAACTACTAAATAAGTAAAATATAGTTCAAGGATCCTTGAGGAGAAAAAAAAAAAAAATATATATATATATACATAAATACTGTTATACATGTCACCAGACACTTAATTATCTAATATAATACTGAGGTACATATATATAACCATGTATATCAACAGACACTTGGATACAATATATTGAATAATAAGTTTTATATATAGTATTTTATAATACCTCATTTATTACATCATAGTATACACATAATTTTATTTTATTTATTTTTCCTTTTTTTTTTTTAATTGACCAGCGCTGGCAAAATTATGTCACTTATGTATAATTACATATACAGCTGAATTTTATTTTATAATAATGTTATTTTCAAGTGGCCACCTGTATTAACTTAAATGCTGCTTAAAACAATACTGAACAAATGCACAGATACATATTTAAATATTTATCTTATACTAAAGTAAGAATTATTATGTAGTTACAAATAGTTAAAAGTTTTATTGCATATCTTTTTTTTTTTTTTTTTTTTTTTTTTTTTTTAAGCATAACGTTAAGAAATAGTAATAGCAGTAAATATGCACTTGGACGATGTGAGGGTGATCAAGTCTCACAAATCCAAATGCTTAAAAGTTAAATAATTAAGATTTTATTAGAACCTACTACATTTATTACCAAAAGTTATACCAAAACACAGAAAAATAAGGGAAAGAAAAAAAAAACAATATGACTACTTTAAATTTTATGGAACTGTCATTATGCATTGCATCAGGTATCAGCAGCATCTGCAAAAGAATACTAAACAAAAAAACGATTATTTATAGTATACAATTTATAATTAGTAAGTTCTAAAACATAAATAATAATTTTACGTGCATTTCTTTGGGAAAAAAAAAAAAAAATCAATTTACAAATGGGCCAGATAATGTAGGAATAGTTTGTTTATAGTGTTTCGAGGAATTATTCCTAGAATTGTCTATTTGCCTGCTATCAAGAGGATTATGTTGAGACAGTTGAGGAATGTCCAGTTCAGTATCAGAACTATTATCTGATGAAGAAATGTCAATAGTTGAGTTATTGTTTTGAACTGGAATTTGAGAATTTGAAGAGTACTTAAAAAGTTCATGATTATTCTCCATATTGCATGAGTCAGAGATGGAGAATTTTGCATTACCACTGTTCGTGTGAACACTTTGAGGTACACATTCTTTTGGAAAAGTGCAAGATGATGAATTGTTTGAATTCTTTTGCTGTTGATTGGTATCAGCTTGTGCAGTTTCTGATATAAGGTAAGTTCGACGAGGTGGTGAAATCCATAATCTGTCTATATGAACGGTAAGTTGTGGTGCATTTATTTCATCTTCTCTTTGAATTTTAACTACTACAGGCGATATTATTTTTACAATCTTGAATGGACCAGTGTAGGATTTTTTTATCGTATTATGACTTTTTAAGTATACGATGTCATTCAATTGAATTCTACGTAACTTTTGTTTTTGTTGATGTTGATTTTGTAGAAGTTGTGCATTCAATAAGTTTTGATGAACTTTTTTATATATTTCATTCAAATCTTGTGACAACTGTAAATATGTGCGATTAGCATTAAGGATTAGGTCTTCATGAGTAATGATATATGTATCATATAGATTAGATAGATGACGCCCAAAATGTATAAAGTTGGGTGAATACTTGGTAGTAGAATGAGTTGACGAATTGTAAAGCATTTGATGGATGAAAATACTATTATGAAAATTATATCCTTCAGCAATAAGCGCAGTGATGGTCGATTTAATAGCTGTGTTGATCCTTTCACTCAAAGAGTTGCTCTGTGGATGAGCAATGCTAGAATGAGTAAGACGAATACCAAACTTTTCAGTAAACATCTGGAAAATGTGTGAAGTAAATTGACGACCGAGATCTGTCATAATTAGTGACGGTCTTCCATGTACAGTAATGTACTTAAATAAAGCCTGAACAACATTTTCTGCAGATATAATTTTTAAGGGGTACATTGCTAAATGTCTTGAGAAGTGGTCGATGATAGTTAAAATGTGATGTCCATTCTGAAATGGTCCCACAAAATCCATCGATACAAAATCTCCGGGGTGAATTGGAATAGGGTTATTTTGATATGGTGCCTGAGGAATATTGTGATGTTTGAGTAAATTGCAAAGATGACAAGATTTAACGTAATTTATGGTATCGGCAGTCATGCCGTACCAAAAGTATCTTAATTTTAAGTTTTGTAAAGTTCTCTTTATGCCACAATGGCCTAGATGAGCAATTCTAAGAGCTTTTGTATGTAGAGATTTTGGCAGAAGAATTCTAGGGTATACTGTTTTGTCACTATCATAATCCTTAATGTACATCAATAAGTTTGTGGCAGGATCAATAATATAAGTTTCATTATGTTGTTTATTTCTCTTATGTAGAATGTTTTTATATATTTGTGATATTTTCGAGTCTTTATTTTGTTCTTTTAAAATTGTCGTGATAGAAATCTCAAGTAAAGGATCTTCTTTTTCTGATTGTGGATGAATATTATGTATGTTTTGGGACTCAATACAATTTATGGCCTCATCTTTTTCTTGTTGAGTAGTAATAGGCAATACTTCATTAGATTCTATAATTTGTGGATTGTTATTTAGATCTGAGATGTTTTGCTTGGATAGGACAGTTCGTGACAGAAGATCTGCTAAGACATTTTGTTTGCCAGGTAAGTGTTGAAAATTATATGAATACTCGCTCAACTTCATTAACCATCTCGTTGTAATATCTGAAGGAGATGATGATTTAGAATAAAATTTGAGTGGACTACTATCGGATAAAATAATGAATTTCCGTGCATAAAGATAATAATGAAATGCCTGTACACCATATACAATTGCCATCAATTCACGTTTCAGTGCGGAATATTTAGATTCTGAATTTTTTAGAGTTTTACTAAAATATGATACAGGAAAGAGAGTTCCCCCGTGGTCTTGCATAAGAATTGCTGAAATTGCTATTTGTGATGCATCTGTGTTTAAGTAAAACAACTTGTCGAATTGAGGTTGTTTAATAAAGGGTTTGGATAGAAATATGTCTTGTAGATTTTTGAAAGCCTGGTCATGAACAGGAGTCCACTTAAATGGCACCTTAGGAGATGTAAGAGCAATTAATGGACTAGAGATATCAGCATAGTGTGGAATTAAATGACGGTAAAATCCAGCTGTTCCAATGAATCGTTTTAATTGCCGTTTACTGGTAGGTTTAGGAAAAGATGTAATTTTTATAATATTAGATTGAATGGGAAATATTTTATTATCTGCAATTTCAAAACCAAGATAATTAATTTTCCTTTGATGGAAGGAGCATTTAGCAGCAAATAAGGTAATGTTGTGTTTTTCCAAAGTTTTGAATAATGTTTGAAGTTTAGAATAAGTTTCTTGGAATGAGTTGCTTGCTATTATCAGATCATCCTGATAAGCAAAAATTCCATCAATATTACATTCTTCAATAATTGCATCCATAAGGGCTTGAAATGTGCTGCTGGCTGTCTTAAGACCAAATACCATTCGTCGATATCTATAAGTAGCCCATGGAGTAATAAAACTTAATTTGTCTTGATATTGTTCTGGTAAACTGATTTGATGATAAGCACTTGGCATATCCAATGAAGTAAAAAATGTATATTGTGACAATTGATTAATTAAATTACTTATTTTGGGAAGTGGATACGTAGCATGTTCAATGATAGAATTAAGTAATCTTAGATCAAGTGCAAGGCGGTATTTTTGGGTATTTGTATTGTCCGATTTCTTCTTTACAAGCAGCATGGGACATGCCCAGCTGGAGAGATGTTTTTCGATAATTCCTGCATCTAATAGTTCTTGGATTTGTGCTTTGGCCTCTTTCTGAAGGGCTTGGGGTATAGGAAATGGCAAAGTGCGTATTGGAAATGTACTAGTAAATTTAATTTCAGGAATTATTAAATCAGTATGCCCAATTGCTTTAAGAGATTTTGAAAAGACTTTAAAATTTTGTTTGAGTAATTCTTCTAATTTATGTTTTTCATCTTGTGTTAAATGTTGTAATTGAAAGTCTTGTATATTAAATTCATCTTTTCTTAAGGCAATAATATCTTCGGATGGCACAATGGTATGGATTTCTTCTTTAGCACAGGGAAAATTATCTTGCGAACTACATATTTCATTGTTGTTATGAAAAGGCATTCGTGTTTCCTGGATGTCATATAAATGTTCACTGTTTGTATTTTTGTTTACATGGAAAGGAATAATAGTATCTTTAACACTGCAACAATTTTCTGCAGGATTGATTAGAATATTGAACTTATTAATGGCATCATATCCCAAAATTCCTACGAATTTTGAATCTGTATGTAAATCAATAACATAGAATTGATGATTTAAGAAATGTGGGCCTATTTTAAAAGAAAATTGTACACAAGCATGGAATTGTACACTTGAATTAACAGTTGAGATTTGGACTCTTCTTGATAAATATTTTGGGGTAAGTAAGAATTTTATTTTTTGAAAATATTTTCTATTGATTATTGAAATTGAAGAACCTGTGTCGATTAAAAATGGAACTTTTAACTCCTTAATTTTGATTAAAATAATTGGAATGTATGAAGACTGAGTCTGGGTGACATTAGCTATTATTTCAGGACAATTATTATAAGTCTGATCTTGGAGATAATTCTCCATTTGAGTTTCCTTGTCCAGGACAATAATTTGTTGTGTCTGCGAGTCCTTGTCATGTAATTTATTTCTGTTAAAATGAGAGTTGTCAGATGCACAGTTATTGAAAATGTTAGGAGGACAAAGGGCATCTGAAGACAAAGTCCTCACTACTGGTTTTCCTGTGCAGAGTAAGACATCATAGGAAGATTGTTAGAGTTTGCTGTATTTGTGGTTTGCTGAGACCAGGACTGTGGACAGGCGTTACTTGAATCGGGTACAGTCTGAACATAATTAATGTCTCTATTGTTAACTGCATGAGGATAATTTGGTGGAAGCGCTGATTGAGGAGCTGGCATAAAATGATGTTGAGTAGCAGGGAAGCATTGGGGTGTATTGTTGTAAACATTTTGGTAAGGGGAAGCCCGAGCAAAACCAGCTGCATCACACATGTTCTGGAGTTTGCGACAGTTCTTTAACAGGTGGTTATTAAGGCCACAACACATGCATTCTGGGAATAACATTTTGCGTTTGTTCTGGAAATGTGTATGTTTTTTATAGTTAAACTTGCTGGGAGACGTTTTTATACCGTAGTGGTTTCTATTTGCGTTGTTTCTGTATCTAGCTTTTGGAAACATATTTTTAGGATGTGTTTTTGTTTGGTGTACTCTAACATCTTCATTCGGTTTTTGTAAACTTTCTTTGATGCAGTGAATTTCTTGTTTTAGTTTGTCGATATCATTATCTTTATTAGCAATCTGATTTAGCACTTCATTGGAAACAGAACATTCTTGTACCAATTGAGCTTGTTCTATTGCCTGATCATAATTATTGACATTATTTTTTAGTATGTGTGATCTTATATCAGGTGGGAGAATTTCAAGGAGTTTACGATACTTTATAGAAGCAAGTACATTTTGATCCGATATATCTGTATAGGCTCTTGCCACCGTGCAGTTCAGGCGATGTGCTAAATTATTCATGGATTCGCCTGGGAGTAGCCTAAAGTTTGCTAAATCTACAAGTGCTTGTGGCAATGAAGACGGTTTAAAGAATTTCTCCAATGCCAAGAAAATCTCCTGTGGAGTTGTGAAATTCTGTGTATGAGATAGTTGTATAATATATTTCAATGCAGGGCCTTTTAAGTTATTTTTAAGAAAAATTGACGTTGCTTCCGTTGACCATTTGTTTATTTTTGCTAGGTCTGTAATTTGTTGTTTAAAAAAAGGTAAATATTCAGGATCCCCATCAAAGGGAACAATGTTCGAAGACGGTAAATTTACCTTAGCCATATTTTATTATATTACATACAATGGTTATTGTGTATCTATAATGTATTTTCTTTCTTTCTTTCTTTTTTTTTTTTTTTTTTTTTTATTATTATTTTGCTTTTAGAAAACTAGCAAAACACCTATAAATGTATATCATTCTTCTTTGTTGAATTACTTAAAATATTCAAGATATTAAATATCTAGTTTTCTCTTTTATTCACAAATTAGGTATATCAACTAAAAGTACCAATAAGTTATACAATTATAAAATAAATAGATAATCACCTTATATATGACCAAAATAAAATATATATACATATAAACATCAGGAAGTGAGACCATTAGTCTTTATTTTATTCCAGATTGTCTTTACAATCGGAAAACACTTAGTTTTAATGAATACCTAATTATTATTATTATTTTTTTATTATTTATTATTATTATTTTTTTAAATCCAGGTAGACATTTATAATAACGGTCAAGTATAATAATACATTTTATAAAGTCATTTCCTATTTTGAACAAAACTATCGTTTTTTTTTTTTTTTTTTTTTTTTTTTTATTAAGTCATTATTATTTTATTATAGAAATATAAAATACTATATAATATTAGTCATTTCCAACAAAACGTTTCAAATCTACATCATAAAAAAAAATATCCCGGATATTAGGCACCATGTTGTCGTGCCAAATCTTGGCAATAAACTAAAAGAAATAAATCGCCGTGATCAACCAAGAAGTAAATCAACCCAGGGGTTGAATAGCACATTCTGTTGGAAATCTATATTTTTTAATCATCAAAATAATATATTGTTGAGACTTACCACATATGTTCTTTACTATATAAAAAGGAATTGAGACTAGTATTAAGCAAGAAGACTCCACTGAACAGCTACATTTCCTTTATTTATATTTCTTCTTTATTAATTTATATCAATTTATCTTCGGGGCATCAGACGTCCACTATAAATATAAATCCGAGACCCAAAATCTTCCATCCCGTTTATTAGACATCGTTAAAATTATTGCCCGGCATCTTCCGTTAACTTGCGCAGGGAGAAAAAGAAGAAGAGAGCCGGAGAGAAAGAGCGAACCGCCGATCGCGGCGCGTGTCCGCTATTTATGTGGGGGAAAAGGTTATCTTAATCACCGACCATCGCCAGGTGCGAGATAAACGCAGACGATCGAAAAATCTAGTTGACAGGCTAACGGACATGTTATAAACAAAAGAAAAGGATGATTATATAATCGCCAAAATTGAGAAATTTAGAAATATATTGTTACCCTGACTAATGCCAATTAGGAAAACAAGCCAAATGACGTATATAGAGTTCTACTAATCAAATTTAAATGATTATTTACGTTTTTCATAGGCTAACTCAAAACTCAAACTGGCGAATGGAAAAATTAGAAATAAATTCGGGAAGGCGTTGAATAAGATTGATTGACAAGGTGCTCACCGAATTTTGAAAAAAAACTAAAGTTCTAGAACATACCACATACAGATAGTGTATAATAAAATACTTATTTATTTTCTGAAAACGGAATAATGTTTTAAAATGAGAACAAAATGGCTATTAATTAAATTATGTTTTTATACTATAATTATTTCATAAAAACGATGTAATATGCAGAAAGAAAAAAAATTAAATGTTTTTCTTCTTATTTATTTCAATTTCTCCTCACCCCCTTTCATATTTATTATCATTATTATTTTATTAATTTATTTTTTAAATAGAAAATTTGGGTTTCTTATTAGATAAAACTATTTATTAGAGAAAGATGTCAGACGAAATATTGATTTCGCATGACAGAGTGTTTGGCCAATTATTTTTTGTAGATGATATATATATATAAACAGGTGTAAATTTTTCTTTTTTTTTTTTTTTTGTCACTATTGGCCTACTTACCAGTAGTTAGTACCTTATGAGTCATGAGTTGTGAAATCAGATCAATGCGAATGGACCTTATTTACTCATAGTGACTTATGCAACAGTGTGACTTACACAATATATATAGAAGTTTTTTTTTTTTCTCATAGTTACATTTTCATACATAAGGTGTGGGGTATAGTTTTTTTATGTTTGTTTATTTTTACAAAATTGTGTGCATGTATTAATGTAATAGTTACTAAGTATACAGTTTTTTTTGTTTACTTCATTTTACTTACATAGTAGTAATTGGTACCCAAATCTCAATTACCTTTTAGTACATTATTACACTTACCAAGATTTGAAACTGATGTTATATACATTTTTCTATTTCATAATTTGTTTTTTTTTCTCATTTTCATTGTTTTAATAATTCACAAAGTATGAGTATTAACTCAGATAATATTAAGTACGGATTGGTAGTATCTACATAAGTTTTATGTTATGTCAAATACAATTTTTTTTTCTCTCTCATTCAACACAAAAAGTTATTTAAACTGGTTACACAAACAAGTCCTTATCACTATTTGATATTTATTGCAATAGAATGACTCTTGACAAAAAAAAATCGATTTTTTTTTATGTTTTTTTTACATATACTTAAGTTTTTTTGGGTGTATATCAATTCGGTTTGCATAACACTTTCACAGTTTGTGTAGCAGACTTAACTCAATAGTTTTTTTTTTATCTCATTTTGTTTTACACATGTGATTTCCTATAAACGTTAGTGTTTCCTCACTTCATTTTAGCGTTGTGTTTAGTGTCACATCTCATTTTTCATAACTTCAATATTTTTTTTTTTTGCATTGTTCAAAACTTCAATTTATTTTCTAAGTCTCCATATAACCTGCACATTATAATGCATTGGGTTAGGAGTCATCCATATACATTTGCGATTCACAACTATTTACATTCATTTAACTTTAGTTATGTTTTCATTAATTTACACACTTTCAGACATTGGCTTTTCTTGTCTGTGTTGGATTTTTAGACTTCAACTTGTTCAACTATGTTCAATAGTTTACTTTACACACATTTTGGACAGCGTTTATTTTGGCGGTGTAAACGTCTGTACCTTTTTCGCAATTTACACATTTTTCACTCACATTCACCAGTTGTTTTGGAGGAGGCAATTTGGTGGTGAGATTGCATAGATTGTTACGGGTTGATTTCTGTTTTCTTTCATGGTTCTTGATTTGCTTTTGTCTATTTATCTATTAGGTGAATTTTATTTCATACTTTATTACATACACGTTCATTTTCGTTCATTGCAATAGTTTTTTTTTGTAACCTTCGGGTACTCTTGTTTACATTAATATAATAACTCTTCATGTGGTTCTCCTTTCCTGCACTCATTGGCACCCATTGATGGGAATGACGGTTCTTGTTTATGGACAATACACGATGGTCCTGCTGGTCAGACCTATGCCGTGTTGTGTCATTCGTGTAGTATAGGCAATGACCACCGTTTAACATTGTTAACACACACTTTTGTAGTTATTCATTTCAATAGTTTTTTTTATTTTTATAGCCTTAGGATATATATTTTCTTTTACATTAATAGGGGATTTATTTTCCTTCCTACTTACATATTCCTATTCACACATTCAATAGTTATTTTATTTATGTGCTATATGCAGTTAAATTTTATCGGGTTTGATTCTTATGTGAAGTGCAATGTTCATTTTTGGCAGTGTTTGTGGTCTATACAGGTGTAGTTTATTGGTCTAATCTAAACCTGTAGATGGCGCTGAGCGCCGATATTAATGTTCTGTTTCTTCTTTTCTCTTTAGTGTGTGTTCTTCGTGTTCGTTTATGTTATATGTAATAAATGTGTGTAGCCGTAATTTGCTCTCCTATTTTTTTGGATTTATGTCTTGTATTCGACTCCAATGAATAGACAGGAACCTACAGAGGCCGGCAGTCCCCACGAATCTGGACCGATAAGGTAAGATATTTACCTTATTTAAATTTAATATTCTGAAATGTTTATTAATAATTATATATGAAAGGATATATATGAAATGAGTCGCCAAGGTAGCGACATGTGCTTGAATGATGAATTTTATAAAGTCGTTAAGAATTTTAGCAACATAATTATTGGCGCCCGAACAGGGACTGCCAGGCCCTTAAATATTATTTAAAGCTGTTACTTATACTATAGTCCAAATTTGTAAATTAAATCAATATGGCTACCGAACTTGAAAAATTGAAGAGAAAAAGATCTACCCTAAAAGGATTGTGTACAAAATTGATAAACACGATAAATATAAAATTAAATGAACCCGACGAAGGGTTAAATGTTTTTGAATTAGAATCACAGTTAGAAAAACTGCAAGTAAAGAATAACGAAATTATAGAAGTTGAAGATCAAATTGAGGCCAAAATCACGGATCTCAACGAGCTACAAACCGAAATAGAAACGAGACAAGAATACAGAGATTCAATTATTGATGTAAAAGCTCAAATTATCAATAAGATAGAGAAAATTAAAAATTTAAACGTTACTCCGATCTTATCGCAGCCAAGAAATGAGCAAACAACCAATCTGCATTTAGAAAGAATTAATAATAGTTCTGTGAGACTACCCAAGTTATCAATTCCTGTTTATGACGGTTCTCCAGAAAACTGGACTGAATTTTGGAGCCAGTATGAAATTACAATACATAATAACAACAACATTTCTAATGTGCAGAAATTTGTGTATTTACGCAGCTTTTTAAAAGCCCAAGCTTTAACAGCTATTCAGGGTTTAGCACTTTCAGATCAAAATTACAATACTGCAATTGATTTATTAAAATCTAGATTCGGAAAAAAAGATATTATAATAAGATATAAAATTGACGCGTTATTAAATTTGAACCCTGTTAAATCTCCAAATCAAATTAAAGAATTACGCTTACTGCACGACGCCCTTGATATTAATATTAAATCTCTCGAAAATTTAGGTGTGGATTTAAAATCTTACGGAAATTTGTTATTTCCAATTGTTACAAAATTAATACCTACCAGTATTATGATAGACTATAATAAAATGAAAACAGAATCCGAGGAATGGGATGTACAAGATTTGTTAAAACATTTAAAATTAGAAGTTCAGACTAGGGAAAAAACCTTTTTATTTTTAAAACGCGAAGTAGAAACTCACAATAGCGGATATAAAAACTCAAATTCCAGATTTGATTCAAAATCATCGGAAAATAATAATAATAATAATGCTTACTACCGGAAATCTGGTTCGGGATATAAAAATTCTAACACAATGCAAAAGGCATCAGCCTTTAAATTAACTGTTAGTAAATGTATATTTTGTGTTGATGCAAATAACGATCATGACAGTAAAATGTGTAAATTAAATTTAGAGGATAAAAAATTGTCTTTACGCAAACAGGGAATCTGTTATTTATGTTTCAAAAGAGGTAAACATACCGCAAAATTCTGTTTATCGGGTCTCAAATGTGACACGTGTTCAGGAAAACACAATACATTAATTTGCTATAAGCAAAAATCGGAAACTCCAACGGCTCATATGAAAGATAAAAATCACATCGAACATACCCAAACAAATAATTCTGAGAACAGTGTTTGCGAAAATGATAATTCTGTATTGTCCTATAAGTGTCCTGTACAAAATCCGCTTGAGAATAATGAAATATATTTACAAACTTGCTTCGCAAGAATAACAAATAGTTCTAATTTAAACTCTCTAAAGTGTGCCGTATTATTCGATAATGCATCCCAAAGAAATTTCATAAACATATCACTCGCCCGTGAATTAAAATTGCCGGTGATTAGAAAAGAAACTTTAATAATATATCCGTTTTCATGTGATCATCCTCAATCAAATGAATATTCAGTCGTAAATTTCGAATTGTCTCATTTAAAAAACCACAAACAGAAATGTTATGTAGAGGCATTGGTCGTAAATCAAATCTCTTTTACGAAGTTACAGATTCTGGATGACGCATCATTTCGAAAACTTTGGGTTTCGAGAGAGGGGGAAAGAAATAAAATTCCGCAATTGCATTCGAAGGCTCCAGACATTCTAATTGGCGGCGGGTTATTTTGGAAACTGCAAAAAAATAAAAAGAAAATTAATCGTTCGTTGTTTGCTGTAAATACATTATTCGGATGGACACTCTCAGGGAACAATAATTCAGGAAACGATTCAGACAACTTAATTACTGGCGCCAGCGTGTTAAAGATTGAATGTGGTAACTCTTTTTGTTTACATGAAAACCATCCAAGCATGAAAATAAATGAGTCATCGGAATGTACGGGTAATGATTTGCAAAACTTGTGGTCGTTAGATCTTTTGGGAATAAATGATGATAAATTGATTTCTGCTTCCGATCAGGAAATAATAAATAAATTTGATAAACAGTTAGAATATAAACAGGGTCATTATGTTACTCATTTATTATGGAATGATCATAGTATTGACAAATTTGAGAATAATTTTGAAAACGCTAAACGCCAATTCAATTATTTGAGAAAAAGATTAAAAGCGGATAAATGGATTTTCGAGCAATATAGGCAGATAATCACAGAACAAAAACAATTGGGTATCGTTGAAGACTGTGGTCGCACAAAAAAGGAGTATTTCGCTCCACATAGAGAAATTGTAAGACGGGAAAAACAAACATCAAAGGTACGAATTGTTTTTAATTGTTCCAGTAGAGTATCGGGGTGTAAATCTCTAAATGATTGTCTCGTAAAAGGGCCATGTCTTACACCTCCAATTTTGGATGTAATTAATAGATTTCGAATGTTTAAGATTGCGTTTTGCGCAGATATTGAAAAGGCGTTTTTAATGATAGAAATCGCAGAACCCGATAGAAATTTTCTAAAGTTTTTATGGTTTGACGAGGATACCGAGAATTATAAAATAATGCGAATGACCAGAGCTACATTTGGTTGTACAACTTCTCCTTTCTTTTTAACGGCAACAATTAAGAAACACATTAAGGAATATGAGGAAATTTATCCGGATAGTTATGAAATGTTAAATTCAGCTTTGTTTGTGGACGATTTGCTTTATGGTTCAGACACCGTAAACGGTGCCTATGAATTAACTTCTACTGCGGTAAATATTTTAGCAAAGGCTGGAATGAAATTAAGAAAGTTTAGTACGAATTCACAGAAATTAAAGAACATGTGGGATAAAAATGATTCTTTTTCGGAGGTAAATAATGATAGTGTAATAAATATTCTTGGATTGGTGTGGGATAAAGATAGTGATAAATTAGGATTAGCTTTGAAATCTATAGTTGAAAATTTGGATATATCGGTATGTACGAAAAGATATGTATTACATACAGCTGCAAAATTTTTTGATCCTATTGGGATTATATCTCCCTTTTTAATTAGGATAAAGTGTTTTCTTCAAAGAATGTGGGAAAGAGGTATGGATTGGGATCACGAATTGCCGGATGATCTTAAGGGAATTTGGATAAAGTGGTGTAACGAAATTAAGGATTTATTAGAAATTCGAATAGATAGATGCTATTTCACGTATGTTGATTTGAAAAATTCGCGTGTAGAATTACACATTTTTTCAGATGCTTCACCACTTGCATATGGTTGTGTTGCATATTTTAGGGGTATCAGTAATGATAAAAAATGTTATGTAAGTATGATTATGTCAAAGGCTAGAGTTGCGCCGCTAAAGAAACTAACGTTACCAAGATTGGAGTTAATGGGAGCGGTGATAGCAGCTAGAGTAGCGAAATATATTTGTGATATATTTAAGGAAATTAACATCGAGAAATTTTATTGGACCGATTCTACTATTGTTTTACACTGGGTGAAGGGATCGGCGAAACAATGGAAACCCTTTGTTAAAAATAGAGTAGTTGAAATTCAGGAATTGTCAGTACCCGAAAATTGGTCATATTGTAATACAAAGAATAATCCCGCAGATTTAGTTACTCGTGGTATTAGCGCAAATGCGTTAGTTAATAATGATTTTTGGTTTAAAGGTCCAAAATGGTTATCTGAGATAAATGGTAAAGGTAATGATATTGGGGAAAGGGTAAACACGCAATATATTACCGAAGAAAAAAGGAAAACACCTGAAAAAATAATTCAGTTTAAAATCTGTATAGAAACAGTTGAACCAATATTGGATCTAGAAAAATATAGTAACATTTTAAGAGTCCTCAGAATTACGGCATGGATAAAGAGATTTCTTAACAACGCGAATCCTAAAAACGAGAAAGTTAGCGGTCCATTATCGGCAGAAGAAATTGGTAATGCGCAGACAATATGGGTTAAATATACACAGAAAATTAGTTTTCCGAATGAATTAAACTGTTTGGTAAATGGGGAACCTATTTCTAAAAATTCAAATTTAATTGAGTTCTCACCATTTTTGGATTCCGTAGGAATAATGCGCATCGGAGGAAGGCTTCAGAAATCAAATTATTCCTTTAACGAAAAACACCCGATCCTGTTGCCTTCAAAGGGTAAATTAATTGATTTGTTAATAAAAAATGCGCATGAAAAAGTTTTCCATTTTGGCATTAATGATACATTAGTACAATTACGGGAGGAATTTTGGGTAATCAAGGGCAGACAGGCAGTAAAAAGCGTATTAAGAAGATGCAGAATTTGCATAAAATTTAATTCTAGAGCTGGAGCCCAGATATCAGCTCCGTTACCTGCAGATCGTGTCAATGAACAAAAGCCATTTGCAGTGATAGGCCTTGATTTTGCAGGCCCTTTATACATCCGAAATACGGATAGCAAAATATATATTTTGTTGTGCACATGCGCTATCACAAGAGCAGTGCACCTAGAATTGGTAGAGAACCTTTCTACAGAAACATTTTTATTGGCCTTCAGAAGAATAGTAGCAAGGCGGGGTCTTTGCCATACGGTTTACTCCGACAACGCACGAACCTTTCATCGAGCTGATATTGAGTTAAGGCACATCTGGAAAATAATCACCCATCCCGACGTTAAAGATTACTATAGTAGTAATAAAATAAAATGGAAGTTTATCATGGAAATGTCCCCATGGTGGGGAGGCTTCTATGAACGACTTGTGCGATCTGTAAAAACTGCCTTAAGAAAGGTGGTTGGCAAAACCACTTTAACACACACACAACTACATACAGTTATATGTGAAATTGAAGGGTCAATTAATTCCCGACCCATTACATATACATATGCAGACTCAGGAGAACCTTCCCCAATTACGCCAGCACACTTCTTGGTAGGTCAGCGACTTACTACCTTACCTATCGTGCATATGAAACCACATGAGCTTCCTGGAACTTCGGCAACATATATCAAACGTTTTAATCAAAAGGAAAGAATATTGGACCAGTTCTGGTCAAGATGGAAGAAGGAATACCTTCTACAGCTCAAAAACGCCATGACAAGTCGACACTCCAGTATTCGTGAATATACTCCTAATGATGTTGTGTTAATCCACGATTCCAAATTGCCACGGCACTTGTGGAAATTGGGAGTAATTACACAAGTGTTTCCCGGTAGAGATGGAAAGGTTCGTTCTTGTGAGTTAAAAACTTCAACAGGTACAATGAGACGTCCTTTCCAGTTGATTTATCCAGTTGAAATTTTTGAAAGGGACTAAATAAACTTAAACAACTTTTTCTTATAAACTATGACATTTGTGTGGACTTACAATTTGAACTATATTAGATATAGAAATGTCAGATATAATTACAATGGGAAAATGAACATAAAGTTAATGTTCATCCGGGGGCCAATGTGTAGTTTATTGGTCTAATCTAAACCTGTAGATGGCGCTGCGCGCCGATATTAATGTTCTGTTTCTTCTTTTCTCTTTAGTGTGTGTTCTTCGTGTTCGTTTATGTTATATGTAATAAATGTGTGTAGCCGTAATTTGCTCTCCTATTTTTTTGGATTTATGTCTTGTATTCGACTCCAATGAATAGACAGGAACCTACAGAGGCCGGCAGTCCCCACGAATCTGGACCGATAAGGTAAGATATTTACCTTATTTAAATTTAATATTCTGAAATGTTTATTAATAATTATATATGAAAGGATATATATGAAATGAGTCGCCAAGGTAGCGACATGTGCTTGAATGATGAATTTTATAAAGTCGTTAAGAATTTTAGCAACAACAGGAGCTGCACTTGGGAGGACCAATTTTTTACCATCGGTAGATCCACTTACTCTCCATTTTTGTTCATGTGTACTTGGTTAATTCTTTTTGTATTTTTCCTCATAGTTTTTATATACTAGGCCAAATTGTACACAACTTTCATTCGTACACATCCACACTTTTCAACTTTATTTTTTGAGATGGTGTTCACTTTTCACACTTCACACATCCTTATAATAGGTCGTTTGCTCATGATCAATAAATAGATTTATTCATGTTAGATAAAAAAAAAAAATTTTTCTCTCACATGTTACTTTACACTTATATTTTTATAACAAACATGTAGTTTATCACGTGGCCTGGCAAAATAGTTTGCAGGTAGTTTCTCACTTATACACAACTACACTGTTTTTTTTTTTTTTTGTTTTTCTATGTTATTCAAGTCATTTTTCGAATCTCATGACATATTCAATAGTCACTTTGTTTTTTTACATGTTATCACATTTACACTTACACACTTTTCCATGTATTTTCAGTGGGTATCCACATTTTTTTTACACTCAACATAACCTCATACAATTTTATTTCTTTATAATCAATAGATTTACTCAGATTAGCTATGTGACAATTTTTTTTTCTCACTTTCATCACAATTACTCACATACTATCTTAAATGTATATACTTATTTTTTTTAACAGACACATTAACTGACATGTTGTCTGGCAATTTTCGGGTACAATGTACAGATTAAAACATAACTTATGTGTTTTTTTTTGTGTTCAAATTTTCATTTTTCTTTCGTATTTACATTTTGAATATGCATAAACAATGATACTTCCATACTCACATTATTGAATTTACATTTCCAATGGTTTTTTTTTAGTAATTGTCTTCTACGTATGTATATGTGCATTTGTTTTTATGAGTTATATATTAATTTTTTATATATATATAAAAAAAAAAAAAAAAAGAGAAATTGTATTTTTTTACATGTGTATTGAACAATTTGAACTCTCTATATTTTTGAGAGCTGTTTAAAAAAAAAAAAAAAAAAAAAAAAAAATTTCAAATACGTGTCATTTTTATGGATGGATATGCAAATTAAGCATATTGACTACCATGGTAGCTATATCATCAGCAAGTACTGATTTAAGGCCTGTAGTGATATATTGGTTAGTGACATGTTTTTCTGCCATAGCATTAATGCTCATTCTAATTTCACATAGTCGACTAGATAAAAAAAAAAGATACAAATCTTGGCAGATATTTATAAGTAATACTTATGAGTTATATAATTTTTTTAAATGGTGAAATATCTCCTTATCATGAGATAATACTTTATGATTGCTATTTTCAGTGTTCTCATTTTTTTTTGCATTCATTTACATATCCCTTCCCCATTGTTTTATGTACTCATGGTACGACTGTACAGTAATTTTATTCTAACAATAGTAATAGTAATTCTGACTTACCTTTAAAAATTTCTCCTTTGGTAGTATCGAGAGTGTATCTTCTGCAGGGATACAGTCCTGATGCTTGCCATTCCCCCCTCGTCAGTCTGGGAACATTCCGGACCCTGTTCTTGAACTGATAATTTTGTTTTAATTTTTTTGGCAATACTTGTTTTTTAGTTTGTATGTTTCTCTGTTGGTTAACTAAAGATTATTTCCAATATTGAACATCAATTTATTCAGTAATAAGTCTTACTTTTACCATTTAGCAATTTGGACTCAAAATCACATTTCATATAGAAATTTTGTATGTATTTAAAAGTATGGTTGTAGTGATTATTCATGAACTTTTAAAATTTTTTTTTGTTTTTTTTTTCACTACAAAGTTTTTTTTTCTTCAACAATGTTTATCTTAAAATCTATCATTATTTACTTTACATTTTCTTTTACAGTAGGATATGTAAATTTATTGCTTTGATCATTACATACAATCAGCATATGTAAATTCAGTTACTATTTGTGTAACGTTATTTTATATGTAAATTATCAAGAGAACACATGACACTGTTTTAGCAAAGAAAATATCTTTATTAAATTTTCAATCAAAATATTTTACAACATGTATACTCACCTAGTTACTGTTAAAACATCAGTCACTGTCAACAAAAGATGATGTTGAATTTTTAAATGACATGCTGTGTGTCTTTATGTAATCCTTTGTAGGTGACAGTTCCGTGGCCGTCTGATCCATCGTCTTCACTTCCACTGCTCCTGTCCTTTCTTTTTCTTCATCCCGGTGCTTTATTTTTTTTTCAAATCCCTTTTTCGGGGAGTGTGTCGTGATGCACGACAGTTTTCTTATTTAATTTAATTATTTTTTCAGTTATTTTAACAAATCCAATTTATTAGATCGCATTCTGTCAAAAATTACTTCAATTTCATTAGTTTCCGTTTCGCCCCTGTATCATTCTTTTCCCAGCAACTCGCAAAATTCGCTCGCTGGTCATTCATTTAAGGTTCCCCCTCTCATCTGCTCTTAGCACGCTCCTCCACGATCATTCGCGTTGATTGGCCACCAGCGCCGTGACGTTTTGGAGGCTTGCCGACCTGAGTGTAGAAGAGCTGTTCCCCTTGGCACTTGGATATCTGAACACCTACGAGAAGGTCGCGTCCGTCGGTCGTCGCGCGGTTTCCGCGTGTGCGCACCGCGGGTCTCTCATGGCTTCGCTGTGCGGACTTCTGGAACTTATAAACTAATTGTTGTTCAGCCCGAAACAGTATATTTCTGTGAAATAAATTTATAACTTTTATTATTAAGGAATCACGGAGCAGGAATTTTATTGAACATGCGTTTTTGGACAAATTTGAAGAGGATGCACGGAGATTGGAAATCACCACACGTGCATTTCTCCTGTTCGCCACGTGTGTTTTCACTAACTAAATGTCGTATTAATTAGAACACCAATACTTGGTATTTTCGCGATATAATTCTATATTTCTATACGAACGCAGATCGGTAATATTATGCAAGAACATTGTTGAGTTTACCACGAGTATGCACCCAGATGGAGAAGGATTCCAAATTGGATCGCAATGGAGCAGCTTGAAGAAGCCGATAGTGACGACGTGCCCACTGACTCGCACCGTGTCCTGTTTTATATGGATTTCAATAAAAGCAATGTTATTCAACAATCTGAGTGTTTTCCTGTATTCTCAAGATCTTCCGGTATGTACTTTTTTTTATATTAGCATTTCCACTATTCACATATGTGTGACCCTCGTGACAGCGATATATCTTATTTTGAAGAACCTGAAAATAAACTAGAGACGTTACTTCGTTAAGGAACGGAACTCTTTTCTTAAATCTAGTTTTGGTAGAAGACTATACCTAGTAATATAACTTTAAATCACAAGTAGAAACCCAGGGTTTCTACTTTGTGATAGGGATTAAAGGCCAGTTGACTGCACTAGGGTCCCAGGTCCAAAGGGGAAAGCCCTCGGGGTCTTTAAGGGATCCTAGCCCGTATATACGCAAGTTTCGGAGAAAACCACGGAAAAGTCCGAACACTAGACCGACGAGTACGACCTGGGTTTGATCCTGACACATCACGTCTATCAGATTTGAGCGCAGAACCGCTCGGCCGCTGGTGGGCTCCTTTTTCTTAAGGGAAAATATCTTTAAGTTTTAAAATATTGCAATATTCTTTTTCTTCTTCTTTCTTTCTCTCTTTTTATTTTATTTATTTTTTTTTTCTCTTACCCATGTATGGCAGAGAAAGTGTTTTTTGATTGAATTTTCGAAACGGTATTTTTAATATATTTGAATGTTTTGAGGTTTCCCGAATTCGAAAATCAGGTTTATAGTGGTTATTCTGTGGGTGTCTGTGTGTGTTATCAGCATAACTGAAGAACAAAGCTAAAAGCAAATGTGCAACATGTATGAGCTGTGCTCTAGAGTTACTGCACGAACTTAACTCTTATGGGCCAATGTATATCCCATTATATATAGCTTACAAGTATGTATAAATCCTTTCATGTCTGCAAGTGCCTTGTGAAAATTTTTTTTCAGTTATGTAAGTAATAAAAACCGGTTGCGTTCTTACCTTGGACAAGAACACTTAAAAGGTTTTATTTATTTATTTATTTTTGAACGTTGAAAGGTCTTTAATTTTTGATTATGATAAAATAATAGACAACCTAGCTTCATCTTCTAAATATTTAAGTCGGTGTTAAAAATAAATAAATAAAAAACTAAAAACAGTTCACAAATCATTAAAACAATTTTAAATTGATTGTCAGTTTTTCATGGTGCACGCGATTAAGATGATAGATATTGGTTACAGTTGCCAATTTAATATGGAACATAAATAATTTTCATACCATTATTCACAAATAAAAATCTTCATCTTATTTAATTCCATATAAATATTACAAACTTGATTATGTAAATGAGTTCAATTTCAATAATAAAACCACATTCATGATTTGTCATAATTTTATTTTATTTTTACCATATACAATTCGTATTTATCAAATAAACTAGTACGTTGTGGCCACCTCAAGACTTTCTTCTATATTTTCCTATACAAATTCACACAGTACAAATTGTTTATTAAAATTATTTTTCATGATAAATGCAGACGATTTTATCACAGAAAAGTATCCGCGATTGTAATGATCGATAGATGGCGCTTTCTCAACACTGCAGTTGTTAGTAAACAGAGCCACGTGTGTTCCATTAGTCTTCTTTTTGTTATTCTACTTAATATTCGTACTATAATTTCTCCAAAATTACATTATGGAAAATTGATTGCTTTTGGAAAAAACACTTCAGTTTATTCAAAGTTCGATCGGAAGTAGATTTTTAACTGAAGTTGAACAAATATTAGTTTCAAATCATCTGATTAATTCTTTACTTCCATTAGCCGAAGCAACTGAAATTTTAAATTTGTCATTTGGAAATAAATGGAAGCTTAATTCTGGATTTCTTGGTCCTTTGGAGTTAGATTGTAGCACACAACAGTATGTGTTATCTTTTTTACCGTATTTATTCATTTTTATTCAATAAATATATGTGAAACTAAATATCGGCAAGCAATGGCGGCTGTATGGAATTCGAATTAAACCATGTTTATTGTAATTTCACCTTAGCCCACCAGAGGGCGAGCATTTCATTACAATCGCGGATACACTAAACGTACAAAAAAAAAAAAAAATAAAATAAAAAAATCAATTTTATGCAATTCAGAAAATATCTCAGGAAATGTGTTTTTTTCCCCTAAGTCATTTTTTGTATTAAAAATGGAAAAAAAAACAACAACAAAAAAAAAACATAACTTTGTTTAAAATTATCACAGATCTATAGTTCAAACATTCGTTTTAAAGGTATTGGTGAATTCTTTTGAATGCTACACATATAGAAAATTTACAAGATTCTAATAAATAAAATAATTAAATTCTAATAATTAAATTCTAATAATTTAAAATAAACAAGATTCTAAATTAGTATTTAAATTAATATTAAGTGATATCTTAATAGTATTGGCTAAGAATAAATCTTAATTTTAAGAACAACTTTGTGAGAATTCTATTTTAGAGCCCCAGTAAAGTTAGTTTTTCAGCAAAACACATCGTAGCGCGGGAATCGGAGTTAGAAGAAGTTTCATAATCAAAATTATGCAATAGTCGAAATAAACGGCAATGCATTGCGAAATATGAAATCCTGGATATCCGGGTCAACCAATGAGAGAATGTGGACTGGATTTTAGCTTACTTAACTATCCAATAAGAATTCATATTAGGAGTTTGACCACGCCCCCAAATATCCATATTTAAGCTGGAGCACCCGAAAATCGGCGCCTTTTTCATGGAAGCTTGTGCTTAATAAGTTCACGCCAATAAAAAGTTTAATTTAACGGTCCCAGGAGGGGGATTAGTTCGCGGTTCCGCCGTTAACGGGACGATTTCGGCCCGACTCGGCCACGGATCTGTACGTCAGCGTGCTCCGATTGATGAACAGTTAATAACATGTAAAAAGACTAAGAGTCTTCAATAAACGACTGCATAAACTGTTTTGGAGTATTAGTTATTTGAGTGAACTCTCTTAAGATGAAGTGACTGTCATAAATCATCTATTAAAGAACGATACGTTACATACATATATATCCTATGGAAAAAGAATGAAGTACAAATAATCCCCACTATTAAGAAAATTCACGATTGTTACATAAGTTCTTAATTCCCAAAAGTCTAATATTGTAGTTATTTACATTTATTTTAATGTTGTAAAATTCAAAATTCTACATAGTAATTTTAACATTTTAAAGATTCAAAATAAAATATTAAAAATTTAAATATGATTTTCAGATATGAAGGACTCATTTAAGGGTCATAAGTTTTCTGGGTGCAAAAACAGAATTTAAAAATTTTTGTTAGTTAAGGAATAACAACGAATATGATTTAAGATTAGTTCCCCTTAGATTAACGTTGGATTTGGCTGCCCTTGATGTGCTGTTATACATTCCGCACCGATAACGCATGGTAGGTCAGTCCTATGAGCAGGGCTGCCATTGGCGACTACTGTTTTTTTTTTTCCTTTTCTTTTTTAAACATGATTTTAGCACCATCATATTTCCATAACATAAAATTTATAATATATTTATGCAGGCAAACTGCAGATTTACTTCAGAAAATATATTATAAATTTTATTTTTTGGAAATAGTGGTACGAAAAGAATATATATATATATATATATATGTATATATATATAAAGGTGTCTGTGGCAGCCCTATATGTACGCTGGAGAAAATCACCTCGCTCACTTCAATTTCTGCCAATGGTTTCTAAACTCTTGTTATTATTCTACTTACATAAGATATTTGTCTTCATTTATTAATATGTATTGATTTATAGTATGAATAGGTATTTATGTAAGTAAGTGTAAATATTTAATAACTTACAATACATATAATGTACAATGTTAAAATTCAACAGTGCTTCTATCCAGTATCATAAATGATAGTTTAAAATTGGTCCGACTTATTTACAATCATTCATTCTTGAGATAATGTCTATACAGACTGAGAAACTAATAATAATAATAATAATAATGGTTTGCCAAAGGAATTTTCCAAGAGGAAAATTCCTTTCTGTAACTGTGCAAAATTAAAATAATAATAATTAAAATAATCTGCTCACATCGTTTGTAAATAATATTTAATTTAGTACGACAGGCTTTATTTTTAAAACCAGTAGAAACTACAACGTCAAAAACACCAAAGAAAAATATTTGGGAAGCATACAGCTGTTTCGGTAGTTTCCAAAATATTTTTCTTTGGCGTTTCTGACGTTGTAGTTTCTACTGGTTTTAATAATCCTGCGCCAAGTCTCCTTTTAATATAGGCTTTATTTTAATCTATTCTTCCATATAAATGCATGAAGTAACTGTATTTCATTCCCTAGCATTGGTATACTAATGTATTCGTTTTTTAAAAATTACTTTGGTATAGCTTTGGCAGAGAAGCCCCTTAGAGATTTTTATATTTTTGTTGTCATTTTAGCAATGAATTAAAATGGGTATCGCAATTGCGTAAGTAAACATCTTGGGGAGAAACGACCAAGTTATTTCAGTGGCAAATTTCAAATTTCGAATATTTGATGGTTATATGCAGAAGATATAGACAAGAAGTATTCAGAAGCCATTGTCAATACATATCCAGAAAAAATAGCCAACGAATAATCGGAAGCCATCATCAATACATATTCAGAAGATATTGCCAACAAATATTCGGAAGCCATTCAACTTATGAATGGTGACGGTCTCGGATATCGAAATCAGCAATCTGTTTTTACATCCAATCAAGGATGAATTTCTCACTTATCAGTAGGTTTTCAAAAGTGTATAAAAGTTTTTACAAATATGACATAACATTTTAAGATAGTTTAAGAAATTAAAAGGTGGAATTCAGTATTAGCATTAGCGGGCATCTTGGCAAAATCATGGTGTAATGCAATAAATGACGACAATGCAAAATCGCGTCTGAAAGAAATAATTCTGTCGTACTAATAAACCATCATACAGCTTTTATTACATTTTCCGATTACACTAATGTCCAACTACTTTGGCCGAGAAAAGTATCTCCACAATACTATCTTGGCTAAGAAAAGTATCTCCACAATACTATCTTGGCTAAGAAAAGTATCTCCACAATACTATCTTGGCTAAGAAAAGTATCTCCACAATACTATTTTGGATAAAAATTTACCTCACGGACGTGACAGGTGGTCATACCACTAAACGGTAACAAATACTCCAACCTGTTCATTCTGATATTCGTTTATCCAACTAGTTAACAATCGATTTTGGAATATGTAAAACTTTTTACAAATTGACAAAATTATTATTAAAAAATCTACTTATTATTATTAAAAATTATTTATTTATTATTTCTTTGGTGTAGCTTTAACTTAGGAGCCCCTTGGCGGCTTTTTAATCTTTATTGTCATTTCGGTGATGAATTAAAATGGCTACCGCAATTGCATAAGTAAAGACTTTGGCGAGAAACGTCTGAGCTAATTCGGTGCCAAATTTTAAACTTCGCAAAGGGGTTCTATACTGAAGCCGTTCAATTTCTTTACCACAATTTTTCTCAATTTTATTTTAATTATAAAAAGAAATTTATTCACTTATTTATTTATTTGTTTTTAGCATAATTTTGTTTTTATCTTTTGAATAATTTTAAAGTTAAAATGGGGTTTTTACTTAATATTCTTTCCACCAACTGAACTAAAAAGTACAGCATTAACTGGATTTTTTTTTTTTTTTTTTTTTTTTTTTTTGTTCTTAATAAGTATGCCAATTTTCGATAAAATCTAGAAATCTGGACACATGCAATATGATAAACATTCAGCTTTATGCATTTTAAATAGAAACAAAATTGTTTGCATGTTCATTCAAAGTGGAAAGTAAAAAAAAGGCATCCACGGAAATTCGCTGTTTGAAAGAAATAGATCGTACTAAAAAGAAGAAGAAGTAGAAAAAAAAAACTTAACGATGAATTTTTATCAAAAGCGTTAGAGCCATTTTTGAAAAATCCAGTGCGCTTATATTCGTGGTTAATTTGATTAATAATGAAAAGGATTAAAATTTTATAAACTTTAATCCAAAGGATACAACAGGAGCCATTTATATGCTTTTTAAAGAATTTCGTAGACTTTATAATTTTCAATTAAACGTTTTTTTGCATAACCTTCCTCTTAACTATCACTCCATAATAACCTCTCAGTTCTAATGTCATTAGTCAATTTATAATATCGAAAAAAAAAAATTTTTTTTTTTCATTCTTTTTTCATAGCGTTCCGAAATATTCTAAATTTCGATTGATGTTTGTATATTAATCGGTTTAAATATTCACAAGCAAAAAGTTTCATGCATTAGACGTAAAGAAATTTAAGTAGAATCATTTAAAAAAATCTTTTAATGCATTATTTATTTATTTTAAAAGCTTGAAAATGAAATTATAATTTCAATTATTTCCTATACCTCGATGCAGCTCCTGTGATTCAAAAATTAATCCGGGGGCTTTTACGAAACTTTACGCTTAGTTTGGTTAAAAAGGTACTAGTTAAATTTCGTGAAATGCACCTAACAGGTTTTGTCTATGTTGCTGTTTTTCACTATTTTTATGACAGGTATATTGTAATTTATCTGGTACGGAACTACTTCCCAGTTGAAATATAATATGACTATCTTAAGAAATGCTGATGAATAGTGAATGGTGCATATACTCAACATGTATTACTGATGTGAATCTTTTTAGCGATATGCTTAATATATCACATCTCTTCTTGTATCATAGAATAGTCCAACACTTGGTGTGTAACAAAGTAGAAACATACAGCAAAATTTGTATTAAACGTTTAAAATTAAAATGTTGTTATGAGAAAACAGCAGCAACAATGATTATGTGTTGCGTTTAGCATTCTTTTTAAATCTAATTTTTTCAACAATCGTACACATTTAGAAATCAGTTCCAACAAAAAAAAGCAACAACAATGTCTTTTTCAAAGAATAGGACAATTATTAAAGAATTGCTTATCTTTTTCAAAACATCTTACTATTTTTGAGATCTAAAAAGCTCTTTTGCGATTAAAAAAATATTTTAATTTGCGACTGGTTATTATTAAAGGTTAATTTTGAGTAACTTATTTTGTTTTAAATTACCATCTTTTAAGTTACTGACTTCTCGATTAGAGTATTTTGTGTGATAATTCTTCATCATGGAATCTGGTGATTCATCTTCATATGATATTGTTAAAAAGTATCTAGAAAAATGTAACTTTACATCAGTTGTACCAATCGGTCGTGGTGGTTTCGGTGATGTACTTTCTGCCATCACGCCCAAAAATGAGACTGTTGCAGTTAAAATTGTCAAGAAAAATTGCTCATGGAAGCTGGAAGAGCGTATCTGGCCTGTTCTATATCACAAAAACATTCTTCCAGTATATGAAATCATTGATTTAAAAGAAATGGATGTTAAATTATATATCATGCCAAAACAACCCACTTCTCTGGATAAAATGATTAGGAGCCTCGAATTTCGTGCCGATCCTGATGGTCTCAACAGAATTCGTATATGGCTGCGAGATACTCTGGAAGCTTTACAATATTTACACGATGTAGGCTTTGTTCATTTAGACTTAAAGTCTGATAACGTGTTAATAACTGCTGACGATAGAGGTCTTCTTTGTGATTTTTCTGGTTTGAATTCGAAGAATCAACCTTGTAGAAGACTTGTGGCGCCAATAGTATTCAGGCCGCCAGAATGTTTTATTGAATCAGAAAAACATAAAATTGATGGCATCTCCTTTGATATCTGGACATTTGGCTTAATGTCATTAAATGTTCTTACTGGAAATTGGCCAGTACGTCACTTTAAGTATGCGTACGATTTCGAGTCATGGAAAGGTAACGTCGAGACTGTTCTGAAAGAAACTTTAAAAGCCAGAGTTTTCTACAGAATTATGAGATCATTTTTCTTTGCAGTCAAAATGACAATCGAAGATCTACGTCTTGCTCACGATTTCGTCTGGACAATGTTGCAGTGGAATCCTGAGTTTCGTCCAACTGCTCGCCAAATGCTTAATCATCCCTTTTTGTCCGTGAAAGATCGTCAAATAGGAATACCTACTAATAAATATGTTCTACCAAACTTCACAGATGTACAAACATTTGCAGCAAAAGAAACTAACGAAACAAATAAGAAAGTTGCCTTCACTAATCATCTCTTGGAAGGTTGTACGAATCTAGAAATCCTTGATAAAAATGCTGTTGACCGATTTGCTGGCGGAGAAATTTTTGAAAAAGATAAGAAATTTTTAGTTGTGGATGAAAACTATGATTCTAAAAAAGTAGACATAAATGAAACTAATACAACAAAAAAATGCTGTGATAAAACTTTCTGTTTGAAAAATTCTTCGTCAGAAATGAATGATTTCAATATTATTCCCACCAAAAATAAATCTTCTAAGAAGAAAAAGAATCTCGGAGGAAAGTTCAAGGACTGGGTAAAAAGAAAATGGAATCGGGCCTTGAATGTCAGAAAAAACTATGTTATTTTAACTAATAATGATGAATGAAAACATTATATATTTAATTAATTAATTTATTGCTTAATTTCGAATCGTTATATTTTAAATTTTATGACAGACTTCTTGAACTTGTTCCTGATGTGGACTATGAAAAAACAGAAGTGTTTTTAAAAGTAATTTAATATTTGAGTTTGCCTTTTTAAAACTACAGATTCCCATTGAACTAATTTGGAAAATTTAAACCCACGGCCGATTGGTACCTTAAACAACTAGCGTTCTGCTAATAAATATACTGCATGCATTATCAGTTTATGTTATATTGTTAGTTATTTCCATACTAAGCAAAGATTTATGCATATTATAACTTTTTTCCTTTGCTTTTCAACTGTACTCTTTTTTACTGTGACTATTGAAAGCCTCTAATAACTATATTTTTACAGTCTACACCTACTCTCAACATCTTTCCATCAAACCTTAGATTCCATCAAATCTGTTCTCAATCATCTAAAAGTCATCTAACATCTGGAATTTTCCAGTCGCCTTTTTCTCGCAATGCCATTTGAATCATGCTGGTGTTTTCTATCATCGTATTCTTAAAAATCCGATAACATCTGGATTGTATTTGTCACCATTTTTGTCAACGGTATTTCCAACTGCCTAGTGTCTTCTGCTATTGTCTTCCTGAAAATCCGATAACACCAGGATTGATCTGTCTTCGTTTTCTGTCAATACCGCTTCCACCAGGCTAGTGTCTTCTGTCATCGTCTTCTTGAAAATCCGATAACATCTGGATTGTAGCTGTCGCCATTTTCTCTCAACGCCATTTCCACCTGGCTAGTGTCTTCTTCCATCGTTTTCCTGAAACGCTGCTCACTTCTTGGTCTTCTTCCTCTTCATTGCTTATCCTAATATGTCCTTTGTCTTACTTATACTACAATAAAACTTTTTACATATATTCTGTACTGTGCTTTTATTGTATATCATTAATCATGGAATTACCTTTAATTTTCAGATAAGAAAAGTAAATAAATAAAGATGTACCGTAAAACACCGTAAAAGGATTCTTCCTCGATTAAACGGCCCTTTCCCCCCTGTTTTTTTTTTTTTTTTTTTTTAAATATCAATTTCGTTTGTTCTTAAAATACCGAATAACCGCTCTCTTAAACACGATAGTGGACTGTATCCGAACAGGTGATAGTTTTATATTATTTCTTTTTCAACATTCGCCTTTGTGAATATAAACATTGATTTATATAATATTAAACCGGATACTGATTATTTGAAAATGGAAAAGTAAGCTACCTAAAATAGCAGCAAATATTTCAAAACTATTTATTGCGAGGAGAAAGAAAGAGTTTTCCAAATTTTTCTGGTTTGATGAATGCCGGTTAATCAAGAGTTTACTGTACTTCAAATTTTTTTTTAATCATTGGGGGTTGAAAATATACGTATGTTTTGTTTTAAAATAATTTTTATGCCATTTAATTTTAGCGGAAAAACACATATCAATTTCTATATTTTTGTCACTCTTTTCACCGTTTATCCGCCCCTTCCTCAAACATGTCCCGATTTTCCTCGAAAACTAAAGCTTGAATAGTATTTTACGGTAGTTTTTAAAGTACAATGTAATTCAACAGAGTAGAGTTTTGGGCAGTATGAAATTTTAAAATTGACCAAATGTGTTTTGCTGTAATTCCTTCTTCAAATAATGTCTACAGAGACGAAAAAGGACAGAATAACGAACAGGATAACAATTTTCAGATTCCTTTATATCTCAATACAGCGGAGTAATTAGAGACATTTTTTGTAGGGGACTGAAACTGACTTCTTGGTTTCTTTCATTGGTCAAAAATGAAAATTTATTTAATTTCGAAGTATTTAAAGGGTACTCGATCCACATCCCTTTGGTTACGTACTTACTTAAAAATGTGTAAAAACATTTAAAAAAAAAAGTTTGAAAAATTTTACGAATGCCAAAGTTCTTATACCTATAGTATGATGGATAATTAAATGCAATCTCTCAAAAACAACAATTTAAAAATCTATGTTTTAGTAAAATCAATGATAATAATAATAATAAAAAATAATTTGGAGTGACTGTGTTTGACTTTCAAATCATTTAGTGGTTATCAAGCGTTCTAGCAATTTTGAATCATTGAATAATTCGGTAAATAATCAAAAGTGAAAACACAATAGGGCGTTTAAATATCTCCCAGCAAATTTGAATATTTGTAAAATTGGTGGTAATGTATTCGAATTCTTATTATACCATATATCTTTTTTTTTTTTTTGCTTTTGGTAAGGTTTTAAACATTATTTAAACAAATTTCAGTTAATTTAAATTTATAGACAGCAATGTATAAGTATTCTTCTTTTTATACCCACTAGCAGGCTACGCCCGCTTCGCTGGCCACTATATTTAAATGAATCTCCAAAAGAATTGGATCATTATTTATTTTTCACATCACATTATAAATAAAAACTAAAATAATTACATTGGAATCGTTCTAGACCTCGCATCGGGTACTCGCTGATTACGGCAGCTCTTTCTCTGCCCGCACTGTATCGGGAGCAGGTTCCCACTGCCTGCAGAAATCTCTTTCCTATGTATTTCAATATGGGTATTTATTGACGATAGGTGGGTCTGCCATTATTTAAGAACTACGATTTTAAAGATAACTGTATCTCAGCGTCTATTAAATATTTTAGTTTTTGAACCAAGTATTTTATTGCTCATGCTATTTACGTATTACAATTTGATTCCGACCAATGTAATGAAATAAAATAAAAAGTAGATTTTCTTTCAGAAGGAATTAAATACATAAAAAACAAATAAATTCCAACCAGTTTAATCCTTTCTACTATATACTACCATTATTTCCTGAAAAATACTATAAATTAGAAAAAAAAAAAAAAACTTTTAAAGAAATTAAATTAACAAATGAAAAATAATTTTTGTTATACTACAAATATTATACATAAACATAACTGTTATAAATACGTTTTTAAATTTAATATATTTAATTTTTTCTACTGCATTACCATTTTATTTCCAATAAATATAATAAATTAAAAAGAGAAAGAAGATTCGTCCTCAAATAAATGTATTAAATAAAAAATAAATTGCATAATATAGCCGTTGCTAAGATACGCAGACGATTACAATCGAAGAATAAATTCATGAAAAATGAAACATAAAAGCCAATGTTTAAAATCGAAAAAACATTAATTTAAAAAATTCAAATTCGAAATTCGAAAAAATCTCGATGAGGTGCACACCTGCAGGGTCCCAGGTACCTATATGTCAAATTTAGAAGCTCTGCGATCAGTAGTGTGTAGTATTGTTCATGTTTAGATAAATGTATTTATTTTCCTGTTGGAAAAAAAAATAAACTCGTATTTTTTTTGGCAACAATTAAATTATGGATTAAATTTAAATGGCTAATTTTTCGCTATTATTAGCTTATTATTTTCATATTTTTATTAATTAAAAGAAAACTAAACAGAAATTCGAAATTCTGACTTCGATGTGCACAATGATCCTTCGGGGGGGCACCTTTGTGTTAAATCTCGTGACTGTCCGAGCTACCGTTTTCGAGAACAGTGAAATATATATACAAATATTGCTTACTTAATAGTATAAGATATTCTTCAGGCATATCTATATATGTATTAGTTATTGTGACGATGATCTATAACATGCGTACCAATTTTCAGTTCAACTGGATAAAGCGTTTAGACTCTATCGTAC